>SJYX01019526.1:43418-60659 GCA_006410675.1 Oreotragus oreotragus
TGTATAATAATGTATAATATGAAGTTTCAGCAAATTTAAGTGGCTCAATAGTCCTTAAGAGCATGTGCAAAATTCCTGGATATGGATTTTCTGAAAAGGATTAAAAAGGTTTATCTATTGTCTATCTATCTTTCACCTATCTATTCATCTTTCCTTCAAATGAAATTTCCCATATGTTTATATATTTATAAACTGGGTGTATTACTTTTAAAAATAGTTTAGCAACATGTATGATACTTTCAAAAACAGAGTATGATTTAAGTGAGGGACTCAAAAAAACATGAAACATATATGGATCTTCCTTGACTTATGTATACATTCTAATAAACCCATTATAAGTTGAAATAGCTTAAGTCAAAAGTGCTTTTTAATATACCTAACCTGCCAAACATCATAGCTTAGCCTAAGCTACCTTAACTGTTTTCAGAACACTTGCATTAGCCTGCATTTGGCAAGATCATTAATATATTATATAATAAAGTGTCGAATATCTCACACAATTTACTTAATGCTGTGCTGAAAGTGAAAAACTGAATGGTTTCTCAGTACAGATTCGCTCTAAGTGTATTATTTGTTTATCCACATGATTGTCTGGCTGACTGGGAGCTGTAGCTCATTGCCACTGCACAGTAAGATGAGAAAGTATCATACTACATTCAATTCACCCTGGAAAAGATAAAATGCAAAATTTGAGATAGGGTTTCTATTGAAATATATCACTTTACTACACTATAAAACTGTCAAGTTAAAACTTCTTAAATCAAGAACTGTCTGTAATCAGTTGAGATTTAGTGACCTTAAGAAAAGAGAAAAGGGTTGTTCAGGGTAAAGAGCACACTCATGATTTCTCAATGTTTGTTTTGTTTCTCTCCAGTTTTGTTTTTAGGCAGTTCAGTGTAGTGTAAAGAGCATGACTTTGGAATATGGCAGAACTGAGTATACTGAACGATACTGGAGTGTTCTTCCTCTTCCAGGAACATGCCATGCTCAGCTCAGGGTCTTTGCACTTGATGGTGGCTCTATTTGAAATGCTCCTCCCCTATGGCTTTTGCAGCCTTGCCACCTTTGCAGATTTCTACTTAAATATTCCCTTTCATGGAGGTCTCCCCACACAACATTTCTAAAATAGGCCTCTCACATAATTTCAGCTTACCCTGTAACTTCCCATTGCTTCTGTAACCAAAATCAAAGAAAGACTGGAAAATACTTGGGTTATAAAAGACATGAGCTTTCAAAAAATACATAAATTGCCTAGTAATTTGTTCTGTAGCATAGATGCATTAATGCTTCTTCCAGTCATGCTTAACTTACTTTCATAAAGTGACCTAAGTACTTAAATAATCTGCCTCATTATGTCTTAAAACATCTGAGAATTCTGTTCATTCCATTTGAAAAATAGGTTTAATACAACTAATAGGAAGTCATTTGATGCAGCACTCGAGTATCCAGGGGGATCCAACAGACTAATGGGTACCATATTAATCCATGATACTATACAAGTAAAATGAAATGATGCATTTGCTATTTATGCTTGAAATCTGTGTGTAAACGATTTGATATAAGTACAGGCAATTGATGAATAAAACATCACTGATCAAGTTGGCTGGAACTAAATTTTGGCTCAATCCTGCTGGTCTAATTTCATTTGGTGGGTTTTCCTTCCTTCTGATGTTTTCATCTGAGATGGATAAATATATAGTATTCATGGGGGAAAAAATGAGCAACATAAATTTAAATACCTGTAACAAGTGACAAGGGTTGTTCAGCTGCTCTCAGTTATTATGCATCTCCTAAAGAGAAACATAAACATAACTCTTCATGCCCACCCCAGGGAAAAAAGTGTCACTGTGTTTTTAAAACACATGTCTGGAACTTCCCTTGTGGTCCACTGGCCAGGACTTGGAAGCAACCTAGATGTCCATCAGCAGATGAATGGATAAGAAAGCTGTGGTACATATAAACAGTGGAGTATTACTCAGCCATTAAAAAGAATACATTTGAATCAGTTCTAATGAGGTGGATGAAACTGGAGCCTATTATACAGAGTGAAGTAAGCCAGAAAGAAAAACACCAATACAGTATACTAATGCATATATATGGAATTTAGAAAGATGGTAGCAATAACCCTGTATGCAAGATAGCAAAAGAGACACAGATGTATAGAACAGTCTTTTGGACTCTGTGGGAGAGGGAGAGGGTGGGATGATTTGGGAGCATGGCATTGAAACATGTATAATATCGTATATGAGACAAATCACCAGCCCAAGTTCTATGCAGGATACAGGATGCTTGGGGCTGGTGCACTGGGACGACCCAGAGGGATGGTACAGGGAGGGAAGGGGGAGGGGGGTTCAGGATGGGGAACACGTGTATACCTGTGGTGGATTCATGTTGATGTATGGCAAAACCAATACAATATTGTAAAGTAATTAACCTCCAATTAAAATAAATAAATTTATATTAAAAAAAAAAGAATCTGCCTTTCAATGCAGGGGACTCCATTTTTCATCCCTAGTCAGTGAACTAAGATCCCACAGCCAGGCAAGGGGCAACTAAGTCTGCCTACCATGACTATTGAGCCTGTGGACCTCAATTAGAGAGCCTGGGTGCAGCAAACTACAGAATCCGTGTGCTCTGGAGCCCATGTGTGCCACAACTACAAAGAAGCCCGTGTGCCACAGGAAGAATCTGTGCGCCACAACTAAGAGCCGATGCAACCCTAAATAAATAAGTAAAAATACAACAGGTCTGTCTCAAAACTTTAAGTCAATGGGTTAGGGCATTTCCTTCTTCCTCATTCTCCTTATGCTTGGAAAAATTAACACATGAGGTATTAAAAGATATATATATATATAAGAACAAGAGTCCATGCAACATTCTTTTGGGGAAAATAACCTTGAACACTGATTTTTGGTGCAGGAGAGAAAAGTGTATGTTTTAGTAAGTCAGGTGGCATGGATAGATGAGCAAACTATCAAGTTAGTTGTATGATTCATGGAATTTATCANAACAAGAGTCCATGCAACATTCTTTTGGGGAAAATAACCTTGAACACTGATTTTTGGTGCAGGAGAGAAAAGTGTATGTTTTAGTAAGTCAGGTGGCATGGATAGATGACCAAATTATCAAGTTAGTTGTATGATTCATGGAATTTATCATAATACAGTTTGAGCTTTTTTCCTTGAATGATAAATAATTTCTAATTGCAACACATCTATTCCTTACACTGATGTCCTTTAAGGTCCAAAGCTGGCTGTATGATACACGAAAATATATATAACAAAACAAGAACCTTTAAAAGAAAGGATCCCTGCTATGTATCAAGTTTCTCGTGTGTGTCATCACATGTAATTTAGTAGTAATAAATGAATATCAAAGCCTTCCTCTTTCATTTTTGAAACAAGTGCTAAAATAATTTAAAATTAGGGGAAAAAAGGTAATTTGACTTTGTCTCTTACCTGTTTCAGGGTATCCAAAGAATCCTATGCCTCTAAAAAGCCAGGACCTAGTAAAATGATCTAGAAGTCCAAATGCAAGTTGATTTAATGTAACAGCAAATAAAATCTGCTGTACTCATCTAATATATCATAGCTAGCTACACAGAAAACAATGTATGGCTTCACAATTTAAAAAGCTTATATATATAAAAAAATATTATAAGAGATTCATTTTAGCTGAACTTATATGTGAAGTATGATCTTTATTTGCTGTGCTTCTAGAATTAGCCATTACTTCTGTTACTTCAACTGTATTTAAGTATTACTTTATCTCTAAGTATTTATTGAGTTTTATTTCATACTTTTTATTTAATTTTGAAAACTTCCATGTTTTCTTTTTCTTAATGTGTCAGATATTTCAACATTCAGATAGTATTTAAATTGTGACCAAATACTGTGCTAAAATATAAAATTAAATAAGATCTAATAAGTATACTTACTAGAAAATTACAAAATCCTAACAATTGTATCCACAGCATGGTTAAAAAAACAAACAAAACTTGAAAGATGTGTATACATATCAATACCTATACTATCCATTCATGCGTGCTAAGTTGCTTCAGTCATGTCCAACTCTGTGCAACCCTATGGACTGCAGGCGACCAGCCTCCTTTGGCCATGGGATTCTCTACATAAGAATACTGGAGTGAGTCGCCATGCCCTTCCCCAGGGGATGTGCCCTACCCAGGGATTGAAACCATGTTTCTTATATCTCCTGCAGTGGCAGGTGGGTTCTTTACCACCAGCGCCATCTGGGACACCCTATACACTTATGCTGTTGCTGCTGCTGCTAAGTCGCTTCAGTCGTGTCCAACTCTGTGCGACCCCATAGACGGCAGCCCACCAGGATCCCCAGTCCCTGGGATTCTCCAGGCAAGAACACTGGAGTGGGTTGCCATGTCCTTCTCCAATGAAGGCAAGTGAAAAGTGAAAGTGAAGTCACTCAGTCGTGTCCAGCTCCTAGTGCCCCCCTGGGCTGCAGCCCACCAGGCTCCTCCGTCCATATATGGATATAATTATATCATTTTATTATATTGAAATCTATAGTATATATAAGGGCTTCAGAAAGTATTTGGCAGTTTTGAGATCCTCATTTGACATGTGAGTTATAAGCAATAAAATGGTTGGGCTGCTTGTATGGTATATACCATTTCTCATCTAAAAAAGATAAATGTAATTGCAAATTAAAAGAAAAAAAGATCTTAGGTGATATCCCTAGACAGCATGGAGAGTTAAATGACTAAAAGCTAAAGCTCGTGATAACAGGGTCAAGATGGAGCAAGAGAAAAATAAGAGACCAGATCAAGATTTTTTTTTTTTTTTGCATTAAAAAAATGGTTAGAAGGGGGTGTGGGAAATCAATACAGAGATTTAGAGTTAGAAAAAATGTAAAGATTTATCAGTATATGACAATTTTCCAATAGAAGCTTTATCTTAAAATTCATATGAAGAGATACTGGAGTGGAAAGAATGTGCATTTTATGCCCGAAAAAGACGTTTCCAGAGTCAGGTCACAGATGAACAATTCAGTCTGAAACCCCACCTCAGGATGGAGGGGGAAACAATGGGTCTTTTGTGAAAAACAGAGTACTGGGGAGGAAAGTCTTTGAAATTAGTAACTTAAAATGTCATTCAAAGTAGAAGACTGGATATATACATAGAAAAATATGTGCTCATAATTTAACTGCTGGGTTTTCTTGGCAGAAGATGGCAAATAAAGACCTCATTTATGTGACCAAGTCACACACATTGTGCTGATGGTGTCTGATATTTCGTGTAACCATGGGTTTTAGCTGTATTTAATACCCCTTCCCTGGTGGCTCAGAGGTTAAAGCATCTGCCTGCAAATGCAGGAGAGCTGGGTTCGATTCCTAGGTCAGGAAGATCCCCTGGAGAAGGAAATGGCAATCTACTCCAGTATTCTTGCCTGGAGAATCCCATGGANCATGGGTTTTAGCTGTATTTAATACCCCTTCCCTGGTGGCTCAGAGGTTAAAGCATCTGCCTGCAAATGCAGGAGAGCTGGGTTCGATCCCTAGGTCAGGAAGATCCCCTGGAGAAGGAAATGGCAATCTACTCCAGTATTCTTGCCTGGAGAATCCCATGGAGGGAGGAGCCTGGTGGGGGACAGTCCACGGGGTCACAAAGAGTCGGATAGGACTGAGCGACTTCACTTTTACTTTCAATACCGCTTCCAGCAATAAGCCTAAGAACATATGGGCCAATTTTTACACACTTTGGATAGTTACTGTATGTTTTCCATTGCTACTGTAACAAATTGCCACAAACTTAGTTGCCTAAAACAATGCAAATTTATCATTATTCAGTTTGGAAGAACAGAAAAATTCATACAGGTCTCAGAATCCATTTCCTTTTTTTTTAAACCTCCTAGAGGCTCCCCACATTCCTTGGCACTCAACCCCCTTTGTCCGTATTCAAAGCCAGAAAAAATCATATCTCTCTGATGATTCTTCTCTATTGTATCTCCCTCTGACCAATTTTAATTTTAATTGTAAGATAGTTACTTTACAATATTGTGATAGTTTTTGCCATACATCAACATGAATCAGCCGGAGGTATACATATGTTCCCTCCCTCTTGTACTCCCCATCCACCTCCCTCCCCATCCCACATCTCTAGGTTGTCATAGAGTGCCAGCTTTGGGTTCCCTGCAACATATAGCAAACTGCCACTGGCTATCTACCTCGCATATGCATGTGGTAATAAGAATGGTTCAATGCTGTTCTTCTGATTTTAAGAATTCATTTGGCCCATTGTGCCCATTTGGATAACCCATAATATTCTTCCTACCTCAAGATCTTTAACTTTAATCACATCTATAAAGTCTCTGTTGCCATATAAGGTAACATTTTTACAGGTTTGAGGGACTTGGTCATGGACATCTTTCATGAGTCATTATTTCCCCTACTGCAGTTTCTAAAATATTAATGTTTGGGGGCTACCACTCTCATTTTTACCTTCAAATAGTCTCATTACCAAAAAAAAATCATCTGAAAATGTGATTAGTCACTCATTTATAATCTTAATCTTTGTTTGAATTTTCAGATACTATTGTCTTCTTATAAATTTCTTACAAATTAGTGACATATGTGGTTAACTGAAGATAACTGAATGCATTTCGTTGATGCCTTTAATTTACACAAAATGAAAATACGAGAGGTTTACTTTATTTTGACTGTGCTATATTCATAGCTCATGACATTCTTCCTTTTCTGGGCTCCCCAACCACATGGAATACAGAACTTAGGTAAAGTGCTTTTTTGCCTCTATACGTGTGTATATGCCTTCATCCTAATTTTGAAAGCCTATCTTCCACTGCTCGTGGTGGAGCACGCCTCTTCCATGCACTCAAACGCTTCTACTCTACAACTTATGAACAGACCTATAACAAGTAAAGAAACTGAATGAGCAATGAAATATCTACTCACAAAGAAACGAATGGCTTCAGTGGTGAGTTCTTCCAAACATTTAAAGAATAAACACTGATAACCCTTCACTAAATCTTTTAGGAAACAAGATTTCCTTACTTACTCTGTGAGGCCAATATTACCCTGATACCAAATTCAGACAAATTTATCACAACTAAACTATGCTATTTCTACTTACATAGATGTAAACATCTTTAACAGATATATGCAAAAAATAACAAGTGTTGGTGAGGAGGTGGAGACACAAGAACCTTCACGCATTGCTGTTGAGAATGTAAAATGGGGTAGCCACTTTGAAAAATAGTTTGGGCATTTCTCCAGTAGTCCAATGTGCATTTACCATATGAATCAACAATTTCATTCTTCGGATATAACCAAGAGAAATAAAAAGCATGCCCACATGTACACCAACTAAAGACTGGATAGACAACACATGATATATTCATACAATTGGATACCATTTGGCCATGCACATGAACAAACTCCCGATACATTCTACAACATGGAAGAACCTCAAAAATATACTAAATGTAAAGCTAGACAACAACAAATGCATCTTGTATGATTTATCTGAGGTTGGTTGAGGAAATGGACACAGACTAAAAAGATACATGGGAAACCTGTAAGGTTGGTAGAAATATTCTAAAGCTGGATTGTTGTTAGCATTGCGAAGTTCTAAAAGTCTACTACACGTCAATGAATTATACATTTACCATGAATTAATTTTAGGGTACTTAAATTATTCCCTAGAAGAAAAAGTAGAATACTTCCTTTTAATAAAAAATTTATTGTGGACAAAGCATATCCACAAATATATTTTCAGCATTGGGAAAATGCATACATTTTCATGACAATTATTGATTGGAACTTTATTTTTAAGCCAAAAGGATATATCTAAAATGGAAAAAATGTATACATTTCCCCATCTTTCTATATTTTTGTATCTAATCTCTTCCTGGGTCATCACAGTTTGTTATTTCGTTGCCTACCTTCAATGATGGGGATAGACATACTTAGAATTGTCTTATTTTTTTCACCAGGAAAAGCAGATGACAGATTGTAATGGATGCATACACTTTCCGATCACAGCACCTCATGCTCATTCCGGTTGGAAAGTGGTTTCACACTAATGTACCAGATTTGATGATTTGAAAAGACATGTCTTTCAAGTTGCCATTATGGATAAATCTCATTTTTATAGGTGTAGTGGAAAAGGCATGGATATCCTGACATAATAAGTCCAAGACTTGATGGGACTATACTTATTTGATGCGTTTTCATCATCATATACTGTTTAACCTCTCATATCCTGTTGACATTTTTTTTCAGTTCATATAAATACACTGGCTTAAAAGATTATGGTAGAATATCATGTAAGTCGGTATATGTTCACTGCCTATTATTCAGTAGGAACTTAATACATGGTCATGTTTCCCCACTTGTTGAATGACATTCCCTATTATATGTATACATATATAATTATTATGATGATCAGAAAGTGATAAGTAAACATGTAAAGAGGATAGATACTTACTTTTGTGTGAAATTGATTCCTTTTAACACTGTTAATAGCTAAAATTTGTTGAGTGCTCACTTTTTCTAGGCAGGCTTCTAAAGTCTTTACAAGCAGTACTTTAACTCAGAGGTTACTATTATTATTTACAACATACAAATGAGATGAGGAAGGCAGAGTGATTAAGTAACATGGCCAGTGTTGTTTAAATAATAAATGGCAGTCTGATAGTGGTTAAACATGGGGTTTTTCATGTTAGATTTCTTGTTCATGGAACTTTGAAGTATTAAATGTTAGTCCATGTGAAGCACTTAAGATGTTCATTACTATCTGCCAGATTCTGTACTAAGAATTATATTTGAATGGTATTATTTAATCTTTATAAATACTTCTTAAAGTAGATTCTATTACCCCCATTTTTTTTTTGGCCCCACCATGTGACTTGTGGGATCTCAGTTCCCTGACCAGAGATTGAACTGGGGCCCTCAGCAGTGAAAACAAAGAGTCTTAACCACTGGACTGCCAAACAATACTTATCATCCTCATTTTAAAGGCTGGCAAACTGCAACTTGATGATATCAATTTGATGTTTGATGAACATTAATTCATAACAAGGATTAATTGATATATTAACTATACAACAAACAAGCTCTATAAGATCTAACAGACATTTCCCCAAAGAAGACATACAGATGGCCAAGAGGAACATGAAAAGGTGTTAAACATCACTAATTATTAGATAAGTGCAAATCAAAATTACAGTGAAGTTTCACCTCACACCTGTTAGAATGGCCATCATCAGAAAATCTACAAACAATCAATGCTAGAGAGGGTGGGAAACTCTCCTACCCTATTGGTAGGACTGTAAATTGATACAGCCACTATGGAGAAGAGTAGGGAGATTCTTTAAAGTTCTAAAAATAGAGCTACTATATGATCCAGTAACTCCACTCCTGAGTATAAACCCAGAAAAAAACCCATAATTTGAAAAGATATAAGCATTCCAGTGTTCATAGGAGAACTGTTTACAATAGCCAGGAGCTGTTTACAATAGCCAGGATAGAGGAATGGACAAAGAAGATGCAGTACATATATAGTCTACAATGGACGATTTTTTGTCACTAAATTGTGTCTGACTCTATTGCAACCCCCTGAACTGCAGCCCACAAGGCTCCTACATCCATGGGATTTCCCAGGCAAGAATACTGGAGTGAGTTGCCATTTCTTTCTCTGGCAGACTACAGTCCATAGTATTGGAAAAGAGCTGGGTGTGACTAAGCTTGTACACACAGCATGATAATGATAAGTTCCACCTTCACAAAGGTAAAATAAGAGTAAAAACTCCAATGAATCTATAAATATTCCATGATGAATCCTTAACATTTTATTATTACCCACTTATTTCCTTTCTACAACCATGTTAACTGATGCCAGGACTATGTGGCCAGTCTTTGTATTAGGTAAAGCAGTCTTGCATGTGTGCATGCTAAGTTGCTTCAGTTGCGTCCGACTCTTTGCGACCCTATGGACTGTAGCCTACCAGGCCCTTCTGTTGATAGGATTCTCCAGACAAGAATACTGGAGTGGGTTGCTGTTCCCTACTCCAGGAGATCTTCCTACCCAGGGAGAGAACCCACGTCTCCTGCAGCTCCTGCACTGGCAGGTGGATTGTTTTTCACTAAGCCACCTGGGAAGCCTTAGAGGCACATAATTCATCCTCAGGATGAACTGCTAAAGGAACTGTTATACTCAAATCTATTGGATAAGCACGGAGCATTTTCTGGACAGGCTTACCCAGGGAGAGAACCCACGTCTCCTGCAGCTCCTGCACTGGCAGGTGGATTGTTTTTCACTAAGCCACCTGGGAAGCCTTAGAGGCACATAATTCATCCTCAGGATGAACTGCTAAAGGAACTGTTATACTCAAATCTATTGGATAAGCACGGAGCATTTTCTGGACAGGCACTGATCATTTCAACCTCTGTGTCATTCCTTTTTCTACTTTATTTAGATATGTTAATACATTTGACTTTGTTACAGACAAATTTTGTTGACTAGAGTCATCACTTCCCCAAACATCACAATATGGATTTGCATGACTCTGTTTAAATACACTACATATTTATAATTTCACTATCAGATAAGTGTAATTATCATTATAATAATAATAATTATTACCACTTACAGGCTTCTAGTGGCTATCTAAAGTTACCTATAAGCTCTAATACAGAGAAGGCAATGGCACACCACTCCAGTACTCTTGTCTGGAAAATCCCATGGACGGAGGAGCCTGGTGGTCGCTAAGGGTTGGATACGACTGAGCGACTTCACTTTCACTTTTCACTTTCATGCATTGGAGAAGGAAATGGCAACCTACTCCAGTGTTCTTGCCTGGAGAATCCCAGGGACGGGGGAGCCTGGTTGGCTGCCGTCTATGGGGTTGCACAGAGTCGGACACGACTGAAGTGACTTGGCATGGCATAAGCTCTAATATTTGCAAAGGCTATTTAATGCTATGAGGAAACTATACTCGTAAGCCAAGTGAAAAAAAAGCAACTTACAGCATTATATATATGTGTGTGTGTGTGTGTAATCTAAGATCTAAATAATCAAGGATTACAGTTTTAAAATAACCCAAATATTAAAAGTTATTCATTCATTCATTTATACATATATATATATATGTTTATTGTATTTGTCAACTTTGCCAGAGTAAAGTGTCAGTCACTCAGTCATGTCCAACTCTTTGTGACCCCATGAACTATAGCCCACAAGGCTCTTCTGTCCTTGGGATTCTGCAGGCAAAAATTCTGGAGTGGGTTGCCATTTGCTTCTCCAGGGAATTTTTCTGACCCAGGGATTGAACCTCTGTGTCCCACACAGGGAGGTTTTGTACAATTTGAGTCACCAGGGAAGCCCCTGGAGATCTTAAAAAAAAAACCTTTGTTACTTTATTTCATTCCCCATGTTTTTTTGCCTGAAAGGGATATGAGCCACGGAAGCAGTCTCTATTTTAGACCTGCTGTTATCATGGGCAAAGGAAAATACCAAAAGCATCGGAATGAACAAACAATGGATTTTGAGGCTCTGTTTAAAATGGTGTATGTTATATCTGCTTACATTTCTTTATTATTATTATTATTTTTTAAATGTGATACTTATTCTTATATTTCAGAAGGAAATGAAAAATATTCTGGTAATCTAATACTCATAAATTTGAAAAGTTCATATGGGTAGGGCAGTATCTTTTCATAGGAGATACTGAAACAACATTGTAATGAAAGGGGATGAATAATGCTCTTGTACAAATCAGGAGTGAATAGTCAGACTAGTTGGAAACAATACTGTAATCTGCCATATTTACTATTACTGGTTATAATCATGAGTACATCAAACATCTTTCTTGCTCTTAGAGTATATGCTTGGCTTTCTGGTGTACTTTCAAATATTCACTTACTTCGCCTTCATAATAGTCTAACAAAGTAGGTACTATTATTATCCCCAGTTTTACACATAAGACAATTGTGATACAGTGGAGTTTGGTAAAGTTACCCAAAGTTAAAAAGTTGACAAGTCCTGAGCTTCCACTCCAACTAGGCATCCTGACTTCAAGATCAATGGTCTTCACATTCCCACCAAGAGATAGTCAGAGGGGCAGAGTCTTATAATAGTTAGAGGAGATTTCTCTTTTTCTCTGTATAACTTTCTGTAGTTTCATAATTTTTCAGTTTTTAAAAATTTCTTTATTGTTCTAAAATAAATGAAAAAGAAAGACCATGAGAACATACAACCTGTTAAAATGTCTTATTTCTGTCTCTCAGGAGAAAATATTTTCAGTCATTTGATTCAGTCTTTGAATCTCATCCCATACTCTCTCCTTCCTCTCATAACCTTACAGTATACTGAGTAACTTTGCCTTTTTGCCCTTCTCTACTAGCATAGAGCATAACAAAGCTCTGATTCTCATTGTCCTGAACTGAATCATTTAACCTGACTTCTTAACAGCAAGACACTGACAGAGCCATAATTCTATTGCTGCAGGCCAGAGGCTTAGAAACAGTTAAGATGAACACACTAAATATGAATACAACTTCTTTTTTGTTAGATGTTGTGCTTGCCTACATCCATGATGTGGAACTTTAATGGTGAGTAACAGGTCACATTGGTTTTCCAGTCCACATTATTCCTGTTGCTGTTGTAGGCACAATTTGCTACTTATACACCTTTTCATCCCCCCTGCCCAGGAATATTATCACTTTAATTTCTTTGGTGGTTCAGATGGTAATGAATCTGCCTGCAATGCCAGAGACCTGGGTTCAATCCCTGGGTTGGGAAGATCCCTGGAGAAAGGAAAGGCTACCCACTCAAGCATTCTTGCCCGAAGAATCCCATGGATGGAGGAAACTGGAGGGCTACAGTCTATGGGGTCGCAAAGAGTCAGACAAGGCTGAATGACTTTCACTTCATCACCTTGTCTTTAATTTTCTGAAGATGGAACATTATGCCATTGAAATTAAAATCATTCCCTCAGAAAAAAGGCTTGTTTTATTTATTTAGCATGATAACTCTTAAGTGTGATTATTTACAAGTAGGGTCTCAGTTATATCAGAATCTTTTGGTTCAAGTACGTCCTATAAGAATGACAGTATTTGCACACCTGTGGGCACATGCTTCACCCAGTTGAACAGTCCCTTCTGATTGTTAGATTAAGTCATCATTACTTTATACCTGTTTCTATATCTGTAAAATGGAGATCAGTGTATTTGCTTAGCTCATTCCATGGATTTCTATAATAGTATAATGTACGTGCAAGCTTATCATGTATCATTAAGTATACAATTATTGTCTTACTGATACTAATCACAAAATATTTAAAATATTTATTGATGTTGTTATACAATATAAATGATTAACTAGATCAATGTCCTGACATGGAAACACATATTAACTTCAGACAACAGTACACTGAATACTCAAGCTTCTAAAAGAAAAATTCTTTGGTAACTGTTTTGTCCAATGTTCTTAGGGAGACACTGTGATAAAAATAATTCCAAATTATACATGTTCATTTCAGTGGTTGACTTTGCACTCTAATCACACTGCCAATTTCAGGTTTACTTAGGACAATGAATTAAAATTCAACAGGATGGATAACTCTGCTGTTACTCACTATACCAACCAATTTTCTCAGAATTTGATTATGCTTGAAATAAATGTATTGAAATAGTAGTCAAGAATCTGGCTGAGGCTGTATATAAAAGACATTTATATTATAATGAAGGTTCGTTTTCTTCTAGAGACTATAGCATACTAAAATACTGGTTGACATTAAAATATTGCTATTAACCATAGCTCAGACTTGAATTCACTGTTACATTACATATGAACAATCAGAGATGGATTAAAAGACATATGTCAGCCCTGAGCTTAAGGAGTACTGAGTAGGTAATTTAAATTTTTCATGGAAGCAAACTGAGGTGGGAAGACAATCTTTTCGAGTTATCTCTGAGTTTTGAGTTTTCTTGTCTTTCCCCCTTATTTGTAGCAAGATTCCAAAGAGTTCAAAAAAGAGCTTTGCAAATTGAAATCTATATGAACAATTCTTTTCCTTTTAAATTAACAGGAGAACCATTAAACATATTAAAAAGAGCATTTCTTTGATTCTAATCCTCAATTTTCTACCTGCTTTTTATTTTTCAATTTGAGGGTGAAATCAGGTAAAAATATCCTTGTTCTTTTTATAGACATAAGAATATCTATCAGTACAAATGAGTGAAGAATTAATGAATAATAACTTCCAAATATCAAGCCTCTAACATGTGTCATGCACTTGGTACTAGGTGCTTTGTAAATGATCTCAACCTTTTAAAAATATTTTCTCAAAATCTTCATTTACTTATCTATAAAATAATGGTACTTGTGGTGAAAGATTATTTGAATTTCCCAAGGTCACAGAAACATTCGAAGTGGGAGAATTTGGGTTGATCTCCCGAGCTCTTTACATAATCTTACAATTTTCTCTTAAGAAAACTGGTATTTCTTGATGTCAATACTTAGTAGTCCGTATCCCTTATTTCTCCATTTACTTTATCATAGAAATTGTATATATTTAAAAATCAATTTGTCCGATGTATTTCCAGCAAGCAGAGGATGTTGCATTTCCTTTTAATTGAAAGTAACTGTGTAAAATGTAATTAGTGCCCTGAATGAAGGCTGGAGAGGAAAATCTCATTGTAAACTCCTTTTGGAAATTTAAGGGAAAATAAGAACAAAGGCTACCATGTGTAGGTATGAGTATTTATCATTTCCTCCTAGGTACAAATTAGGTAAATAAAAACCACAGTGAGGCTTCTGAGAATCAGAGAGACAAGGCAAGGATGTTCACTAAAAGCAAGGACATGTTGAATATCAGTATGGGAAGATTTTGAGGATTCAAAAGTGGACATATATCTAGAGAAAACCATACTTTGAAAAGATAAATGCACCTCAGTGCTCACTGCAGCACTATTTATAATAGCAAGACATGGAAGCAACCTGAATTTCTGTCAACAGATAAAAAATAAAGAAGATGTGGTACATATATACAATGAAATATTACTCACCTTAAAAGGAATGAAATAATGCCACTTGAAGTAACATGGAGCAATATAGAGATTATTATATTTAAAAGTATCTATAAATCATAAATCATACAGAAAAACAAATATCATATGATATCACTCATATGCATAAAATGTGGAATAATAATATCATTCTACATTAATAGTGGTACAAATGAACTTATTTGCAAAACAGAAACAGACTCACAAAATTAGAAAACAAACTTATGGTAACTAAAGGGAAAAGATGGGATGCAAATTAAGAGGCTGAGATTAACATACATACACTATTATATATAACATAGATCATCAACAAGGGCCTACTGTATAGAACAGGGTACTGTACTGCCAATAATAACCTATATGGGAAAAAATCTGAAAAAGAATAGATGTATACATATAACTAAATCATTTTGCTGTATGCCTGAAACAAACACAACATTGAAAATCAACTATACTCCAATATAACAAAAATGTTTTTAAAAGTGGGCTGAAATTCCAAAAGAATGATTGGAACAGTAGCTTTCTGGCAGTAAGATGACACACACAACCTGAGATAGTCTTACTGTAACTAGAAAACCTTTCAACTTCCTGTTGGACAAGGGGCCAGTCAGGTCATGAAGCCAAGTACCTTCTTGAGAATGGAGAAGGTAAGTCATGTTCTTCAGAAGCTAAAGAGAAAAAAAAGACACCACAAGGATTTGGAGATATGAGATGATCCAGCAAATTTTATTTCACTTATCTTAAGACAAATTTCATTTCTAGAAATTTTAATGCCCCTAGAGAAGGAAATGGCAACCCACTCCAGTATTCTTGCCTGGAGAATCCCATGGAGGGAAGAGCCTGGTAGGCTACAGNTTTGGAGATATGAGATGATCCAGCAAATTTTATTTCACTTATCTTAAGACAAATTTCATTTCTAGAAATTTTAATGCCCCTAGAGAAGGAAATGGCAACCCACTCCAGTATTCTTGCCTGGAGAATCCCATGGAGGGAAGAGCCTGGTAGGCTACAGTCCATGGGGTCCCAAAGAGTCAGACAAGAGCAGATGCAAAGTACATAAATAAATAACCCCTTTGTATATTATCAGAAGGACTTAAGACGATTTCAGATCAAATACACATAATTTATAATGTTTTCATCAAGCGTCAACTAGGAGATTTGTTACAAGTCAAACCTATAAAGATACATCATAAAGATTTCCAAAGGTGTATGGTCATCATATATCAAAGTAAAATTTGAGACAGCTGGGGTGTAACCCTAAATTTGAAAGGTGTTTACCACATTTTATTTTTGCTTTTGTCTTTCACTTTTATTCAGTAGTTTATCAATATGAGATCACAGAAATCCTTAGAATTAACATGTGTGGAATAATGGTGATATTATCTTAAAAGTTAAAGTGTTTGTTCCCGAGAAGTAAGGAGATACCCCTCGTCCAAGGTAAGGAGCAATGGCTGTGCTTTGCTGGAGCAGCCGTGAAGAGATACCTCATGCCCAAGGTAAGAGAAACCCAAGTAAGATGGTAGGTGTTGCAAGAGGGCATCAGAGGGCAGACACACTGAAACCATACTCACAGAAAACTAGTCAATCTAATCACACTAGGACCACAGCCTTGTCTAACTCAATGAAACTAAGCCATGCCTGTGGGGACACCCAAGATGGGCGGGTTGTGGTAGAGAGGTCTGACAGAACGTGGTCCACTGGAGAAGGGAATGGCAAACCACTTCGGTATTCTTGCCTTAAGAACCCCATGAACAGTATGAAAAGGCAAAATGATAGGATACTGAAAGAGGAACTCCCCAGGTCAGTAGGTGCCCAATATGCTACTGGAGATCAGTGGAGAAATAACTCCAGAAAGAATGAAGGGATGGAGCCAAAGCAAAAACAATACCCAGCTGTGGATGTGACTGGTGATAGAAGCAAGGTCCAATGCTGTAAAGAGCAATATTGCATAGGAACCAGGAAGGTCAGGTCCATGAATCAAGGCAAAAGATGTGTATAAGAGACAGGTTCAGTTCAGTTCAGTCACTCAGTCGTGTCCGACTTTTTGCTACCCTGTGAATTGCAGCACGGCAGGCCTCCCTGTCTATCACCAACTCCAGGAGTTCATTCAAACTCATGTCCATCGAGTTGGTGCTGCCATCCAGCCATCTTATCCTCTGTCATCCCTTTTTCCTCCTACC
>SJYX01019526.1:62283-80963 GCA_006410675.1 Oreotragus oreotragus
GTGGTCATGTATGGATGTGAGAGTTGGACTGTGAAGAAGGCTGAGCAGTGAAGAACTGATGCTTTTGAACTGTGGTGTTGGAGAAGATTCTTGAGGTCCCTTCGACTGCAAGGAGATCCAACCAGTCCATTCTGAAGGAGATCAACCCTCAGATTTCTTTGGAGGGCATGATGCTAAAGCTCAAACTCCAGTACTTTGGCCACCTCATGCGAAGAGTTGACTCATTGGAAAAGACTCTGATGCTGGGAGGGATTGGGGGCAGGAGGAGAAGGGGACGACCGAGGATGAGATGGCTGGATGGCATCACAGACTCGATGGATGTGAGTCTGAGTGAATTCCGAGAGATGGTAATGAACAGGGAGGCCTGGCGTGCTGTGATTCATGGGGTCGCAAAGAGTCGGACATGACTGAGCAAGTGAACTGAACTGAACTGAATGTTCGACTCTTTGTGACCCCACCGACTGTAGCCTGCCAGTTTCCTCTCTCCATTGCATTTCCCAGGCAAGAATACTGGAGTAGGTAGACATTTCCTCGTCCAGGGGATCCTCCCAAGCCAGGAATCTAACCTGGGTCTTGTGCATTGCAGGCAGATTCTTTACCATCTGAGCCACTGAGGGAGGAGCCTGTGATATTATCCAGTGCTACTCAATATTCCTTAATGGTTTCCTGTTACATGTGCCATAAAGCTCAGGAGTCCCAGTAGGTTTCTGGGGGCAGCACAGCATCTGGCCAGTGCTGGAGTCTCTAACTTCTACATATCTTCTTGCCTCTATGGTACTCCCTAACAGCATCATGCTGCCTTCTACAACTTGAAAGAAAAAATCACCAATTTTTTTACTGTTGTTGTTTCTTTCCTTTTCTAGGCTATCCATCTCACAACCACCCACTACTACTCATTCCTCAACATGCAGGTCAAGTAGTCCCCTTTTTTGGTGACTTATTTCCTGACTACGCATACCTGTCACACCTCAACTGTTGGCTGTGTCCTTCCTGTTCTGATAAGACCCCATCCATCTCTTAGCATCTTTACTTGTCTCTGTTTCCCACTACACAGTGAGTTTATTGAAGGTGGAGTTTGTATTTTACCATGTGCTAAACTCCAGGCCCTTGGGACTATATCCTAATAGATGTATCATGATCATTGGCTCATGCTCTGCCCAAACTCCACTATGTCATAATGAAGAAATTAAGACCTAAGAAGATTAAAAGACTTGCTCAGGTCACACAGGTGGGTTATTATATATAATAGCTATTAAACAGAAATTTCTAAAAGACAACATACAAGGTCTGTATTAAGATAAATTATTTGCACAGGTGCAAAACATGTAAGGAAATTTAAACAGCAGTGGCTTCTATGTGGAATAGAAGTATAATCATCATTTGTAAAGCAAGCAACAAAATCACTGGGAAGCAACCAGTTCTTTCTCATCTAAAACTCCCATAAGTATGAAAACAAACATAGAAACACCTGTTCTGTGGTCACTGTTTCTAGACTGCCTTCTTAAAATGAAATGCATCTTTTCCAATGAGCTCACTAGGAAATCCAAAAATAAATCCAGTCTCAAATTGCTACAAAATACACTACTTCATCAAGCTACACTGATGAGCTCTGTTCTTTTGACACAGTGTAACCACTGCCAAGAAATACAATAAATTCAGCAAAATAAATCACAAAAATTGGTTGATCGGTGTTATAAAAGCAGTATTTTCTTTATGACAAAGAGTTTGGGCTCTGCTCTGAGTTGATTCAGCCCTGCTCATCTTTGGTATTTATGGTGAGGTGAAGTGAAGTGAAGTGAAATTTGCTCCGTTGTGTCCAACTCTTTGCGACCCCATGGACTATACAGTCTATGGAATTCTCTAGGCCAGAATTCTGGAGTGGTTAGCTTTTTTCTTCTCTAGGGATCTTCCCAACCCAGGGATTGAACCCAGGTCTCCCACATTGCAGGTGGATTCTTTAACCAACTAATCTATCAGGGAAGCCTTGGTATTTATGGTGGATATATGTTTTCAGAATTAATGGATCTGCCTCTGATTTCCTGGTTTCTACCTAAGAAACCACTGATAAATTGAAACATCTATGAACAATTTATTGTTTTCAGCGATTGACCTCGGTAAGTTTTGGAATAGAACTCCTAGAAAGTGCATGTGAAATGGGGAACAGAAATTTGACTGATTCCTCTTTCTAGAAAACAACTTCAGGATATATAGAAAGGTACACATCTTCTTCCTAACAATAGGGTAAAATCTGCAAAAAAAACAACAAACAAAACAGACCAGATATTTCTGCAATTGAAAGTTTCCTGGACAACTCTGATTGAGAAATGGACTAATAAACTGTATTGCAAAGGAGAAGACAGAAGCCCTTAAATCGTCTATTTAGACTTGGAAAAGCATAGCAGACACATTCCATCTGGCAATGCCAAGGGGATTAATTTCACCAGGATTGAAGGATCAGTTTTGCATAGTTAAATCCCAATCCATCCATATTTTACTTCCATCTGCACATATAGTAATTCTGCTTTCCTAGTTTTCATTTGCATTGGTTGTTGTATTCCATCATCAGAACATTTTGTGCATGGTGTTATGGTTACCACTGGACAGACAAAAAGCAGGTATAGCATATAATGGACTTTCAAGACAGACAATGAATGGTCTGATGCCAGGTTTGTGCTGTGTGTATGTTTAGTCTCTCAGTCATGTCTGACTCTTTGTGACCCCATGGACTGTAGCCTGCCAGGGTCCTCTGTGATTCTCCAATCAAGAATATTGGAGTGGGTAGCCATTCCCTCCAGGGGATCTTTCTGACGCAGGGATTGAACATGTGTCTCCTGCATTGCAGGCATATTTTTTTATTGTTGGAGCCACCAGGGAAGACAGATTTAGCTATCTGCTAATTGTGTGACTGTAGATAGAACCCTGTATGGCACAACTGATTAGTTCAAGATCAAGAAAGGAGTGTGACAGGGCTGTCTGTTGTTATCCTGTTTGCTTAACCAATATGGTGAGCACATCATAAGAAATGCCAGGCTGGATGAGTTACAAACCGGAATCCAAATAGGTGGGAGAAACATCAACAACCTCAGATACATGGAGGATACCACTCTAATGGCAGAAAGTGAAGAGAAACCGAAGAGCCTCTTGAGGGTGAAGGAGGAGAGTAAAATGGCCAGCTTAATAATATATATATATATATATATATAAAATCTAAGATCATGGCATCTGGCCTCATTACTGCACGGGAAATAGAAGGGGAAAGGTGGAAAGAGTGACAAATTTCCTTTTCTTGGGCTCCAAAATCACTGTAGACGGTGACTGCAGTCACGAGACTGGAAGACGACTGCTTCTTGGCAGGAAAGCAGTGGCAAACCTAGACAGTGTGTTGGAAAGCAGGGACATTACTCTGCTGACAAAGGGCTGTATAGTCAAGGCTATTGGTCACATGTGATTGTGAGAGCTGGACTGTAAAGAAGGCAGGAAGCCAAAGAATTGATGCCTTTGAATGTGGTGCTGAAGAAGACTCCTGAAAGTCCCTTGGACAGCAAGGAGATCAAACCAGTTGTCTTAAGGGAGATCAACCCTGAGTATTCAATGGAAGGAATGATGCTGAAGCTCCAGTATTTTGGTCATCTGATGGGCACAGATGACTCACTGGAAAAGTCCCTAATGCTGGGAAATATCGAGGGCAGAAGGAGAAGAGGGTGTCAGAGGATGAGTTGGCTGGATGGCATCACCGATGCAATGAACATGAAGCTGGGCAAACTCCAGGAGGTGGTGAAGGACAGGGAGGCCTGGCGTGCTGCAGTCCATGGGGTCGCAAAGAGTCAGACGTGACTCGGTGATTGAACAACAATAAAAGACAAGAACTTTATCTTTTTCACCTCAGCCTCTTCTGGAGAAATGGAGTCAATGATATAAATATATTTCTATAAAAATTATGTAAGACAAGGACTGAAAACAATCTTAATATGAAATAGATAAGGCTCAACAATTTTTTTTTCCCCTATTATAGCTATATACCACATAGACATGTCGGTTTGCTGTCTTCAATGCACTGGAAAATACAGTACTCAGTTGTGTCTCATTCTTTACAATCCTGTGGACTGGAGCTGACCAGATTCCTCTATCCATGGAATTTCCCAGGCAAGAATAGTGGAGCGGGTTGCCATTTCCTACTCTACACTCACAAAGTTTGTGGAAACCTAAGAATTATTTACCAGGAAATCACTTTGAAATTTTAAACCTAGATTTCACAGTAGTAAATAACTATGTTTTTTGTTTGTTTGTTTAACAAGGACTCCAAATAAATGTGCTAGTACAGTTGGCATCTATATTCTCTGAAGAAAAAACAAACTGTTCAATGTTAACAGTCAACATTTCTCCAATGTTGGAACATCTACCAAGCATAGACATACCTGGTTCTATTTGCTAGAAGTATATCTCAAAAGGGAATTGGCTTTGCAAATACTTGACAGAAAATGTGCAGATATGAAATACTTATAGTACACACATCTTTATACTGGCTAATTCAAAATGTCATGAGTGTAAATTTAAAGAAGCAGGTAAATTAATTCATTTCCAGCCCAAAGCCAACTTTCAATCTTGTTTTCCCTGGATATTTCTATCTGAAAACCCTCTGAGATTTCCAGCCCAAGAAAGTCTATTAATTTTCCTCGTACTTGTTGATGCAAAAGCTATCAGGATTATGGGTTGAATATTTCTAGTGTAGGGAAAGTAAGGGATGCAATTAATCTCTGTGAACTAAAATATACCTCTTTTCATTAATCTTTTATTGTAAATGAGCAAAGTAATTGAACCAGTACCACACTGTCAGAATGAATGCAATGCCAGTGGGATATGCTTGAGAGAGCACATACTGATTGAGTATTAAATATCTAACGGCAATAATTTATGGTTCATTACCTCTTTTGGAGTTTCTTAGTTGCATAGGGCTTGAATTCTAAGTAGTCAGACTTTTAGCAGAAAACGGCTTTCAAATGCTGAAGGCAGCAAATGCATGCAACCCACAGACCATTGCCTTAATTTGGGCTGTTTCATACTTAGTTGAACCAGACTCCAAAAATATTTGCAAGCTGGACTGACTATTTCAAAGACAGAAAGATGTCATCTCCATTCTAAGATGCCCTCTCACAGCCCCTGCTGGGGTGTGTTTATGAAGGTGCGAGGCGACATGGTCACAGAATTGTGAACAGGGATCCCATCTAAGTCTTGATCCTGCATTTTCCTGAATATAATATCAATCCCAGCTAGCTCTCAGGTGATGCAGACATCACAGCCTTTGGTTTTCACTGACACCAGCTTCCTTAATTGTATTCTGCCATCCCCCATGTACAGTTTTGTTGCACACGTAAATGGAAGTTTTTTTTTCCTAATGGTAACAAAATATGATCGACCTGAAGCAATGTTTATAGAAATATGTGTACTGGATGTGAAGATTGTGTCTATTCAGACCTCATGCAGTTTAAAAACAAACAGTTAAAAGAAAACACTATGAGCCATTTATCGATGGCCAAGAGGTACTCCAGTTATGTGTTCAGTTGTTGGGTTTAAACAAATTTCTTTATTTCAATTGCACCTCAGTGTCCTAAGGAGCAGCTAATATTCAAGTTGAATGCTATTTTCTCTTTTTCAGAGCAAACGTGTGTGTTCTTTAATTCATAGCATTTGCTCAATATACAACATGTTTCTAACCTGTAATTCAAATAAAAGAATATGGACTTTGGATATGACTTGTACATAAGTGTATAATCGTGTATGAAAATAAATAGAAAGTTTCTTGGTATCCCTTTACTTTGCCCATATCAAACAGATGACTTAAGAAAGACTTTTGAAATAATTGAATCCCCTCTTTTCTTCTAAAACTTGTTAGCTTCTATCTTTTCTCACCATTTCTCTCTCTCCTGTTATAGTTTTTACTCAGAGAAGGTATAATTTTTATTGCATCATTAAAAAATAACTTCTTTTTAAATAGTCTAATGCAAAGAACAAATGACAGGGAAGAAAAAGCAGCAGTAGAAAGATAAATCTCATAACTAATAATCAAAGGTCAAATCTAGCAAAGATCAAGGAGCTTTTAAAAATAATATTTTTGTAAATGTCTAAGAATTCCAGGTGATAATATTTTATTAGTTGCCTGAACTTAGCAAATAATGCTCAAGCTTTCTTATACAATAATAAATGAATTCACTTTGTGGTCAAATACAGCTTCATATTTTAACAATGAAAAATTATATAAAGTTAATTGATAGGAATTCAATTATATTATTGGTGGCTACTGATCAGCAGCCTTGATCCCAACACACTAGAAAGAATTAAAATTATATAGCTAAGTATTTCAGGAAGAAAATTATGCTGAATAAACTAGGTTTCCATGACAGCCTGTAACTAAGGAGGGAAATGATAAAGTAAATGTCGTAATGGATATGATAGGACCAGTCAGACTGGAATAACAGGAAGAGAATGAAAAAAGGAAGATGATCGAATGCCTACAACACCTCCTCAAATCCAATAAGATTATTTGTCCATTGAAGGCAATCAATAGTGAAAAACAATAAAGATCTGAAAGAAGTAGGAAAAGATGGGAGCTAGATCACAGGACATCGTAAGTTTAAGAAAAGATTTTGATAACTAATCAAATCATTTAAACATTTATCATGATGACATTTCTAATAGCTGAAAGAGTAGTAAGCAGTTCATTCACTGCTCAAATATGACTATCTAGCTAGGAAGGTCCCTTTAAAGAAACATGAGATTTCAAAAAAAAAAAAAAGTTCAACATTTGGTTGGTCAAATAAAGTATGATGTATTTCTTCAGTAAAACAAATAATAAACAACAGGAAACTAGGTAGCTGTGAAAAAGAATGAGAAATTTCTTTATGTACTGATATAGGAAGATATCCAAAATATCCAGTACCAAATGACAACAAAAAAGTAAAGTGCATAACAACATTATAGTGAGCTGTTTCATTATAAAAGGAAAACTAAGTGGTGAGGTGTGTGTGTGTGTGTGTGTCTACACATCTGTTCAGTAAACACTGCGGTAAGCAGAACAATAGCTTCCAAAGCTGTCCATTGTCTAATTCTCCTTGAAACCTCGTCATATATTATCTTATATAGTAAAGTGAACTTTTAGATGTGACGATTAAGGACCTTGAGATGGGGAGATATCTTGGATTATCCAGATATATCCAATCTAATCATGTGTCCTAAATCACTTCAGTTGTGTCTGACTCTTTGTGACCCACCAGTCTCCACTCTCTATGGGATACTCCAGGCAAGAATACTGGACTGGGTTGCCATGCTCTCTTCTGGGGGATCTTTCCAACCCAGGGATCAAATCTGCATCTCTTATGTCTCCTGCATTGGCAGGCAGGTTCTTTACCTACCCCACCAATCTAATCATGCTGCCACTAAGTCGCTTCAGTTGTGTCCGATTCCGTGCAACCCCACAGATGGCAGCCCACCAGGCTCTCTCATCCCTGGGATTCTCCAGGCAAGAACACTGGAGTGGGTTGTCATTTCCTTCTCCAATGCATGAAAGTGAAAAGTGAAAGTGAAGTTGCTCAGTCATGTCCAACCCTCAGCGACCCCATGGACTGCAGCCTTCCAGGCTCCTCCATCCATGGGATTTTCCAGGCAAGAGTACTGGAATGGGGTGCCATTGCCAGATCCTTAAAAGCAGAGGACTTTCTTGGCTATAGTCAGAGAACTAGAAATGGCAGCATGAGAAAGACTCAACCCATCACTCCTGGCTTTAAAGACAGAAAGAAGTCACAACCTAGGAATGCAGGAGACCTCTAATAGCTGGAAAAGGCAATGAAATGAATGCCCTAGTCCTCCAGAAAAAAATGTGGTCCCTAGTCAGATTTTGACCTATAAAACTGTAAGATACTAGAGATGTATTAACTTTGTTGTTATTTGTTATAGCGGCTGTATATATATGTGTGTACATATTGTTGCTTTTGTCTGCACAGGCTGGCTCTATAAATGTACAACATACACTGGGAACATTGCTTCCAATGCAACAAGTATTGAGCGGCAGGAGACAGAAGTGGATAGGTGACTTTTATGGTCTATCATTTTGTACCTTTCAGGTTTTGAACCATCTAAATTTATCTCTTCCCAAAATAATTATAAATAACACAAAATATATACAATAGTATTGCCCTTTCTTTCTATATTTTGAAGGATATGGGCCATATCTAACTGGTGTGTTATATACCAGCATATTCTCAAATGACAGAATTTTAATGAGGGAAATATTTGATTACTGTTCAATCAGAGGTTAGGAGTTTGCTGAGTTAGAGGTTATGAACAAATAAAGGCCCATTTTGTTATTTTATTTATATTTTCTTATAACTCATTTATTTTCTGAAGCAACTGTTAGATGATTTTCTACTTACTTTGAGGTGAGCTGTTTTCTTACCATCTATCCAGTCATTCAACATTTATCTATGTATATTAGAGGTAGGAACTGGAGATTCAAAGATGAATTATTCAAAGATAATTATAGCAAGGTATATGAAATTCTATAAGAGGAAAGATATGGGATTGCAGAAGAATAATCCAGGTATACCATTTCAGCGGGAAAAGAATATGGCTAGAATAATTCTAGTGGTAAACAAACATCCTCCTTTACGGAAATTGGTAGAAAATAGACAAAGACTCTTCCTCAAGACTATTTTCAATCACCTGTTGTAAAATAGTTGTAATGAATATACATGTCTATATACTATAAAGGGAACGATGACCCCTAGATTAGTCAAGTGCATACATGACAATGCTGGTTGTAAAAGAAGTAACATTTGCCTTGCAGAATTCATCTTGGTATCTAATAGTTAGCACCTTTTATTTTCAGTATTCTTGCATATATATTTCTTAAAGGCTAAGTACCAATATGGTTTCTCTGGTGGTCCAGTGGTAAAGAACCTGCTTACCAATGCAGGAGACACATGTTCGATCCCTGGGCTGGAAAGACTCCATATGTCACGAAGCAACCAAGCCCCTTAGCCACGACTATTGAGCCTATGCTCTAGAGCCTGGGAACTGCAGCTACTGAAGCCCACGGCCCTAGAGCTCATACTCCGCAACAAGAGAGGTCACCACAATGCGAAGTCACAGCAATGAAGGGTAGCCCCCACTCTCTGCAACTAGAGGAAAGCCTGCACAGCAATGAAGACTCAGCACAGCCAAAGATAAATAAGTAAAACTATTTTTCTAAAGTACTACTTAGCTAAGTACTTTTCTAAAGTACTTAGCTAATAGCTAAGACATGTGGTTTAATTTTCAAAAATGCAGATTTCCTCTTCTCAAGAGGCATGCTAAGTGATGTTATTCCCCAAATAGATGACACTCATGACTTTAGGAGAAGGCAATGGCACCCCAATCCAGTGCTCTTGCCTGGAGAATCCCATGGACAGAGAAGCCTGGTAGGCTGCAGTCCATGGGGTCGCTAAGAGTCAGACACGACTGCGTGACTACACTTTCACTTTTCACTTTCATCATTGGAGAAGGAAATGGCAACCCACTCCAGTGTTCTTGCCTGGAGAATCCCAGGGATGGGGGAGCCTGGTGGGCTGCCGTCTATGGGGCCACACAGAGTCGGACATGACTGAAGTGACTTAGCAATGACTTAAAGTGTGGTCCCAAATGTTTCACAGCAAACACCTTCTATAATTTGAATAGATGCTGACAACAAATGAAAAAGAAGACAAATTATTATGCATAGCTTGATTCAAGTTAAGACTGATGGCTAGTATTGAATTAATCATAAAAACAGTGTCTCATGACAGCTGCTCAAACTTAAGCAGCTTCAGTATTAAGGTAGCTTCAAGCCCTAGTTGGGCATCAGGATGAAGGAAGGGTTGAGAGACGATTCCCCATATCAAGACAGATTCATACATAAAGATTTGGCATTTAACATAGTGATTTTCAAATTGAAAATATCAACTTTATTTTATCTTGTTTTGAATCCTATTTTCTGGAGATATGAAAATGTATTTTATATATTGCAAGAATTATAAAGCCAGAACTTCTTTCCTTCCTATCCTCCCTTTTTGAGTATTTCAAAATATCCAAAGGAAAGAGTGAATTTGGATCTGAATTAAACAGATAAGGATCAATCTATCCATCTCTCTCTCTTGCTCTCCTTGTCTCTCTTGCCATTGTATGCAGCAATAGCCCCAAGAGATTGTGTGATACTTGTTTTCTGGGCCTCATTTCAGTTTTCTGACAGCTCATTCATGTACTCATTGGGCAGGGAAATTTGTTTTCTAATTATAAACCTATATTATAAGCTCATCTTCCCTTCAGCTATTGGGGTTTCCCTTCCTTAGACTCCATCTGATTATTTAAGTCAACATTCTGAATAAATAATTAGTCTATGTAATAGTGTTGCACAAACATTCATCGAAAAAAAAAAAGAAAAAAATTTGTTCAATCTGGACCACATGCCAGGCAGAGCTGAATCTTAGACTGCAATTCGCTAGGAGGCCTAAAAAGACACCAAAGAGAGTCTGACTTGATCAGTTCCCTGCTCTCTCTAAGGCTCAGTGGTTGCTGTTTTGTTTTGTTTTTTACTTTGAAAGTAGAACAAAGGAGCATATTGACTTCCAGTTTTTTTCAGAGTGTGCATAGCACTTTGCATACTACCTAGAAAGAGGTAAAAATGTAATCCTGAGGATTTTCCTGGTAGTCCAGTGGTTGGGACTTTGCTTTCCAGTGGCAAGGTGGGGGCAGGGGAGGGAGTTCCATTCTTGGTTGGGAAATTAGGATCCTACGGGCCTCACTAACAGAAAGACAGAAACAGAAACCAGAAACAATATTGCAATAAATTCAATAAAGACTTTACAAATGGTCCCCATCAAAAAAAAATCTTCAAAAAAAAGCAATCGTGTTTATTAAATGCTTTATCCTTTGGTCAGAAAGGCTAAGGAAGTGACTTTTAGATGGCTTTGAAATGTCAGTGCATCTATGTAGCATGTGGGAATGTGCTTTTTAATCCATTTAACACAGAATGACCTTGTCTATTGACTTAATGAGGAAATTATACATGTTGCACTTTCCTATTTAGCAAAGGTTTTTGTGCTGACGGTATATCAAAGAGGCATACTACCATGAGGAGATGGGTGCAGCCATATGGCCAAGAAAAGGCCATAGCCACAGAGCTGAGGTGTCTCAGATGAGGCAGAAAGAAGGACATTTGGGGAAGCAGCAAAAGGGGTGAATCCTGGGCAGGAGACATGCGTCCAGTAAATGGTGGCCTTGGTACCTGAACTCCATTTACAGTGCCTATTACTTGACACTCTGCTAAAAATCCAGGAAATGTGTTTTGCATTGGGCTTTGATGAAAATGAGGAAAAACAGAAAGAGTAACTATTAACATAATTACAAAGAGACCTCTTTGATCTGTGCTTCATATGCCCATATGGCTGGGTGTTCAACGGACTTCAGCAGTCACCACTCTCCTAATAAGGCACGTTAATTAGGTAATATGAACATTCTCTGATTGTGACATCAAGAGTTTTCTAATTCACTCAAATTAAACCCAGCTAATTTTGTTAAGCGTTGAGATACCAGATGGTCCCTAAGGTACTCTTTGTTTCACAGACAGAGGAATCAGTGCCTCTGGGATCGAAGATCTACTTTTCTGGGCTGGAAAAAGAGTTTCTGGTAAAGTCTTTGGAAACCAAGAAATGATACTCATTGTCTGGTTCCCCATCCAACAAAATTAGATGAGTTATGTGTATGCATGTGTCGATACATATGAGTTGCATGTATATGACATTGAAATATACAAAAAAGAAAGTGAAAGTGGCTCAGTCATGTCTAACTCTTTGCAACCCCAAGGACTGTAGCTCACCAGGCTCCTTTCTATGGAATTCTCTAGGCAAGAACACTGGAGTGGATAGCCATGTCCTCCTCCAGGGGATTGTCCCAATCCAGGGACTGAACCCAGGTCTCCTGTACCACAGGCAGATTCTTTACCATCTGAGTCACCAGGGAAGCTCATATGAAAAGGAGCTCAGCCTCTAAACTCAGTGCTTCCCAGCGGGTGTGCTCCTGGTTGCAGCACAAGGTGGGCATCAAACTCACGATACCTTCTTTTCTCTCCATCTTTGTTAAAGTCTACCTTTTAAAAAAGGGGGGATACGGGGCCTGGAAGGGATTTTAGAATTTCAGCTTAATAGACACAGTCAATTTGCATACAGAAAATTAAGAACTAAGGAAAAGCATCCTATTATAAAATAAAAAAGTGAGTTAGTGCCAGAACCAGGAGCTACATTTTTTTTTCTCTCTCTTAAAATCTTACCATCTACTTAATAACAGATTTATTGAGATATAACTTACAAACCATAACATTTACCTTTTAAAGTGTACAACTTAGTGATTTTTAAAAATTGCCTCTCCTAGACAATATCTGAAGTTATGACACCTACTTAGCAGCACCTTTTCATCCAAAAACTGTATTAAAGATTTGGAACAAAGTCTCCAGCAGAAATCCTGATCAAAAAAAGTTCTTTAAATGTGAGCTATTGTTATGTGTCAATACCTATGCTTGCTTTCTGTTCGTGCACTGAACTTTTTTTTTTTTTTTTGTCACACCATAGAGCATATGGGAGCTCAGCTCCCCAACCAGGGATTGAAGCTGTGCTTTATGCATTGGAAGCCCAGAGTCTTAACCACTGAATCACCAAGGTAATCCAGTGAGGACCAAATAATTTTGAGCAACCATTATGTGCAAGACACTGTTCTAAGCACTTGCAGACCAACCAAACTATCACCTCTGCCTTTGGGAAGCTACATTCTACAAAGCGAAGTGAGAAAATATGCAACATGCCCATCATATAATATTTTATTTGATCAAAGTGTTGTAGGGAAAAAAAAAAAAAAGAAATCTGAACAGAACAGAGAAGATGTACGTGTGGATATGTAGGGATGGAGAAGATGAGGGAAGATTATAGACTTTCAAATAGAGATCAGTGTAGGCATCATTGTAAAGAGGGTATTATACATTTAAATGTTCAGACCAATTCTTTAAAAGATACATTTAAATAAATATTATTGACATATTTCAAAAATTAATTGTATTAAAATATAGCACACAGAGAGGAAAAGTATATAGCTCAACAAATTTTCATGAAGTGAATATGCCTGCTAAAATCCTTATTTTTCAGATGACAAAACTAATGCTGAAAGAGGGTAAGTAATGAGCTCTAGACCATTCCACTCACAGATGTGTGTGCATGTTCATTTGCTCAGCTGTGTCCAAGTCTTTGCTACTCCATAGACTATAGCCTGCCAGGCTCCTCTGTCCAAGGGGTCACCCAGGCAAGAATACTGGAGTGGGTTGCCATTTTCTCCTCCAGGGGATCTTCCTGACCCAGGGATAGAGCCCACATTTCCTGAATATCTTATATTGGCAAGTGGATTCTTTAGCACTGTGCCACTTGGCAAGCTGTCCACTCACAAGTATTCGAGCCTAAATACAAACCTATGGGACTTGGAGCCTAAGTACTTTGCCATTGGCTCAAGTTCCCTCAAAGCGAACAGCCCATTGGCTGCACCTCACACTGGAAACCTGGATAGGGAGAGAGGTGCATCGAAATGGGCATGGAGTAACTGATTCACTAAATGAGGAAATTTCAGCTTTCTGAATAACAGGGAAATAGAATTTAGAAGTAACTTGCTAGGGCATCCTTATCTGTAGAAATATACAAGATGTTGCTATGTCTCCAAGTTACCACAGAGTGGCAGTGTTTTAGAACTTAACTAAAGTTAGCAATAGCATTCTCAAAGTCCCCAGTTCAGCCCTCTTTTAGACCATAATAGGTCTTTTTTTTTCCCTCCCCAAAACACAATAGTTCACAGATCATAGGCTCCTACATAGAAAAGCACTTACATTTCTATCAGATTTACTTTTGTATTGAAAACACTATAAACACAAACTGGTAGGTAATGCAATAGTCCCTGTTGCACTTGTAAGAGATATCTCATTCATTATATGAAATAAAATACAATGACTGCACAACACTTGCAATTGAATCTATATCATAGATGTCTTTTGTTTGGTTGTGCTGGAGTACTTGGTGACACATCAACATTTTTACTAGGGAAAAGTGAGAAACCAAATTAAAAAAAAAAAAACAAAAACCTTTCTGAAGACACTAGCACCACCCAGTTATATGAGGTGAGAGTTGAAGCTGAAGCTCCAGTACTTTGGCCACCTTTTGTGAAGAGCCGACTTGTTGGAAAAGACCCTGATGCTGGGAAAGACTGAAGGGAAAAGAGGACAGCAGAGGATGAGATACTTAGATAGCATCACTGGCTCAATGGACATAAATTTGAGGAAATTTCGGCAGATAGTGGTAGACAGAGGAGCCTAGAGTGCTGTAGTCCATGAGGATGAAAAGAGCTGGACATGAATGAGTGACTGAAGAGCAACAACGAAAGATGTGAGGGGTGAAGATCTAAGAGAGAAGGGAGGCTCACAGAGGTGACGGTCACATTTTTGTCATTCATTTCTGCCCCACATTTCACCTGGAGATGTCTGTTTATTCTTCACCTGTGCTGAGCAAAAGGCAAGAAACCAAGCCAAGAGAAGCTGACATACATACATACATACATATATATATATATATATATATATATATATAGTGGAACTTTTGTGATCTCACAGTGCTGGGGCAATCATTAGAGTTTAGTATCTGTCAATGAAGAGAGACCTGAATAAATACACTAGGAATGGAAGCAAACCAGGGTTGATGGACATGTTTTGTTTTCAGGTATGAAATTCTGCCTAAGTCAGCTAAGTCCCTCTTTAGACTATGTTAATTTGCTCCTTAACTACTTCCCAGAGGATAGTCAGATAAAAATAAAATCCTCTGGTAGTAAGACAACACCATTCAAAACCTCCACAACATTCTGAGCATGACATCTGGCATTAAGTCAAACCATATGAGGCTTAGAAAAACAAGATCAAGATAAAAGAATAAATGTATATGAATTGCTACATAATCCACATAATGAATTTATCATAAGAATTTAAAATATGGCTAATTAATATATTAAAGAAAAGGAAAAGATAGGATGAAGAAATTATCAAAGAACTAGAGTCTTGAAAAAACAAAGACTCAAATTGAATTTCTAGAACTAAAACAAACATTAATTGGTATTAAGAACCACCATCACTACTGCAAAATCAATTAAATAGCATAGTGGTTTTAAGTGAGGAGAGAATTAATGAGCTAGAAGAAAGCCAGTAGAATATATACAGACTAAAGCTCACAAAGAAGAAAATAAAAAGGAGATGGATAGGAAAAAAAAATTCCAGAAATGTGTAAGATAGCTGTGGTACATGGTGAAAAGTTCTTAAATATATTATCATATTGGAGGCCCATATGGAGAGGATAAAAAAAAATGGGANTAGAAGAAAGCCAACAGAATATATACAGACTAAAGCTCACAAAGAAGAAAATAAAAAGGAGATGGATAGGAAAAAAAAATTCCAGAAATGTGTAAGATAGCTGTGGTACATGGTGAAAAGTTCTTAAATATATTATCATATTGGAGGCCCATATGGAGAGGATAAAAAAAAATGGGATAAGAACTTTAGTCAAAAAAGTAAAGGTCAAGATATTTTCTACAACAGATTAAAAAGATGAGCTTACAGATTCAAAAAAAAAAAACTCAGAGAACCTAAGCAGGATAAACTTGAGAACAACCACTCCTTGCTATACCACAGTTATACAGCTCAGAGCCAAAGACAAAGAGGAAATCCTAAAAGTGGTCCAGGAAGGTGGGTGAGAGAAATCTGTATAGCAATATGACCGACATCTGACTTCTAAAGAGAAAAGACGGAAGTCACAGTTGAAAGGAATGCCATATTTTAAATGCTAAAGGAAAATAACAGCAAACCAGAATTGTATACACACACAAAAAAGGTCTTTCAAACAGTTTTTTTTTTTTCCTCTCAATATATAAAAGCATTGCATTTGCTGCCAGAAAGCAAACTGAAAGAAATACTAAGGGGAGTCTTCCCCTGCACATTTGTGGTATATGTGTAGAAATGCAGAAAGAGTGGAGAGAGGACAAGTAAATATGCAAGGAATATTGATTACAAAAATAATAATAAAAATTATTGTTATAAGGGTAATTTTATGGGGTTTGGGATATAACTGAATGACACTCATAACATGAAAAGCTAAGAAAGATTTCCAAGGAATTATAATGATAGAAAGCCTTAGCATCATATTGGAAATGATAGAAGTATTAATATTAGACTCTAATAGGTCAAGGCACATATAGTGAAACCAATATAAAAATTGTAAAATTGCTCTAACTAAAAAGCTAATAAAAAGAAACAGCTTAATTAAAAAATAATTGATTAATCAGAGGGCAAAAAAAGAGAGAATAAAAGAACCAAGAACATGTGAAGCAACTTCCTGGGTCAAAGGAGAATTTAAAAAGGAAACTTGAAAATATGTTGAAGTTAATGATATTTTATGATTTATCAAAAGTTGAGTGATGCAATAGAGGTTAGAGGAAAATGTAAAGTCTGGTGCTCACTCACTCAGTTGTGCTGACTCTTTGTGACCCCATGGATATAGCCCACCAGGCTCCTCTGTCCATGTTATTTTCCAGGCAGGAATACTGGAGTAGGTTGCCATTTCCTACTCTAATAAAGTCTAGATGCCTATATTAAAAAAAAGAGGGGCTGGATATTGGTGGTTTAAGCTTTCATATCAAGTAGCCCAGAAAACAAAAAGGGAATAAGAGAAAGTGCAGAAACCAATTGAATGGAAAATACTTATACAACAGAGAGCAGCAACAAAATCAATTGCAGGAACAAAATAAAAGACATCCATAGAGATTATGCATAGACTGAAAAGATAAGAAGATATTTTATCAAACCTGTAATGACTTTGATAATACATTTAACAGTTCATTATAAATTAGATGAAATTAATACATTCCTTTAAAAACACAACTTATCAAAGCTGAGAGGGGAAATAAGGATCTATAAAACTTTATAAATTATATATTATATATTAGGGGTCTAAAAATATAGCCCTAAAGAAGTGAAATACATAAGTATTCTCTAAAAAATAAAATTACTCTCTAAATGATTTTGGTGGTTCATCCAAACTTTTGGGGAAAAAATGGCAACAAACTTATAAAACTCTTCTGGCAAACAGTAATTAAGGTACCTCTTCTCACCTTGATATAAGATCAATGTATGTTTGTCCCCAAAGGAAGAACATTACAAGAGATGGCAACCATAGGCCAGTATATCTTATGAACATAGAAAAGTAATTTTAATTATTTAAAGAAAATATTAGCAGAGTAAACCCAGTGACACATAAAGTGATAGTATATTATAACCAAATGTGATTTATTCCAGAAATACAAGGGTGGTGTGATATTTGAAAATCAAGCAATATAATTTGTCAAAGTAAAAGAAGGTTAAAAATTACACAATCATACAAGTAGACATGGAGAAGGAAATGGAAACCCATTCCAATATTCTTGATTGGAGAATTCCATGGACAGAGGAGCCTAGTGGGCTGCAGTCGATGGGGTCTCAAAGAGTCAGACACGACTGAGTGACTATCACTCACAAGTAGATGCAGAAAAACAGAGTCTGATATAATGCAATGATCACTCATACAGAAAGAAATTTCAGCAACCTAAAAACAGAATCAATATATTTTCTTTATAAAGAATATTTTTAAAAGTCAACTTTAAGTTTTCATATTAAACATAGTATGTTAGAAATATCTGTATGCTTCAAATTTTTAAACTAGAAAATAATGCTACTGCAATTTCTTTTTACTATTTTTTCTCAAAGTTGTAGCCATGCAATAAGGCAAAGATCAGTAAATTAATAGGTAAACAAAGAAATTAAATATAAAAAGGAATAAGAATTAGAAAAGAAGAAATAAGTATATTATTCACATAGATGTAATTGAGTGTACAGAAAACCCAAAAGAATATATACACAATCAAAAGTTAATGAGTGGCCGGCTCCTCACCCTCTGGGAGGAACATGGGGCCCTGCTCGCCACGACCAGAGAAAAGTCTGCACCGCAACTAGAGAGTCGGCCCTGCTCACCAGGACTAGAGAAAAGCCTGCACAGCAACGAAAACCCAGCACAGCCAAATAAGCCGAGGAGCCCGCGCGGGGAGCCGCAGACATGGGCAAGAAAAGAAGGCCCCTGTGACTCCAGCCTCCAGAAACTCACCTGAGAGGGTGGCTCCTGAGAGAGAGAAGGGCCAGAGTGTCCCTCCTGAGACAGGGGACAGTCTGCCTGGAAACACGTCTCTTCTCTCCCCTCGATCCCGGCGGGAGCGACTCAGTCATTAATCAACCAGGCAGATAAGCCTGATGTGGTGACACTCAGGTCCAGCCCACGCAGCGGCTCTGTACTGTGGGCCTGCCTCCTAAGGGGTGGGTCCCCCCTCTGCCGGAGCCGCCGAGCTGCTCAAGTTCAGAGGGCTCTTCCAGCACTGAGGACACAGGAGCAAGCAGAGGTCTTTGGATGCTTCCTGGGCCTGCCAGGTGATTCTGATACACACCTTGGGCTGAAGACTGCTGGCTTAATTACTAGATATTTCCATCAGGTGGAGGCAGACTCTACTAGTCTGAAAGTTATGGCAGC
>SJYX01019526.1:87339-97732 GCA_006410675.1 Oreotragus oreotragus
AGATCAGCCCTGGGATTTCTTTGGAAGGAATGATGCTAAAGCTGAAACTCCAGTACTTTGGCCACCTCATGAGAAGAGTTGACTCATTGGAAAAGACTCTGATGCTGGGAGGGATTGGGGGCAGGAGGAGAAGGGGACGACCAAGGATGAGATGGCTGGATGGCATCATGGACTCGATGGACGTGAGTCTGAGTGAACTCCGGGAGATGGTGATGGATAGGGAGGCCTGGCGTGCTGCGATTCATGGGGTCACAAAGAGTCGGACATGACTGAGCGACTGAACTGAACTGAACTGATGAGAGTACCAAAATATAAAATAAAATATAAAATTAAGCATTGAAAACAGCATAAAAGTATATAGGACCAAATGTAATCTAAATGTGCAAAAACTTTTCACAATATACTATAGAATATCACTGAGATGAATTAAACAAGATTCAACTAACAGAAAGATGTAGCACACTCTTAGATTGAACATCTCAAAATTGTGAGATTGTCTCAAAGGATCTGCAGGTTCAAGTCAACCGTACTGAAAACTCAGCAAGTATACTACAAATTCTAGAGTTAACACCTAAAAAAGATGTCCTTTTTATTATAGGGGACTGGAATACAAAAGTAAGAAGTCAAGAAATACCTGGAGTAATAGGCAAATTTGGCGTTGGGGTATAGAATGAAGCAGGGCAAACACTAATAGAGTTTTGCCATGAGAACACACTGGTCATAGCAAACAACCTCTTTCAACAACACAAGAGAAGACTCTACACATGGATATCATCACATGTCAATACTGAAATCAAACTGATTATATTCTTTGCAGCCAAAGATGCAGAAGCTCTATACAGTCAGCAAAAACAAGACCGGGTGCTGACTATGGCATAGACCGTGAACTCCTTATTGCCAAATTCAGACTTAAAATGAAGAAAGCAGGCAAAATCACTAGACCATTCAGGTATGAGCTAAAACAAATCCCTTATGATTATACACTGGAAGTGAGAAATGGATTCAAGGGTTTAGATCTGATAGAGAGTGCCTAAAGGACTATGGACAGAGGTTTGTGACATTGTACAGGAGACAGAATAAGAAATGCAAAAAAACAAAATGGCTGTCTGAGGAAGCCTTACAAATAGCTGTGAAAAGAAGAGAAGGGAAAAGCAAAGGAGAAAAGGAAAGATACACCCAGTTGAACACTGAATTCCAAAGAATAGCAAGGAGAGATAAGAAAGGTTTCCTCAGTGATCAGTGCAAAGAAATAGAGGAAAACAATAGAATGGGAAAGTCTAGAGATCTCTTCAAGAAAATTAGAGACACCAAAGGAATATTGCATGTAAATATTGGCACAAGAAAGGACAGAAATGTTATGGACCTAACAGAAGCAGAAGATATTAAGAAGAGGTGGCAAGAAAACACTGAAGAACTATACAAAAAAGATCTTCATGACCCAGATAATCATGATGCTGTGATCACCAACCTAGAGCCAGTCAGCCTAATGGGAAGTCAAGTGGGCCTTAGGAAGCATCACTATGAACAAAGCTAGTGGAGGTGATGGAATTCCAGCTGAGCTATTTCAAATTCTAAAAGATGATGCTGAGAAAGTGCTGCACTCAATATGTCAGCAAATTTGAAAAACTCAGCAGTGGACAAGGACTGGAAAATGTCAGTTTTCATTCCAATCCCAAAGAAAGGTAGTGCCAAAGAATGCTCATACTACTGCACAATTGGACTCACCTCACACGCTAGTAACATAACGCTCAAAATTCTCCAAGCCAGGCTTCAACAGTACATGAACTGTGAACTTTCAGATGTTCAAGCTGGATTTAGAAAAGGCCCAGAAACCAGAGATCAAATTGCCAACACCCGCTGGATCATGGAAAAAGCAGGAGAGTTCCAGAAAAACATCTACTTCTGCTCTATTGACTATGCCAAAGCCTTTGACTGTGTGGATCACAACAAACTGTGGGAAATTCTTCAAGACAGGGAAAAGCAGACCACCTGACCTGCCTCTTGAGAAACCTGTGCGCAACTCAAGAAGCAACAGTGAGAACTGGACGTGGAACAACAGACTGGTTCCAAATCAGGGAAAGTATGTCAAGGCTATATATTGTCACCCTGCTCATTTAACTTATATGCACAGTACATCATGCAAAATGCCAGACTGTATGAAGCACAAGCTGGAATCCAGATTGCCGGGAGAAATATCAATCACCTAAAATATGCAGATGACACCACCCTTATGGAAGGAAGTGAAGAGGAACTAAAGAGCCTCTTGATGAAAGTGAAAGAAGAGAGTGAAAAAGTTGGCTTGAGGCTCAACATTCAGAAAACTAAGATCATGGCATTTGGTCCCATCAGTTCATGGCAAATAGATGGCTAGACAGTGGAAACAGTGACAGACTTTATATATTGGGGCTCCAAAATCACTGCAGATGGTGATTGCAGCCTTGAATATAAAAGATGCTTGCTTTTTGGAAGAAAAGTTATAACCAACCTAGACAACATATCAAAAAGCAGAGACATTACCGTGCCAACATAGGTCCATCTTGTCAAAGTTATGGTTTTTCCAGTAGTCACATACAGATGTGAGAGTTGAACTATAAAGAAAGCTGTGTGCTGAATAATGGATGCTTTGGAACTGTGGTGTTGAAGAAGACTCTTCAGGGTCCCTTGGACTTCAAGGAGATCCAACAAGTCCATCCTAAAGGAAATAAGTCCTGAATATTCATTGGAAGGACTGATGCTGAAGCTGATACTCCAATACTTGGCCATCTGATGTGAAAAACTGACTCCTTGGAAAAGACCCTGATGCTGGGAAAGACTGAAGGCAGAAGGAGAAGGAGATGACAGAGGATGAGATGGCTGTATGCCATCACCAACTCAATAGACATGAGTGTGAGTAACTCCAGGAGTTGGTGATGGACAGGGTGGCCTGGTGTGCTGCAGTCCATGGGGTCGCAGAGTCGGACATGACTGAGTGACTGAATTGAACTGAACTGATACTACAAATTGTTTCTAAGATTTATGTGGAAGTGAAANCATCACCAACTCAATAGACATGAGTTTGAGTAACTCCAGGAGTTGGTGATGGACAGGGTGGCCTGGTGTGCTGCAGTCCATGGGGTCGCAGAGTCGGACATGACTGAGTGACTGAATTGAACTGAACTGATACTACAAATTGTTTCTAAGATTTATGTGGAAGTGAAAAGTAGCTAGAATAGCCAATATAAACTCTAAGGACAAAGCCTGGGACTTCACATGACCAAACAGCAACACTTACTATAAACTGGAGGTAATTAAGTCACTGTGGTATTAAGATAAGAATAGACAAGTGAATCAATTAACACAACTGAGGGAAGATGGAGATCCAATCTTATATGAATACCAGATCTACAATATGGGTGAAAATGAAAATGAAAGTCACTCAGTCATGTCAGACTCTTTGTGACCCCATGGACTATAGTCCACGGAATTCTCTAGACCAAGAGAATGGAGGGGGGTAGCCTTTCCCTTCCCCAAGGGATCTTCCCAATCCAGGGATCAAACCCAGGTCTCCCACACTGCAGGTGGGTTCTTTACCAGCTGAACCACAAGGGAAGCCCAGCAATATTGGAGTGGGTAGTCTATCCCTTCTCCAGGGGACCCTCTAGACCCAGGAATCGAACTGGGGTGTCCTTCATTGGAGGCAGATTTTTTTGACAACTGAGCTATCAGGGAAGCCCATAATATGGGCGGGGAAAAACAGACTGCATAGTAAATGATACTGGTCAATTGAATGGTTATGTTGAAACATTAAATTACTACTTCAGCCCNTGTGCCAGTTCCTGGATATCAAGTTCAACATCAAGCCAAAATAATCTGTAGCGCTGAGTCAGAAAGGCAGTTATCTTTAAACAGAGCTGGTAATGACTTGGGGCAAGGAGAGAGGCACAGCATGATAAGGTTATAATTTTTTATCAGAGTGATATTTATACAAATATTCTCCCTTTATGAAAACTCCCAAGGTACACACTTGAGGCTTTCACCCTTTGCAATATTTATGCTTTACTTCAGTAACTGGTTTATTTTTTAAATGATGGTTTAATCAGAGTAGGGCTTTCCTAGTGGCTGAGTAGTTAAAAAATCTGCCTGCCAATGCAGGAGATGTGGGTTTGATTCCTTCTTTGGGAAGATCCCCTGGAGAAAGAAATGGCCACCCACTCCAATATTCTTGCCTGGGAAATTCCATGGACAGAGAAGCCTGGTGGGCTACAGTCCATGGGGTTGCAAAGAGTCAAACACAACTGAGCAACTAAACAACAACATATTCAGACTTGTGTCCCATTACACTTTTATTTATTTTTTTAAGCTGACAGTCACTGTTGAGTAGTGAGATGTGCAAAAGATTAAACTTACAGTTTAGTGCTTATGCAAAATAGGCCCTGAAAGCAGGTTGCTTGGGTTTGAACACCGGCATTTTCAATGATCATATCTGTGATCACAGACCAAGGACTTGAGTCTCAGTTACGGTAAAATTAGAATACTAATAGTTCCTCCCTCATAGGGAAGGTTTTGAACTAAATGAAATGATCTTTTCTAAGAACTTTGTAAGGTGTTAAGTACAGCATAAACATCGATCATTATTAATTACTGAAAAACATGGACTCTAACCCCAGTTTTGACCTTTATACATTGAATGATTTTCAAGTCATATTTTCACCTCCTACAACCTCATTTAATTAACAATGGTACTGATTCATAAAACTCAGAGTTTTGGGGGGTTCAAGTTGATGCCATATAAGAAAGTGCTTTACAATCTGTAAAACTCTGTAAAAACAGAATGCATTATATTGAAAGATACATTTTAGTACAAAGATCAATAAAAATATAACAACTTAAAAGCTAAGAAATAATATAATCTGATATTTCAGTAAATGTTCTATGTAACAGTCAACTTTTTTCTGATAATAAGGTCTGTGACATTCATCAGATAAAAACTGGTGTAAAGTATGAGGGAAACATGCACAAGAATGGAAATTACAGAAAACACTGATATAATAACAACAATAAAAGATCATGTGGAATATTAAGATGGCAATTCATTACTTGTATTTTGCAACCACTTTAAATAGGGTTTGAGATGACAAGAAACTAGAGATTTGGTTCCAGTGTTATAGCTAAGAACTTTGCTTTTTCATTTTCTATTTTTATGGTCTCAGTTTTGCTGCTGCTGATGCTGCTAAGTTGCTTCAGTTGTGTCCAACTCTGTGCGACCCCATAGATGGCAGCCCACCAGGCTCCCCTGTCCCTGGGATTCTCCAGGCAAGAACACTGGAGTGGGTTGCCATTGCCTTCTCCAATGCATGAAAGTGAAAGTGAAGTCACTCAGTCGTGTCTGACTCTTCGCGACCCCCTGGACTGCAGCCCACCAGGCTTCTCCGTCCATGGGATTTTCCAGGCAAGAGTACTGGAGTGGGGTGCCATTTTGCTATTAGGACATAACTCAATCTAAGAATCAAATGAACGCATATACATACATGCTTACTGAGAAAGACTAGTAGGCACTGTCCATGATCTTCAGGTGTCAGCGGTGTCTGGTTGGTCCTTACATAGCCCACTACAGCACAAGATGCCACAGTTGAGGGGANAAAACTCAAAATACAAATGGGAGTATAAACTAGTTCAACTACTTTAGAAAACTCTTTGAAATATTTACTGAAAATGAACTTAAACATCCTCTATGACCCAGTTGTTCTACTCCTAGGAAAATAAACTTATAAGTACAAGTGTGCAATAAAAATGTTATTAGAAAACTTAGATATATATAGTGATCCGTTCAACATAGCCTCACATTTAAAACTTCTTGAATGCCCATAAGCAAGAGATCAGATATATAAGTGTTGGAATGTTCACATACTGCTATACTATAAAAGAAAGAAAATGAACAAAGTATCAGTCAGTTCAGTTCAGTCGCTCAGTTGTGTCCGACTCTTTGTGACTCCAATGAACCGCAGCACTCCAGGACTCTCTGTCCATCACCAACTCCTGGAGTCCACCCAAACCCATGTCCATTGAGTTGGTGATGCCATCTAACCATCTCATCCTCTGTTGTCCCCTTCTCCCCTGCCCTCAATCTTTCCCAGCATCAGGGTCTTTTCAAATGAGTCAGCTCTTCAGATCAGGTAGCCAAAGTATTAGAGTTTCGGCTTCAACATCAGTCCTTCCAATGAACATCCAGGACTGATCTTAGGATGGACTGGTTGGATCTCCTTGCAGTCCAAGGGACTCTCAAGAGTATCCTTCAACACCACAGTTCAAAAGTATCAATTCTTTGGCTCTCAGCTTTCTTTACAGTCCAGCTCTCACATCCATACATGACCACTGGAAAAACCATAGCCTTGACTAAGACAGACCTTTGTTGACAAAGTAATGTCTTTGCTTTTTAATATGCTATCTAGGTTGGTCATAACTTTCCTTCCAAGGAGCAAGTATTGCTTTCTACAGTAGTATAGATGAATCTCTACTACAAAACTGAAAAGAAGCCAAAGCCACAGATTATATTCTGTGCCAGTTCCTGGATATCAAGTTCAACATCAAGCCAAAATAATCTGTAGCGCTGAGTCAGAAAGGCAGTTATCTTTAAACAGAGCTGGTAATGACTTGGGGCAAGGAGAGAGGCACAGCATGATAAGGTTATAATTTTTTATCAGAGTGATATTTATACAAATATTCTCCCTTTATGAAAACTCCCAAGGTACACACTTGAGGCTTTCACCCTTTGCAATATTTATGCTTTACTTCAGTAACTGGTTTATTTTTTAAATGATGGTTTAATCAGAGTAGGGCTTTCCTAGTGGCTGAGTAGTTAAAAAATCTGCCTGCCAATGCAGGAGATGTGGGTTTGATTCCTTCTTTGGGAAGATCCCCTGGAGAAAGAAATGGCCACCCACTCCAATATTCTTGCCTGGGAAATTCCATGGACAGAGAAGCCTGGTGGGCTACAGTCCATGGGGTTGCAAAGAGTCAGACACAACTGAGCAACTAAACAACAACATATTCAGACTTGTGTCCCATTACACTTTTATTTATTTTTTTAAGCTGACAGTCACTGTTGAGTAGTGAGATGTGCAAAAGATTAAACTTACAGTTTAGTGCTTATGCAAAATAGGCCCTGAAAGCAGGTTGCTTGGGTTTGAACACCGGCATTTTCAATGATCATATCTGTGATCACAGACCAAGGACTTGAGTCTCAGTTACGGTACAATTAGAATACTAATAATTCCTCCCTCATAGGGAAGGTTTTGAACTAAATGAAATGATCTTTTCCAAGAACTTTGTAAGGTGTTAAGTACAGCATAAACATCGATCGTTATTAATTACTGAAAAACATGGACTCTAACCCCAGTTTTGACCTTTATACATTGACAGATTTTCAAGTCATATTCTCACCTCTTACAACCTCATTTACTTAACAATGGTACTGATTCATAAAACTCAGAGTTTTGGGGGGTTCAAGTTGATGCCATATAAGAAAGTGCTTTACAATCTGTAAAACTCTGTAAAAACAGAATGCATTATATTGAAAGATACATTTTAGTACAAAGATCAATAAAAATATAACAACTTAAAAGCTAAGAAATAATATAATCTGATATTTCAGTAAATGTTCTATGTAACAGTCAACTTTTTCCTGATAATAAGGTCTGTGACATTCATCAGATAAAAACTGGTGTAAAGTATGAGGGAAACATGCACAAGAATGGAAATTACAGAAAACACTGATATAATAACAACAATAAAAGATCATGTGGAATATTAAGATGGCAATTCATTACTTGTATTTTGCAACCACTTTAAATAGGGTTTGAGATGACAAGAAACTAGAGATTTGGTTCCAGTGTTATAGCTAAGAACTTTGCTTTTTCATTTTCTATTTTTATGGTCTCAGTTTTGCTGCTGCTGCTGCTGCTAAGTTGCTTCAGTTGTGTCCAACTCTGTGCGACCCCATAGATGGCAGCCCACCAGGCTCCCCTGTCCCTGGGATTCTCCAGGCAAGAACACTGGAGTGGGTTGCCATTGCCTTCTCCAATGCATGAAAGTGAAAGTGAAGTCACTCAGTCGTGTCTGACTCTTCGCGACCCCCTGGACTGCAGCCCACCAGGCTTCTCCGTCCATGGGATTTTCCAGGCAAGAGTACTGGAGTGGGGCGCCATTTTGCTATTAGGACATAACTCAATCTAAGAATCAAATGAACGCATATACATACATGCTTACTGAGAAAGACTAGTAGGCACTGTCCATGATCTTCAGGTGTCAGCGGTGTCTGGTTGGTCCTTACATAGCCCACTACAGCACAAGATGCCACAGTTGAGGGGAAAATGAGTTTTCTCCTGTTACACAAAATACCAGTAGTTCTACGGACTCATTAATTTAAACTAATGGCTATTGGCAAGTTCTAATCTCCAGAGTAAATCCAATGCATGGTTTATGACGTAACACTTAAAACAACTAAGCCCACCTGCTTCTATTCTTCTTTTTTCTTAAAAACTGCAAAAATATGGAGATGTGCACAACTCCCCTATAAATTATCTTTCTCTGCAGACATTATAGATGACTTTTTAATTCAAAACCTAATGTTTCTTTTCAAAATGAGGTTCAATATAAACTCTAACTTGCAATTTCAAAATAGGATAATCTGGTGCATATGTGTTCAAAATCTTCAAATGTATACTTTATTCCTCAACTCAATGAAAAAAAAATTATTGAAATACTACCATATGCAAATATTGGTGATTTAGGGGTAACTAAAAAAGACACAATCTCTAGGATGTTCTAGAAAGGAAGCAAAACATGAAAATAATTAAATAAAAAAGCACACAGTAAATTGTTTTCTCTTTAGTGTTACCCTAAATAATAAGTAATCTTAAAGATAAAAATATCTCAAAATTTATCTGTATGTGTGTGTGTGATACACATATGATTCTCATAAGTGTGATCCTACTAAAATACTATTTTACACCTTGTCATGTATGATCTGCAACATAGAATGTACTTAAATTATCAAGTAATAACCAGCAATAGTGTTAATTGTATCTGCATTTAGCATCCCACTGTATTTCCATATGAAAACTTATTGATCCTATTAACAACCATGTACTTCAGTAACATAAACTGCAGTCTATTCAGCTGTTGTGATTCTTATGGTCATTTTGGTGTTATATATAAAAATAAGCAGTAAATCAATGACAAAACTTAATGTATTTCAATTTGTAAGTTAAGAAACACGGAGGAACTATTTCTCTTCTTTGGGCTTTTAAGTTTCTGATTTAACAGATAATCTATATTAAAATTGAAGAAATAAATTAAGGACCCTAAGTTTGGGACCAATCTATGAATTTAAGGGATAGATCATCCTTTTAATAAAGCTGTTTATTTATTATGATGTTAATTTATTTAATTGTGGCCCTTTTCTCCATCACAGATGTGAAGACATCTGAGAATATACACAGTCACTGTCAAATATATAAACAGTAAATTAAAAAGTCATAAATAGGTAATATAAAATTTAGAATAAAAAGAAAATCCCCAAGGATATCAGATTTCAAGAATATATGTCAGAGTGTATTACACTAAGAGTCAAATTTGACGTTTAATTTCTTGGAAGCCAGAACAACAAAGAAAATACAATTAGCATAGACTGCTACCAAAAAATATAGCAGCTTGAGAAAATTTCAAACTAACAGAAGTGGCACACACATATTCACTCACACACACGCTACTTAATCACAAAAGTTCTCTAAATCACCAGAGATGTAATTTGCTCTTTTTCCTAGTTGTCCATTCCAACTCATAAGGTTTATTCATCTAAGTATATACAGTTCAGCTGAGTTCATATTAAACAAGTTCATTAAAGACCAACTTGGAAATCACTCTCTTCACACAGAGGACTGGACAAGCTGAAGATGAGTGGGAGATTCTGTAACCTGTGAGCAGTCATGGGTAAGTGAGGACAAGAGGCCGGGAAGGAATTCAACATTAACAAAGTCTGGTTTCCTTTGGTCACTGCGGGTCTTTGGAATCTCAGATGACTGTAGCCAGTGAGGACACTGCATCGGGATGGCTTGTTGAGGGCACGTTGTTCACCTGAGCAGCGGCTGCCTGAGTGGGCCACTGCTAGGAAACGCTGCAGTGAGCACTGCCACTTAAAACAGCAGGCCACTGGTGACAAAGACATCAGGAAAGTGCTTTCTACCCCTCGTCCAAGGTAAGGAGCAGCGGCTGTGCTTCGCTGCAGCAGCCGTGAACAGACAACCCGCGCCCAAGGTAAGAGAAACCCAAGTAAGATGGTAGGTGTTGCAAGAGGGCATCAGAGGGCAGACACACTGAAACCATACTCGCAGAAAACTAGTCAATCTAATCACAC
>SJYX01019526.1:102167-119011 GCA_006410675.1 Oreotragus oreotragus
AAGCTGAAACTCCAGTACTTTGGCCACCTCATGAGAAGAGTTGACTCATTGGAAAAGACTCTGATGCTGGTAGGGATTGGGGGCGGGAGGAGAAGGGGACGACCGAGGATGAGATGGCTGGATGGCATCATGGACTCGATGGACGTGAGTCTGAGTGAACTCTGGGAGTTGGTGATGGACAGGGAGGCCTGGCGTGCTGCGATTCATGGGGTCGCAAAGAGTCGGACACGACTGAGTGACTGAACTGAACTGAACTGGAGACTGAAATGGTTGCCACGGTAGCAGTGGTTTTCAAAGAAACATCATGAAGTTATAGAACTATCAATATTTTAAAAATTTAAATGTTAAAGTTACCTGAAAGAGCAGTCCCATCCCAATACCAGGAAAGATGATTGGCCACATTAGTTAACACCAACACAAAGAAATCATCAAAACACCAGGGTGGAGGGGGATCAAAGATTGTACCAAAGATTGGAGCAAAGATTTGGATGTTGGAGCAAAGATTAAAAGAAATAAAAGATTTTTTTGGATGGAATTACAATGAGTACAATTCATTCTAGTTGCAAGTTAGAGAGTTGTTTGTTGACATTCAACCATTCATAGACAATATAATAATAATATTAAAGATGATAAACAGACAAAAAGCAAGCAAACAAACAAAAAACAAATAGGCCATGCTGGGTTCCCCAGAGCTGTGGCAACTTCCTTCTACAAGATCTCTATTCTGAGAATTAAAAGTATTCTTCAACACATTCCATCAGCGTACAAGGGAAATGGAATGATTAAAACCAGATCACATTACATTATAAAGAAACTATATGCCAAAAACAATTAATTTACAAAGGAAAAAACAGATCATATTTCTTTATTTTTCACCCTTCTAAATCACTAAAATATTACTAAGATTTAAGATTTGTTTACTCCACAAGATATAAAGAAAACATGGGTTAATTGAATGGAGAGATAATATATAGTATAAAATGATCTTATGGATGAAAAATACTGAATGAGAGGTATACAGAAAAATGATTATATGCACTGTAAATATGAATGTTTACAGGGAGCACGAATTCTGCACATAACTGATCTAGGAATATAGAGAAAGAGCTTGAGAAAATAGCTCAGGTAGAGTGAAAGCAATCAGAAACGAAAATAGAAAATTAGAAGTTTACTTATTTATTCAGTAAGACTTACTGATTGGAAGGATAGTTAATGGCCAGTCAATATTTATATTCTTACAGAAAAATTAAAATCTATAAACTAAAAAAGCAAATAGGATATCTGGTAACACAGCTGCAAAAAGACTTATCACACTGACACCTCGTAATGAAAATTTTCAAATCATGGTAGAAGAAATACTCTGAAATCAACTTATTTCAGAAAATATTATATGTCAACAAAGAAAAAAAAATCTCTCCTTAGAATGTTCATTTGTGTTATATTCTTCTGCCAAATATAATGGAGTAACTTTTTTGATTAGTATGATGTGATTTGACCTCAGCCAAATTTTTCATTCACATAGAAGGGCATTACAAAGATATTTCTGAACCATTCACTAACTTTGAAAATGTGATCAATACATATTTTCTAGAAAAAATACTAACATATTTCATCTGGCTAATTGATGATTGAATCAAATTTATTATCCTGAGAATAAGATAGGGAACTTCTGTATGAAAAAGTAACAACTCAGAATGAAACTAATAATGGCTATGCAATTGTATCACTGAATATTATTATGTAATATTATTACTATTACTTTAATAGATAAAAATACAATTAATAAGATTTGAATAAACACACTTTTAGGTACAATAATAATCCACAATAACAATAGTAGTTGAGACACATTTATTATTTTCTCTTTCAGATTATAAACATTATGACAACTGTATAGATTTGCAGTGTATGGAAATAATAAATCACTATGTTGTCCTTCAGAAACTAACAAATTTGATCTAACATAACCATAATTTGACCTAACAATATAATTGAATTATATGTGAAAAACAAACCCTTAGGAAAAGAGACAAGATTTGTGGCTACCAGAGAAGGTTTGGGAGGAGGGGAGAACTGGAAGAAGGTAGTCAAAAGATATACATTTCTATTATGAGATAGGCAAGTACGAGAAATATAAAGCGCAACATGGTAAATATAATAAACACTGCGATGTTATATATAAAGTTAAAAGAGTGGATTCTGGGCATTCTCATCATAAGGAAAACTTTTTTTTCCTTTTTATTTGTAGCTATATGAGATAATGGGTTTCCTATGTGGTGCAATAGTAAAAAATCTGCCTGCCAACGCAGGAGATGCAAGAGACATGGGTTCAATCCCTGAATTGAGACGATCCCCTGGAGTAGGAAAGGGCAACCCACTCCAGTACTCTTGCCTGGAAAATTTCATGGACAGGGGAGCCTGCTGGGCTACAGTCTGTGAAGTTGCAAAGAGTCAGACATGACTGAGCAACTGAACATGCACATATATGAGACAATGGCAATTCCGTAAACTTATTGTAACCATTTCACGATGTATGCAAGTCAAATCACACTGTACAGTTTAAACTTATACAGTACTATAGGTTAATTATATCTTCATAAAACTGGAAGAAAAAATATGACAAATCTATGAAGATGGGGTTGGTGTGTGGGAAGCTTTTGTTGTTCATCTTTTCCAGGGTCATATTTTCTTATTTACACCACTGTGATGCAGCAGCCTCTAAACACCATTTCAGGAAACTTAACTTCTTTGAAATCAAGATGTTAAATTTGGCTCTAAATGTTAGAAACTGTTCTAAATCTGGTTCTAGGGTCCTATCAGAGTATGTATGCTGTGAAGAGAAGAAAGACCTAAAGGGTCACTTTAAATCAGTGGAAGATCTGTATACAAGCTGATGCCAGGGCTTTCAAGAAGCTTTGTCTAAACTATTGATAATATCTCAGTATTTTATAAAAGACACTTGGAAGTTTTCCCACTGTTGTTGACTAGATATTTTCATTCTATTAACTGAGAAATGTTTTATAATAGAAACAAAATATAAATACCTTAAATTTCAATGGTATGATACTAGGATATTTTTAATAGGATTTTATTGTGTGCAGGGGAAGACAGAGGATGAGATGGTTGGATGGCATCACCGACTCGATGGACATGAGTTTGAATAAGTTCCGGGAATTGTTGCTGGACAGGAAAGCCTGGCATGCTGCAGTCCATGGGGTCGCAAAGAGCTGGACATGGCTGAGCAACTGAACTGACTGTGTGCATATGTCATTACTTATCTCTCTTGGAAGTTACAGTAGGATCTGAAACAATGGATCTAGGTCTCTAATATGGTTTGTGTGTATGTGGAAGCAGGGAGGGGAGGGGTACAGTAAAAAGAAATTGAAGAAATTGCATAAAGTTCCACTGAAAAGGTGATTTTCATCCAAAGCTTCGATCTGGCCAAAACATAAAAAGGGAAATAGGCATAAAAGAGAAGCTGGCAAATATATGCATAATTTGGGCTTCATGTTTGAAGGAATAAGAGACAAATTTGGAAGAAAAAATGGGACTGGAGTTTTACAGACTTTAAATACAAGCCATTGAATCTGGATTTTTATCAACTCTATGCCAATGTTCCTACCAACATCTTCCACCTCCTCCCTGGAAACACCTGCTGTATAATGTCCCATGTTTGACCCACTTTTATGAACATACAGTGATATATTTTAAATGGGATAAATATTATAATAGATATTTGGTTACTCACACTTTGTTTTCTATCTATAATTCCTTCCTTTTCCTCTCCAACTCATCTTGATATCTTACATAATAGTAGAGAATTGCTGTTGTACTCAAATTAAAACCTTTGCAAAGCACTCCCTTCATAAAAGTCATCATTTTCAGGAAAAAATAAGCTGACTGCATTATTTGAAATGAAATGGGTACCAAAATGGTCCTGCTTGATTTTTCAATTATTTGCTCTCTCACACTGAATGGTAGGAACATCACAAAGCAAAGGCCCTTGTATGGATTTGTAGGCAAACTTGAAGGTGAGCTTTGTTCGTAGTTTGCCTGAAACATTTCTGCTTCTTGTCCATTTTTCTAGGATGATTAATGATAGTGCCTGTTTTCACCCCCAAAATTCTGGACTATAAATTATGTAGTCATTCTAGCAAAATCATCTTAATAATATTTCAGGGTATTTTGATATAGACTCTAAAACTAAAATGCAAAAGCTATGCATATGAACTTTTAGGTAAAAATGTTAAAGGTCCAAATAAGAGGATTAAATATATGAAGACACAATATATAGAAATCTAACTAATAAGGAATTTTCAGTTTATGTTATTTTCTTCATTTTAACATGTGTCTTTGGAATGACTATTTTTTCTTTGGAATGACTTTAAATGATCAACTTACAAATGGCAATACTATTATTGCTTAAAAAAAAAAAAACACACCACAACAAAATAATAACAGCCAGTGACAACGCTGTACCTGGAATTTCAACTGAGGGCATAGAATTGAGTAGCCCCCTAAGAATTTTCTGGGAGAAGGTGAATCATAGTGAATGTTTTTTTAAAAGCAATAAAAGGAAAAGAGAGAAAATGGATGAGAGAGAGAGAGAAGAAAGGGAATATGTTGATATAATTAGTGTGTGTGTACTCAGTGACTAAGTTGTGTCCAATTCTATGCGACCACATGGACTGTAGCCACCAGGCTCCTCCACCCATGGAATTCTCCAGGCAAGAGTACTGGAGTGGGTTGCCATTTCCTCCTCCAGGGGATCTCCCAGACCCAGGGATTGAACCCATGTCTCCGGCATCTCTGAAATTGGCAGGTGGATTCTTTACCAGTGAGCTAACTGGTAAACCTGAGATAATTAGCAATAATATTAAGTGTCTTCAATAGGAACATTCTATTGAATAAATCTTAATTGTATAAGGAATGAAAATATTAAAAACACCACTAATGACATAAATATTTCTGCCTCTGCGAAGTTAATATGAAAATGTAAGTTCACATTGTCTATATATCAACTACCTAAGAATTTTCAAGTCTTCTAAATGAGCATTAGCTTCATAGTCAAAATTCTAAATATTATTTACAACATAGGTATATTTCATAATACAACTCTATAAAGAAGTGACATTTTACTGTCCCAGAAAGTTACTGTAAACCAGCCTGCCATTTACAACTTAAATGTAGGGAAAATATTCCGTCCTGTTGAGTTCAGCATGATTGAGTTCACCTGAGTGATATAAAATGCATTTTCTATTAGTGTGTGTGGCTATAAAGTCAATAAAAGGAACAGCAGTCTTCCCCACAGAATGCTCACCTACTGTAGTTTTCAGCTTATTATATAGCAAAGAGGGACAAAATACTCATAGTAACAATGTATTTTTAATAGGTTCTCAAGCTGTCCCTTTCACAAAGAGTTGTGGCTGAATACAGATGTGACTGCTGTGAGGTTTTATATTGGTGGATAGGTTGAACAAAAACCAGGTGGGAAGACATTTATCTAACACAAATGCGTGGGTTTCTCAGCCATAAAGCCTACTGATTTTGCCATGGGGTTACTAGCTCTGCTTTCTCTGAATGTGGCTCAAATTTCATGGGCAAAATGCTTTCTGGAAAGCAATGCAAAGATTATCAAATGTTAAGTATTAGAAATAAAGGAGCTATGTAAGGAGATCGACTAATTCACAAAGAAACAAAACAGAGACAAATGATAAATATCATCATGAGGTAAGTACTCATCAATTTAAATTTCACATTTAAAGTGAAAATATGAGTTTACTATACGGCATGAAAAGTGAGAAAGGGAAAGTGCTAGTTGCTCATTTGGGTCTGACTCTTTGTGACCTAATGGACTGTTGTCTGCCAGGTTCGTCTGTCCATGGAATTTTCCAGGCAAGAATACTGGAGTGGGTTGCCATGCCCTTCTCCAGAGCATCTTCCTAACCCAGGGATCAAACCCATATCTCCTGCATTGACAGGCAGATTCTTTACCCAATGAGCCACTGGAGAAGCCCAAAATTAGGCATAATAACACACAGTTACATTTGGAAAGCATGTTTCCTCCTCCTAGTGGCTGCATATAAGACTAAAAAATGTCCTTTGTCTCAAACTCGACAGTTACAGAACTCATTTTAATATTTTGTATGATTCGAAGATGGTGCAGAGTTCTTAAATCCAATTAAAGAATGGCCTTTAGGTAAAGCAAAAGGTTGCCAACCAAAGTAAATGTCTAAGACCATCAGGAAAGTGACAAAATGAAGGAGGAGGACTTAATGTTTGCTGTCCACAATTTCTAGTTTGCTTTCTGATTTCCCACTTCTGATGAGTGCAGGGGGAAAAAAAGTCTCTACTATAAGAAAACACAGCAGCGTTAGTGAGGTACTTCATGGTTACAGTTTCTTTTAATATATGGCTGACAACAGGAAGTGGCTGGGATGGTGGCAAATTAGAATTTCTAAATAAGGGCAAGTGGGGAGAATATTATTCAGCTTGTTGCTATAAACGAATGAGAGCTCAGTGTCGTCAGGGCTTCAGATACTTCGAGGGATTCTCAAATTCTAAGTCTACATTGAGAATCAAGAATTTTACATTGAAATATAACATAAAATAGATTTCAGAATTGCAAACAGAATATCATACATGAAACATCTGCTTGTATTCTCTGATCTGACACCTAAATATAGAACTTAACTATGATAGGTTAGAGGCAGTATATGCTGTGGTTAAAAGCATAAACTCTGGCACCCAAGTGCTTGTGATGGTATTTTAAGTTTGCCGAATACAACTGGAATGACCTTGGGGATTGTAGCAGCATTTATTTCATAAAGTTATTTTGAGGATTGAATTAATTAACATATGAAAAGTCCTTGAAAGAGCATTCATAGTCAGTCGGTCATGTCTGACTCTTTTGCAAACCCATGGACTATAACCCACCAGGCTCCCCCGTCCCTGGGATTCTCCAGGCAAGAACACTGGAGTGGGTTGCCATTTCCTTCTCCAATCCATGAAAGTGAAAAGTGAAAGTGCACTGGGGGTATCTATTTACACAAACTCTTTAAAATCAGAGTTTTCTCCTTCCGGTGGCAGGAGAAGTCAGATTTGAAGCATAAAGTGGACTTATCATCCTTTTGCTGGCTTTTTTTTTTTTTTTAATTTTTATTTTTACTTTATTTTACTTTACAGTATTGTATTGGTTTTGGCATACATTGACATGAATCTGCCACGGGTGTACATGAACTTCCAAACATGAACCCCCCTCCCACCTCCCACCCCACATGCTTTCGCTGGCTTTTAAGATGACAAGATGAAGGGTTCCTATAGGAAGGAACTCAGGAAGTCTCAAAGAGCTGAGAGTAGCCTCCAGCTATTAATATAAGCTGATTATGGAATGGGGACCTCGGATCTGCAGCCACATGGAAAGAACTGGTTTCGGCCAGTTACCAGAATGAAACTGAAGCACACCTTCCCCTGAGTTTAGATAAAGGCGCAGATTGCCTGAGACCTTGACTTCAACCTATGAGAACCCTGAGCAGAGAACTCAGCTGAGTCCATCCAGACTTCTGACATCCAGAACTGTGAGCTGATTATCTGTGTTATTTGAGCCACTAAGTTTATGGTACTATTTTACACAGCAGTAGAAAACTAATATAGCATGTAAATTGTATGACACTTAGTGGCTACATACGAAATGTTAGTTAATACTAGTTAAATATTTGTTCAATGAATTAAGATGGAAAGTTTTGTGTTAAAATTCTTTCCCTAGGCAGAATTACCCTAGCTGTAGTCTCATACTTTTCTCCTGAATGCTGAGATTACGTTCTGAATGCTGAGATTAAAAATAGATATTTTACAGAGGCAAGAATATTAAGAGTGTGGAAGAAAGAAAGTAAGTAAACTATTCCTGAGACATTAAAAATTGAACCACTCAAGGCTCATCTCTGTAGATCTTTAGTGGCAGAGCTAATCAATACTTTTGGGGGTTCATTTTGGACACATCTGGTCCTTCCTGAATTGTTTGGGAAGATACCAGTTTCAGAATTTTATGTTACATTGCTCTTTTGAAAATGAAAATGCCCTTTAAAATTGAAGGTGGTCCACAAGATCCCCTGGAGTAAGAAATGGCAACCCACTTTGGGTTTTTTTTTTCAGTATCCTTGCCTGAAAAATTCCATGGATAGAGAAGCCTGGTGGGCGACAGTCCATGGAGTTGCAAAGAGAGTTTGACACAACTGAGCAAGCACACAGAACACAACTACTCAAGGCAGAGACTGTACACTGTGTGCAGATTTGACAGTTTTCTACCTTCTCGTGCCTAGTGCATGGTAGATGCTCATAAATATTTATGAATAGGGTGCATCCTGTGACTGATGTTAGACTCGTGGCTTTGGCCACATTCGTAATGTCTGGGGTCTAGTTTAATGTCTGGGGTCTAGTTTAATGTCTGGTGAAAAAAACTCCTCCAAAATCTTGAATGAATGAGTCAAAGCCTTGGATGGACTGACGAATAAATGGATGAAAATTTTCTGTAGCTTCTTAAAACCATGATGTTCTCCCATTTTTTCTTTCTTTCTTTTTTTCTTTTCAGATCCACAACCCATTCTCCTCTCCCTTCTGCTACCCATTTTCCAAATAATGTTTCTCTCCATATAGCGGAAAGCAATTGCTTAGAATTGCTTCCTATGGTCATATTTTCTGAGTTGATCTTGTTATTTTTGTAAGGGTTCTTATACTTTTATGCTAGTTTAAACATGACAGTGTTTTTCATGTCAACAAAACTTACAAGTGTAATACTTGAGCAGAATGTGTGAATGACTGGTATAAACTAACCAAAGCTGTACCATTTCACTAATTTGAAATGAAATAGTAATAATTTGGTAAAATATGTCACTACAAGTTCTAAAATATGTTTCAATTGAATATTTTTCAGAATCTTCAGATAAAGGGAAAATAATGATATAAGAAAAATACTAAGGAGAGGAAATAAAAATTTCATGTGTACATGTTTAAATACTTGCTGAACAATTAATTAAAATAACAGATGTGTCAAAAAGACATATTGTTAATGTTTTTGAACCGGAAGAACAAATAGTGAGATCTTTGCTTCAAAGAATAGGAGACTATGTCAAAAAAAAATATAGGGGGCCAATATTTAGTCAAAACTATATATGAAGGAATACATTAAAATATTTTAAAATTATATATGTGCATGGATATTTGTGTGTGCATGCAGTGAGGTGGGGTATGTGTGTACAAAAGACAAAAGGAGCAAATATGTGTGTGTGTGTATATAAAGGACAGGAGAGAGAGCTCGGGAGAAGGAGGGAGAGCTTAAGATTGTATGCATCTTTTCTTCAGTTTTTTAGATAAAATTGGATCAGTAATTATAAAATCATGATGCTTACACATTTATTTTCACCAGGATGTGTTGTAAATGCTGATGCTTTTATAACTATAATTCTATAATTTAACACAGAATTAACTATAACATGATGTAGACATTGTTTTAAATTTGAATGACAATATTTCTTCAAGGAAAAAAACCCCTCCCTCATTCCACTTGGCAGACCTACCCAGTTCCCAAGCAGCACCTACGCTAACACTTACTTTGAAGTATTTATCCCAAGAAGCTAGTGTTAATAGTCTTTCTATTTTTTAGTAGCTTAATAGCTATTGGATAGCATTTGGAGCAATGTTTTGCAACAATGAGTGCACTTTGGAATAACTTGGGAAGGTTAAAAGAAGCAATGCCTGGGTCCCGCATCAGACTGAATACATTAAGATCTCTGTGGGTGGGATCTGAGCATCAGCAACCTTTGATATTGGTGGTTAATGGGGAGACAAGTTTGAGAATTGCTGCTTTATAAGCAGTTTATGATGTATCCATTGAAAGCCCCACATAATTGGTATGTTTGGCTTGTGTGAATGCTTTGCCACTTGAAAACAGTTAAAAGCATTTCAGTACTGATGATGAACTAAAGTTTAAAAATGAAGCCATTAACTCAATTTTTATATCACACATATATGATCTGGAGATAGCATCCAAAGAGGAAACTAATAAACATATTTCTCCTAAAATTTTACTATGAAAAGTATACAGAAATAAAGAAACAATGGTAAATTAAACTCCCATAGGCTATGAATTAAATTCAGTAGTTGTTAATATATTATTTGTGCTTTTCTTAATTTATCTATCTATCTAAATAGCTGTTTAGGTATCCAGGTTACTGCACAATAGAATTACATATAAGAGATAATAGGATTATGTAGGAAAATAGCCCCATAAATACATATACATATATATATGTTCTTTGAAGGAGGCAATATTCATTTGGATGATTATGTTGTAATCTATACATGTATACATGTCTATTATGGCTTCCCTGATGGTTCAGTGGTAAAAAAATCTGCCTGCCAATGCAGGAGACCTAAGTTTGATGAAGGAAATGGCAGCCCATCCTAGTACTCTTAAAAAGGAAATCTCGTGGATAGAAGGGCCAGCAGGCTACCTACAGTCCAGGGGTCACAAAAGAGTCAGACATGACATAACGACTAAACAATACCAACAAAAGATGTGTATGCGTGCGCACGCACACACACACACACACACACACACACACGCTCATTCGTAAGACACTTGCTCCTTGGAAGAAAAGCTATGACAAACCTAGACAGTGTGTTAAAAAGCAGAGACGTTACTTTGCCAACAAAGGTCTTTATAGTCAAAGCTATGGTTTTTTTCAGTAGTCATGTATGGATGTCAGTTAGAGCATAAAGAAGGCTGTATGCTGGAGAAATGATGCTTTTAAACTGCAGTATTGAGGAAGATTCTTGAGAGTCCCTTGGACTGCAAGGAGATCAAACTAGCCCACCCTAAAGGAAACCAATCCTGAATATTCATTGGAGGGACTGATGCTGAAGCTGAAGCTCCAATCATTTGGTCAACTAATGTGAAAAACTGACTCATTGGAAAAGCCCCTGACGCTGGGAAAGACTGAAGACAAGAGGAGAAGAGGACGACAGAGGAGGAGATGGTTGGATGGCACCACCAACTCAACGGACATGAATTTGAGCAAGCTCCGGGAGATGGTGAAGGACGGGGAAGCCTGGCGTGCTAAAGACTATGGGGTCCCAAAGAGTCTGACACAACTGAGAAACTAAGCAATAATAGCAATTGTGCACATTATAAAGTATACATGAAATAATATATCAACAGTGCATATATGAAATTACCATTTAGAGAGCTCTGAATTAAGGAATTATGTCTACAGTCTCAACTTCGATTCTCACAAATGCCAAAAGAGGTAGTTTTTCTTTGCAGATGAGGAGACGGAGGAATCACAAAATTCGTAGTCATCTTAAGCTCTTCTTTTGGATATCCACTGTTGTTCACTCTCTGTATCTGTGGGTTCTGCATTCCAACCAAACTTGAATCAAAAATGTTTTAAAACATTTTCCAGAAAGTTCAAAAAGCAAAACCTGAATTTGCCACACTCCAGCAACTATTTACATAGGATTTACATAGTTGTTGTTGTCCAGTCGCTCAGTCGTGTCTGACTCTTTGCAACCCCATAGTCTGCAGCACTCCAGGCTTCCCTGTCCTTCACTAATTCCTGGAGCTTGCTCAGACTCATGGCCATTGAGTTAGTGATGCCATCCAACCATTTCATCCATTGTCATCCCCTTCTCCTCCTGCCTTCTTTCCCAGCATCAGGGTCTTCTCCAAGGGGTCAGTTCTTCGCATCAGGTGGCCAAAGTATTGGAGTTTCAGCTTCAGCATCAGCCCTTCCAAAGAATATTCAGGACTGATTTCCTTTAGGATGGACTGGTTGGATCTCCTTGCAGTCCAAGGCACTCTCAAGAGTCTTCTCTAGCACCACAGTTCAAAAGCATCAGTTCTTTGGCGCTCAGCCCTCTTTATGGTCCAACTCTCACATCTGTATGTGACTACTAGCAGTTACACAGTATTAGGTATTATAAGTAATTTTGAGGTCATTTAATGCATACGAGAGAATGTGCATATGTTATATGCTGATACTATGAAATTTTACATAAGGAACTTGAGCATACTAGGATTTTGGTATCCACTGAGGTTCCTGACTGTATATTAGTGGTTCTCTAACTTTAGCCTGTGTCAAAACTTGGAGAAAAAGTTAATGCACACATTGCTGGTCCCTACCCCCATAGTTTTATGAGTCACTAGGTCTGGCGTGGAAACCGAGACAGCATTTGTAATAAGTCATAGTTGATGCTGACACTGCTGGTCCATGTCCACATTCTAGGATTGATTTCACTTGAGTGCCAGGACTCAGCTCAGAAGTCTTCGTTCCCCCAAGGTTTTCTGTGTCCCTCAGTATCTCTGTGCCTCTAGTTTTCCTCATTTTTTGAGTTGCCTGACATGCCTTTTCCATACTTTATCATTTTTTTAAGGAAATAGGTGATATGCAATTTCTAACTATATATACATACATATATATATACACATGCATATATATATATATATATATATTGTTTCTGGCATAGAGTTCCCAAAGCCCTTGGAATTTTCTGAGTAATGAGAGAGGGAAAGGTGTCTTTTATTACATTAGTGAGGTGATTTTAAGGATGAAAACTGGTCACCAGTGGGACTAACTGCCTGGGTAGAGGATTAAAACTTTCAGGCATGTCCCCCAGTCTCTGGGGAGGGGAGGATTATCAGTGGCCTACCCTGATTCAGTCAACTGTGCCTACATTAATCCCACCCTCTCTTTCTCCCTTGGTATCCATAAGTTTGCTTTCTATATCTGTGTCTCTCTTTCAACTTAGCAAATAAGGTCATCTATACCATTTTTCCAGATTCCATATGTATGTATTAATATACAATACTCGTTTTTCTCTTTCTGACTTACTTCACTCTGTATGACACTCTCTAGGTCCATCCATGTCTCTACAAATGACCCAATATCATTCCTTTTTATGGTTAAGTAATATTCCATTGTGTGTATGTTTTGTTGTTGTGGTCATTGTTCAGTTTCCCAGCTGTGTCTGACTCTGCAACCCCATAGATTGCAGCACAACAGGCCTCCCTCTCCCTCATCATCTCCTGAAGTCCCAAGTTCATGTTCATTGCATCGGCAATGCCATCAGACATCTCATCCTCTGACGTCCTCTTCTCCTTCTGCCCTCAACCTTTCCCAGCATAAGGGATTTTCCAATGAGTCATCTGTGCCCATCAGTTGACCAAAACACTGGAGCTTCAGTTTCAGCATCAGTTCTTCCAGTGAATATTCAGGGTTTATCTCCCTTAAGATTGACTAGTTTGATCTATTTGAAAGTCCAAGGGACTTTCAGGAGTCTTCTCCAGCACCTTCTCCAGTTCAAAGCCATCAATTCTTTGGCATTCTGCCTACTTTATGGTCCAGCTCTCACAACTGTAGTAATCCCTTGGAAGACCATAGACTTGACTATATGGACTTTTGTTGACAGAGTAATGTCACTGTTTTTCAACACACTGTCTAGGTTTGCCCTTGCTTTCCTGTCAAGAAGGAATCATCTTCTGATTTCATGGCTGAGTCACTATCTGCAATGATTTTGGAGCCCAAGTAGAGGAAATCTGTCATTACTTCCACCTTTTCCCATTCTATTTGCCATGCAGTAATGGGGCCAGATACCATGATCTTAGTTTTTTAATTTTAGTTTTAAGCCAGCTCTTTCACTTTCCTCCTTTACCCTTATCAAGAGGCTCTTTAGTTCCACTTCACTTTCTGCTACTGGCATGGTATCATCTGTATATCTGAGGTTGTTGATGTTTCTCCCATCTTTCTCAACTCCAGCTTGTAACTCATCCTGTCCAACATTTCTCATGAGGTGCTCAGGGCATAGGTTAAATAGGGTGACAGCCAACAGCCATCTCAGGTATAGCAGTTGTTGTTTAGTTAATCCCTATATTGTGTCCAACTCTTTTGTGACCCCCATGGACTATAATATAGTCTTCCAGGCTCCTCTGTCCATGGGATTTCCTAGGCAGGACTACTGGAATACGAGAGTGGGTTGACATTTTCTTCTCCAGGGAATCTTCCCAACTCAGGAATCGAATTGTCATCACCTGTATTAGCACACAGATTCTTTATCACTGACACACCAAGGAACTATTGACAGTATATAAAAGAGATAACTAATGAGAACATACTATATAGTACTGGGAACTCTGCATAATACATTGTGGTGACCTGAAATGGAATGTAGTCCAAAAGGGAGGGGATAGAATACAGAGAACTATATAAGCAAGATCTACATAACCCAGATAACAATGGTGGTGTGATCACTCACCTAGAGCCAGACACGCTGGAATGCAAAGTCAAGTGGGCCTTAGGAAGTATGACTATGAACAAAGCTAGCGGAGGTGATGAAATTCCAGTTGAGCTATTTCAAATCCTAGAAGATGATGCTGTAAAGTGCTTCACTCAATATGCCAGCAAACTTGGAAAACTCAGCAGTGGCCACAGGACTGGAAAAAGTCAGTTTTCATTCCAATCCCAAAGAAAGGCAATGCCAAAATGTGTTCAATCTACCTCACAATCGAACTCATCTCACATGCTAGGAAAGTAATGCCAAAAGTTCTCCAAGCAAGATTTCAACAGTATGTGAACCATGAACTTCCAGATGTTCAAGCTGGATTTAGAAAAGGCAGAGAAACCAGAGATTAAATTGCCAACATCCACTGGATCATAGAAAAAGCAAGAGAGTTCCAGAAAAGCATCTACTTCTGCTTTATTGACTACGCCAAAGCTTTTGACTGGGTGGATCACAACAAATTGTGGAAAAATTTTTAAGAGATAGGAATACCAGACCACCTGACCTGCATCCTGAGAAATCTGTACGCAGGTCAAGAAGAATCAGTTAGAACCGGACATGGGACAGCAGACTGGTTCAAAATAGGAAAAGGAGTACCTCAAGGCTGTATATTGTCACCCTGCTTATTTAACTTATATGCAGAGTACATCATGAGAAATGCTGGGCTGCATGAAGTGTAAGCTGGAATCAAGAATCTGGGAGAAATGTCACCACCCTTATGGCAGAAAGAGAAGATCTAAAGAGTCTCTTGATGACAGTGAAAGAGGAGAATTAAAAAGCTGGCTTAATACTTAACATTCAAAAAAACAAAGATTATGACATCTGGGCCCATCACTTCATGGCAAATAGATGGGAAAACAATGGAAATAGGGACAGACTTTATTTTCTTGGGCTCGAAAATCACTTCGGATGTTGACTATAGCCATGGAATTAAAAGATGCTTGCTCCTTGGAAGAAAAGTCATGACCAACCTAGACAGCATATTAAAAAGCAGAGACATTATCTTGCTGACAAAGGTCCATCTAGTCAAAGCTATGGTTTTTCCAGTAGTCATGTATGGATGTGAGAGTTGGATCATAAAGAAAGCTGAGTGCTGAAGAACTGATGCTTTTGAACTGTGATGTTAGAGAAGACTCTTGAGAGTTCCTTGGACTACAAGGAGATCAAACTAGTCAACCCTAAAGGAAATCAGTCCTGAATATTCATTGGAAGGACTGATGCTGAAGCTGAAAGTCCAATACTTTGGCCACCTGATGTGAAGAACTGACTCATTGGAAAAGCCCTTGATGCAGGGAAAGACTGAAGGCAGGAGAAAAGGAGAAGACAGAGGATTAGATGGTTGGGTGGTATCACCGACTCAATGACCATGAGTATGAGCAAGCTGTGGGAGTTGGTGATGGACAGGGAAGCCTGGCATGCAGCAGTCCATGGGGTCACAAACAGACATAACTGAGCGACTGAACTGAACTGATATGTATATGTATGGTGATTCATTTTGCTATAGAGTAGAAACTACACAACATTGCAAAGCAACTATACTCCAATAGAAATTAATTTTAAAAAGCTATGCCTATATTATGAAGCCTCCATAAAAAGTCAGAAGGATTGGGTTCAGACAGCTTCTTCATTTGTGAACACTTGCAGGTGTGGGGAGAGTGGTTCACCTGGAGAGGGCGTGGAAGCCCTGTACCCTTTCCCCAAACTTTACCTTATGCACTGCTTCCATCTGGCTGCTCCTAGATTATATTCTTTTCTTAGAAACTAGTAGTCTAGTAAGTAAAATGTTTCTCTAAGTTCTATGAGCCAATCTAGAAAATTAATTGAACCTGAAGAGTAAGTTGTGGATATTTATAGCCAGTGGGTCAGTATTACAGGTAACAGCTTGGGTTTGTACTTGAGATCTGAAATGTGAAGCTGCTGTCTTGTAGGAATGAACCAATTATCTCTGGGAAGATAATGTCAGATTGAGTTGAATTCTCAGATACCATGGTGGTAATCAGTCAACAAAAACAAGACCAGGAGCTGACTGTGGCTCAGATCATGAACTCCTTATTACCAAATTCAGACTTAAATTGAAGAAAGTAGGGAAAACCACTAGACCATTCAGGTATGACCTAAATCAAATCCCTTATGATTACACAGTGGAAGTGAGAAATAGATTTAAGGGCCTAGATCTGATAGAGTGCCTGATGAACTACGGAATGAGGTTCGTGACACTGTACAGGAGACAGGGATCAAGACCATCCCCATGGAAAAGAAAGGCAAAAAAGCAAAATGGCAGTCTGGGGAGGCCTTACAAATAGCTGTGAAAAGAAGAGAGGCAAAAAGCAAAGGAGAAAAGGAAAGATATAAGCATCTGAATGCAGAGTTCCAAAGAATAGCAAGAAGAGATAAGAAAGCCTTCTTCAGCGATCAATGCAAAGAAATAGAGGAAAAGAACAGAATGGGAAAGACTAGAGATCTCTTCAAGAAAATTAGAGATACCAAGGGAACATTTCATGCAAAGATGGGCT
>SJYX01019531.1:0-35442 GCA_006410675.1 Oreotragus oreotragus
TTTTTTTTTTATTTACCATGGCTTGGTTTGTCACTTAAGTTGTGATCTATCCTGGACAATTTTCCACGTGCACTTAGAATAAAGTGATATCTACTGATTTTGGATGAAATGCCCTGTAGATATCAGTTAGGTCCAATCATTTAAGTCTTGTGTTTCCTTATTAATTTTCTGCTGGATGATCTGTCCATTGGTGTGAATGGGATATTAAAGTCCCCCACTATTACTGTGTTACTGTTAATTTTCCTTTAATAGTTGTTAGCATTTGTGTTATGCATTGAGGTGCTCCTATGTTGGTGCATGTGTATTTTTAACTGATACATGTCCTTCTTAGAGTGATCCCTTGATCATTATGTAATGTACTTCATTGCCTCTTGTAATGGTTTTTATTTTCAATTATATTTCATCTGATATGAATAATGCTACTCTCACTCTTTTAAAATTTCCATTTGTATGGAATATATTTTTTCCAGCCTCTCATTTTCAGTCTGTATGTGTCCCTAGGTCTGAGGTTTCTTGTAGACAGCATATATAAGGGTTTTCTTTTTGTATCCATTCAGCCAATCTGTGATTTTTGATTGGAGCATTTAGTCCTTTTGCATTTAATGTAATTGTTGATGTGTATACTCCTATTGCCATTTATTTGTTGTCTTGAGTTTACTTTAGTAGGCCTTTCCTATCTCTTGTGTTTTCTGACTAAAGAAGTTCTTTTAGCATTTGTTGTAAAGCTAGTTTCGTGGTGCTGAATTTTCTTAACTTTTGCTTCTTTGTAAAACTTTTGATTTCTTCTTTGAATCTGAAGAAGATTCTTGCCTGATAGAGTAATCTTGCTTGTAGGATTATTTTCTTTCATCACTCTAAGTGTATCCTGCCAATCCCTTCTGGCCTGCAGAGTTTCTGTTGAAAGATCAACTGTTAGCCTTATGGGGATTCCCTTGTATGCCATTTGTTGCTTTTCCCTCACTGTTTTTAATATCTTTTCTTTGTGTTTGGTTTTTGTTAGTTTGGATAATATGTATCTTGGCATGTTTCTCTTTGGGTTTATCATGTATGGGACTCTCTGGCCTTCCTGGACATGGGTGGTTGTTTCCTTTCCTATGTTATAGAAGTTTTGNTATGCCATTTGTTGCTTTTCCCTCACTGTTTTTAATATCTTTTCTTTGTGTTTGGTTTTTGTTAGTTTGGATAATATGTATCTTGGCATGTTTCTCTTTGGGTTTATCATGTATGGGACTCTCTGGCCTTCCTGGACATGGGTGGTTGTTTCCTTTCCTATGTTATAGAAGTTTTTGTCTATAATCTTTTCAAATATTTTCTCATACCCTTTCTTTCTCTCTGATTCCTCTAGGACCCCTATAATTTGAATGTTGGTGCACTTAATATTGTCCCAGATGTGTCTGAGACTCTCCTCATTTCCTTTTGTTCTTTTTCCTTTATTCTGATCTGCTTCAGTTATATTAAACATTTTATCTTCCAGTTCACTTATCCATTTTTCTGCTTCAGTTATTCTGCTATTGATTCTTCTTGTGTATTTTTAATCTCAGCTATTGTGTGGTTCATTGCTGATTGTCTATTCTCTAATTCTCCAGGCCCTTGTTAAACATTTTTTGTATCTTCTCAATCTGTGCCTCCATTTTATTTACAATATTTTGAATCATCTTTACTATGATTACTCTGAATTCTTTTATTGGGTAGACTGTCTATTTCCTCTTGATTTGTTTGGTCTTGTGAGTTTTTATCATATTCCTTCATCTGCTGCCTGTTTCTCTGCCTTTTCATTTTGTTTAATATACCGTGATTGTGATCTCCTTGCTTCAAGCTAAAAGGTCATAATTCCTCTTAATTGTATAGTCTTCCCCCATGAGTGGGGTTGAGCCAGAGTTTTATGCAGGTTTCCAAGTTACGGGAACTTGTGCTTGTATTCTGGTGGATGGAAATGGATCTTATCTCTTTGAAGTGTTGTGCCAAGTCCAGTAGGGTATTCAGGGTTGTCTCTGGATTTGGTATGGCTTTGGGAAACCTGTCTGCTAATGGGTGATTTTCCTATTTTTCTCAAAATTTTGGTGTGAGACATCCAGCACTGGAGCTTGCTGGCCTTTGGGTGGGGTTTGGTCTTAGTGTTGACATGGAGGCCTTTGGGAGAACTCTCACCAGTTACTATTCCATGGGGTCAAGAGTTCTCTGGTTTCCAAAGTCCTGAACTTGGCTGTGGTTCAGAACTCAGGGGTTCAGACTCAACCCCATATTGTAGCATCAAGACTTCACAGGCCACACAGCATGGAAGACACAACCCCAAGACTAATGGTGAAAGCAACATTCAACAACCAACAACACTTAAAGAAACTCACACACTCATTCTGAGCAGACTGTCTTGCTTTTTGTGAAGTCGGGGGTCTTCTGCCATCATTCAGAAGTTGTTCTATAAGATCTGTTCCACGTGCAGATGAATTTTTGACGTATATATTTTGGGAAAGTTGATCTCCCCATCTTAGTCTTCCTCAACTTGAAAGTCCTCTCAACTTTTGATGTTTGAATTGTAAAGTGTCTCAGTATGGATCTCTTTGGGTTAAATTGTAAAGTGTCTCAATATGGATCTCTGTGGAATTTTCTGTACTTCCTATACCTGGATGTTGATTGGCCAAAGCCTTCATTCAGTTTATTCATAAGATCGCTTTCGTGGCACTCAGCTGTCTTTCATTTCATTCAAAACAATTTTGTTAGAGTATTGTGACAGCTGTCATATCAGTGTGCTTGGTGGGAGGGGGGTTCATGTTTGGGTTGGATCTCTTTGGGTTAAATTGTAAAGTGTCTCAATATGGATCTCTGTGGAATTTTCTGTACTTCCTATACCTGGATGTTGAATTGGCCAAAGCCTTCATTCAGTTTATTCATAAGATCGCTTTCGTGGCACTCAGCTGTCTTTCATTTCATTCAAAACAATTTTGTTAGAGTATTGTGACAGCTGTCATATCAGTGTGCTTGGTGGGAGGGGGGTTCATGTTTGGGAGTTTGTGTAAAAAAATAAATAAATACAAAAAAAAAAGAAAATGGAAAAAAAATAAAAATAAAATAAAAATAAAATAAAATAAATAAAACTCTTACTTAATAATTTAATAAACCATTCGTAAGAATTGGAAAAAAAAAAGAAATATAAAAATGTCCTTAATTTTGTATAGCCATTTTAATATTGAAGATGGAAAAAAGTAACAACTTATTATACTTTATTATTTTAAGAATGGTAAACATGCAACTGATATGCCCAGAAAGATTTGTTCAGTGTATGGAGAAGGTGTTGTGACTTGTTGAACATGTCAAAAGTGGTTTGCCAAGTTTCCTGTGGGTGATTTGTCACTAGACAATGATAGCAACCAAACTGAGACATTAATTGAGAATGTTGTACCATGTTAGAATGTTATACCATGAAACAGATAACTGACTTACCCAAAATATCCAAACAAAGCATTGAAAATCATTTGCATTGAGTTGGTTATGTTAATCATTTTGATGTTTGCGTTCCACATAAACTATTGAATAAAACTGTTCTGCATGCAATTCTCTACTGAGAAATATAACAAACATATTCCATTTTTAAAACAAATTGTGACAGGTGATGAAAAGTGTATACTGTGCAATAATGTGGAATGGGAGATATCATAAAGCAAGTGAAATGAACCACCACCAACCATACCAAAGGCCAGTCTTTATCCAAAGAAGATGATGTTGTGTATATGGTGGTATTAGAAGGGAGTCCACAGTTGTGAGCTCTTTCTGGAAAATCAAATGATTAATTCCAAAAAGTACTGCTTCCAATGAGACTAACTGAAAGCAATTGAACAAAAATGTCCAGAACTAGTCAACAATAACATGTAATCTTCCATCAGGATAATGCAAGACCACATGTTTTTCTGATGACCAGACAAAACGTGTTACAACTTGACTGGGAAGATCTAATTAATCTGCCTTATTTGTCAGACATTGCACCTTCAGATTTCCATTTATTTCAGTCTTTACAAAATTATCTTAATGAAAAAAATTCAGTTCCTTGGAAGACTATAAAAGGCACCTCAAACAGTTCTTTGCTCTAAAAGATAAAAAGGTTTGGGAAGATGGAATTATGAAGTTGCCTGAAAATGTCAGAAGGTAGTGGAACAAAATGGTAAATACTTTGTTCAATAAAATCCATGGTGAAAATGAAGATTATGTCCTTATTTTACTTAAAAACCAAAGGATGTTTTTGGCCAACCCAATATATCGCCTTTCCCAAGTTAGGGAAACTTTTAGTCATTATTTCTTCAGACAAGCTTTATACCACTTTCTCTATTTTTCTTATCGTAGGGCTTCGATAATATAAATATATGTTGTCTAATAAGTCCCTTGTGTGTGCTAAATCACTGCGGTTGTGTCCAGCTCTTTGTGACCCTGTGGGCTGTAGCCCACCAGGCTTGTCTGTCCATGAGATTCTCCAGGCAAGAGTGCTGGAGTGGGATGTCATGTGTCATTATTTCTTCAGACAAGCTTTATACCACTTTCTCTATTTTTCTTATCGTAGGGCTTCGATAATATAAATATATGTTGTCTAATAAGTCCCTTGTGTGTGCTAAATCACTGCGGTTGTGTCCAGCTCTTTGTGACCCTGTGGGCTGTAGCCCACCAGGCTTGTCTGTCCATGAGATTCTCCAGGCAAGAGTGCTGGAGTGGGTTGTCATGCCCTCCTCCAGGGGATCTTCCCCACCCAGGGATCAAACCCATGTGTGTTATGTCTCTTGCATTGACAGGCGGGTCTTTACCACTAGCATCACCAGGGAAGCCCAAGAAGTCCATTACACTATTGCATTTTTAAAAAATTCTTCCTTTGTGTTATTTTGATTGTTTGATTTCCATTATCTCATCTTCCAGATCTCTGACCTGTTCTTCTGTATGTTCTAATTTGTTGTTGATTCTCTTTACTGTATTTTTCATTTCAGTTATTATATTCTCTAGCCCTGATTGTTTTTTTTTCTTTCTTTCTTATATTCTCTAGCTCTTTGTTGTGATTCTCATATTGTTCATCCATTTTTCTCCCTGGTTTGGTAAGCATCTTTATGACTATTTTAATTCCTTGTCAGATAGATAACTCTGTATCATTAAGGTCTTTTCTGAGATTGTGTTTTGTTCTTTCATTTAAAACATATTTCTCTATTTCCTCATCTTGCTTGGTTTTATGTGTTTGCGTCTGTGTAACAGGAAAAACTGCCACCCCTCTCAATCTTGAAGGAGTGGCCTCATACAGGATATAATTTTTCTTATTCAGCCCTGCCTTATCTTTTTGTTGTCTCTCAAATCTTATTTATTTATTTATTTATTTATTTTTGCCACAGAGCATATAAGATCTTAGTTCCTCTATTAGGAATTGAGCCTATACCCCCCTGCAATAGAGGTATGAACTCCTAACCACTGGACAACCAGGAAATTCTCCTAATTTATTATTAGTATGCTCTGATTGTTGAGGCAGTGTCATGACCTGTTAGTTGAGGCTAAAAGGATATGAATCTCATTTAGCATCCATTTTCAGCCTGATTGGAAGTCTGACACTCAGCTTTAAAGTATGTAGATATATATTATCTTGTGGGTTTGCAATTGTAATTTCTGCTGGGCTCGTGACCAGATGTGGAGGCATTCCCTGGGTGACAGTTGCATAAACTGGGGACCCTTATGAGTATAAAAGTTCCTTTCTGGGGATTCTTGCCATGTTGTAGTGAGGCCAAAAGTGTGCAAGGATGGTGTCTCTCTGCTTTCATTCCCTGGAAGTGCTTCATTAACTTCCAGATATATGGGAAACCTAGAGCCTGTCCCTCAGAATGAAGCTTCAGGTTAAGTAAATAGGGCTTTCTCACAGAAAGATGGGGATTGTGTCTCAGTATGCTGTCTGTGCAGTGCCCTGGTGGTGGTGACCGCCAAGCAGAGTCTTGATAGTTGTTAAGAGTTCTGTGAAGCTCAGGAACACACAGTCTCTTGGCCACAGGGCCAGGCAATCCAGGGATGTCCTTGTGTAGATCACGTGTGCTCTCTGGATTTACTTAGATAACTGAAGAATGTAGGAGGCAAGGCCTGCTCTCTGGCTTCAGAAAGGCAGAAAGAAAATTACTTGACTGTTTATGCCTCAGCAATAAAGCACTAGAGTGCCTCATATCTGTGCCTATTGACTTTAGGCCATGGACAAAAGAATACTGTGACTGCTCCTGCTCACCAGCTCCAGGCAGGGGTCAGGGGAATGTGAGGTTGTCTTTAGACTGGAACAAGAATTATGCCATGACCACTAATACTTGCCAGCCCCAGTCAGGTCATGAAGTATGTCATAATTCTCTTCCCATACTCACAGACTTTAGCTAGAGAGCAGAATGCTGTGAACTTTTGTGTATGCCCATCCCAGCCAGAGTGGAGGGAGTGCTGAACAGAGTTCTCAACCTTCAGCAAAATGGTGGGATAAGGCCACGATGGCTCATCCCCATGTCCAAGTTTGCCTACCTGTGCTGGCAGGATAGATGAAGAATGCAACAATGGCAGCTGCCAGCCTTTCTCTCCATCTCCAGAGAACATTTCCACTGTCCCTCATTCCTCCAGTTAATTTTTTTAGATTCTCAAATGACTCTCCATCACATATAGTCCTGACACTTTTTAAACTGCTATTATTTCTCCGCATCTCAGGGCAAATGATATTACATGTGAGACCTTTAAGAGAAGTCTCAGTTTCCGATATCATTTGGGGCCCTTCGACATCAGCCCCATTGGTTTTCTAAGTCTGACATTTCGAGGTTCATCTCTTCAGGGTAGATCCAAGAAGCTAGTGTGCCTGATGTGAGGCATCAGCCCCTCGTCCCTCTGGAAGAAGCGCCCACCTCATGAGGCCCCTTTCTATGTGTGCAACCAAGATAGGGGTGGAGTTTTTGGTAAGAGCATTTCTCTGCCTCCCCCAACCATCTGATGTGGTCCTTTTTATTCTTCACTAGCAGCAGGTGTTCAGCTAGTTCTCAGATTCTTTTCAGAAGGAATTGATCTATGTATAGCTGGATATTTGTGGGGTCCCTGGGAGGAGGAATTTCAGGCTCTTCATCTTGAACTACCCCCTAAGCTAAGCTTCTGAATGAGGCAACACAACTAGGAATGGCACAAACAATCAAAAGAAGGACTGGAGCCCTGAATCTTAGTTTGTCAGTCTAGCATGTGCAGATTGCTGGGTGAGCTGCTGCTCAAGTACATTTAAGAAGGATTGAAAAAGTTCTAAACTTAGATGGTGGTGATTCAATTCTGTGAATATGCCAAAAAGCATTGAATGGTACACTTCACATGGATGAATTTTATGGTCTGTGAATTATATTTCAAGAGGGGTATTTTTTTAAAGAAAGAACAAAAGAAACCAAATGAACCTGGATATTGAACCACTTTGCAGGGTGCACGCATGCTGTCACCTCAGTCGTGTCCAACTATTTGAGACCCTATGGACTGTAGCCCAGATTTCCTTGCAGCTCAGCAGTAAAGAATCCACCTGCAATGCAGGGGACAAGACACAGGACACTCAGGTTCGATTCCTGGGTCAGGGAGATCCCCTGGAGAGGGCATGGCAACCAATCCAATAATCCTTGCCTGGAAAATCCCATGGAGAGAAGAGCTTGGTGGACTACAGTACATACGTTCAAAAGAGCCAGACACAACTGAAATGACTCAGCACATGCCCATAAGGACTGTAGCCTGCCAGGCTCCCCTGTCCATGGGATTCTTCAGGCAAGAAACTGTAGTTGATTGCCATGCCCCACGCTAGGGGATCTCCCCGTGCTAGGAATCACACCCCCCATCTCTTATGTCTCCTGCACTGGCAGGCAGGTTCTTTACCACTAGTGCTACCTGGAAAGCCCACTTTGCAGGGTGGCACATCTATTATTCACAAGGGGAAACAGTTTACTCTGAGACTATACATAAAAATCAGAAGAATGTAAGTAGATTAGTATCAAAAGGATAAGCATATGAAAGAAACTAAGCAAGAAGCATTTAGTGATTATAGTTCAAACCTCTAATTTTTACAAATCCATCAAGCAACTTGCTCAACGTTACACAGCTAACTAGGAGAAATCTGGTTAAGACTCTGGTTCCTTGTTTCCAGTGCCTTGCCCTGCCCTCTACACTGGTAGTAATGGACAGTGTTGAAACAGAAAAAAATTATTTCTGAACTTAAAAAGAGAATATAAATTCCAGAGACTATAGATTGTTATATATGACATCAGTTTGCATCTATTTCTAGAGTAGATTTTTTAAAATGTGATATGTGAAACTTTAGGGGGAAAAAGTGAGAATTTTTACATGAAGTCAGCATAGATTACTAAGAATGAGTTTCACAAAGCTATTCTATTTTCTTTATGAAAATTATTATAATATATAAGGGATGACATAAATGTAGTGAAGCATTTGATAAATTCTTTTACAATCTTTCAAACAAGATGCAAATGTGACCTGGATGTTAACAAGTTTTAGAATATGCATTACTTATTGAACAACTACATTCAAAGAAAATTTGGATGTACCTAATAGTGAGTGAAAGGGTGTTCTCATGGTTCTAACCTTTCTACTGTTAATAGGATTGCAGAAACAGGCATGGTAGTTGTTCATATGAAAATTATGTGTTGATACTAATTGAAACATCAATATAATCTTGGAGTGCATTAATATAGGATCATGGTATTATGTGCTGTCAAAACACTTCTAGGGATTTAAGGTAGTGACCCAATAAAATAGCTTTGCTAAAAGAGAATGGTGGGAGTGGAGGTGGCCTGGAAGATACTCCATGGCTCATATAAAGAACAGTTGAGAAAACTAGTGTCATTAACACAAGAAAAATAGATGTGGGGATTACGATAACTGCCTACCATGTGAAGATGGATTACACTTAGTCTTACAAAGCTCTGGAGAGAGAACTAGGTAGGGGCTGGTATGATGGAGAGGAAACTGAAGTGGCATTAACTGGCATAACTGAAATTACTCTATACCTCTGGGTCTAAGCCTAAGTACTCTAAAATTTATCCCTAGACCAGGAGAGGCAGTTAAAGGATTATTACTTAAATGACATAGTTTTGATCACTGCCGAATTGCTTTCACAGATACTCACTTTCTATAGTAATTTCAGGTTACATGAAGAAGAATTCATCAAAATAAAAAACTATTTTTTTTTCTCCCTTTGTTTCTTGATGANTATGTGAAACTTTAGGGGGAAAAAGTGAGAATTTTTACATGAAGTCAGCATAGATTACTAAGAATGAGTTTCACAAAGCTATTCTATTTTCTTTATGAAAATTATTATAATATATAAGGGATGACATAAATGTAGTGAAGCATTTGATAAATTCTTTTACAATCTTTCAAACAAGATGCAAATGTGACCTGGATGTTAACAAGTTTTAGAATATGCATTACTTATTGAACAACTACATTCAAAGAAAATTTGGATGTACCTAATAGTGAGTGAAAGGGTGTTCTCATGGTTCTAACCTTTCTACTGTTAATAGGATTGCAGAAACAGGCATGGTAGTTGTTCATATGAAAATTATGTGTTGATACTAATTGAAACATCAATATAATCTTGGAGTGCATTAATATAGGATCATGGTATTATGTGCTGTCAAAACACTTCTAGGGATTTAAGGTAGTGACCCAATAAAATAGCTTTGCATAATAGGATTGCAGAAACAGGCATGGTAGTTGTTCATATGAAAATTATGTGTTGATACTAATTGAAACATCAATATAATCTTGGAGTGCATTAATATAGGATCATGGTATTATGTGCTGTCAAAACACTTCTAGGGATTTAAGGTAGTGACCCAATAAAATAGCTTTGCTAAAAGAGAATGGTGGGAGTGGAGGTGGCCTGGAAGATACTCCATGGCTCATATAAAGAACAGTTGAGATAACTAGTGTCATTAACACAAGAAAAATAGATGTGGGGATTACGATAACTGCCTACCATGTGAAGATGGATTACACTTAGTCTTACAAAGCTCTGGAGAGAGAACTAGGTAGGGGCTGGTATGATGGAGAGGAAACTGAAGTGGCATTAACTGGCATAACTGAAATTACTCTATACCTCTGGGTCTAAGCCTAAGTACTCTAAAATTTATCCCTAGACCAGGAGAGGCAGTTAAAGGATTATTACTTAAATGACATAGTTTTGATCACTGCCGAATTGCTTTCACAGATACTCACTTTCTATAGTAATTTCAGGTTACATGAAGAAGAATTCATCAAAATAAAAAACTATTTTTTTTTCTCCCTTTGTTTCTTGATGAGTCTGGCTAATGGTTTGTCAATTTTATTTATCTTTTCAAAAAACCAGCTTTTGGCTTTGTTGATTTTTGCTATGGTCTCTTTTGTTTCTTTTGCATTTATTTCTGCCCTAATTTTTAAGATTTCTTTCCTTCTACTAACTCTGGGGTTCTCCATTTCTTCCTTTTCTAGTTGCTTTAGGTGTAGAGTTAGGTTATTTATTTGACTTTTTTCTTGTTTCCTGAGGTATGCCTGTATTGCTATGAACTTTCCTCTTAGCACTGCTTTTATAGTGTCCCACAGGTTTTGGGTTGTTGTGTTTTCATTTTCATTCATTTCTATGCACATTTTGATTTCTTTTTTGATTTCTTCTGTGATTTGTTGGTTATTCAGAAGCGTNGGTGGCCACATCCACCACCCACGTGACGTGCACTCTATCCAGATTGTCTCATTGCTAAGTCTTACCAGCTCTCCTGGTATAACACACTCACACAGATTCTCCTAGGACTACCACCTTGGTTCCAGCAAAGCAAGTGATATCTTACACAGGAAGGAGGTCATCTCATTCAAGTCTTCACTCAAATCTCTGTTACCGCTGAGGTGCCTTCTCAGTGGACACTGCCTGACCATCATACCTAACCTGTCCCCCACCCCAACCTTCCTGACATAACTTACTCTGCTTTACTTTTTCTCTTCTCTTTCCCATATAACTTTCATCTTCCAACACATTATGTAATCTATTTTTCTTATAAGTTCTATTGGAGTATAGTTGATTTATAATGTCAAGTTAGTTTTTGGTATACAACAAAGTGAGTCAGTTATACATATACATGTGTGTATATGGATGGACTCAGTTGTAATGAACTTTTTGAGACCCCATGAACTGTAGCCCACCCCCCAGGCTCCTCTGTCCATGGGATTTTCCAAGCAAGAATACTGGAATGGGTTGTCATTTCATATTCCAAAGGATCTTCCTGACCCAGGGATGGAACCCACATATCTGACATCTCCTACATTGGCAGGCAGGTTCTTTACCACTAGCACCATACATATAGATATGTCCACTCTTTTTTAGATTCTTTTCCCATACAAGTCATTATAGACTACTGAATAGAGTTCCATGTACTCTACAGTAAGGCTTATTAGTTTTCTATTTTCTATACAGTAATAAGTATATGTCAGTCTCAGTCTCCCAACTATTACCCCTTACTGGTAACCATAAGTTTGTTTTCTATATTTGTGATTCTATTTCTGTTTTACAAATGAGTTCATTTATAATGTTTTTTCAGATTCCACATATAAGCAGTATCATGTATTTGTCTTCTGCCTGAGTTTCTTCACTCAGTATGACAATCTCTAGTCCATTATTCTATTATTTTTTAAGTCTCACTTAAAAGCCATTTAGCACTTTTGCTTTATAATGAATTATTTCAATCACACAGAAAATGCAGAACATCTTATATTAACCTGGTGGCTCAGTGGTAAAGAATCTGCCCGCTAATGCAGGAGACACGGGTTCTATCCCTGGTGTGGGATGATCTCCTGGAGAAAGAAATGACAACCCACTCCAGTTCTCTTGTCTGGGCTCCCCCCTGGACAGAGGAGCCTGGCAGGCTACAGTCGATGGGGTCTCAAGAGTCAGGCACGACCTAGAGACTAAACAAAAACAAAGGTGTAACAACAATCCAATTTTATTAAATGTTTGCATTTTGCCACTTTGGCTTCACATATACATTTTGTTTAAAGACTTAATACATTAGGGAAGCAGCTGATGCTTCCTGTGTTGTTCTTCCTGGGCCTAATCTCTCCCTTCCTTCCAGAGGTTACCTCTTTCTGAATATGGTAGTTCTTCCTCTGCATAATTTTAGTTTATTGGCTATGAAGTATCCATAAATAATACTAGGGTACATGTATTTAAGCTTGAAAGTTGACAGGAAAGTGAAAGTGTTAGTCACTCAGTCGTGTCCGACTCTTTGCAACTCCATGGAACCCACCAGTCTCCTCTGTCCATGGGATTCTCCAGGCAAGAATACTGGAGTGGTTGCCATTCCATTCTCCAGGGGATCTTCCTGATCCAGGGATCAGACACAAGACTCATTAGTTTACTAGCTATGATGAAAGAGTCAGGCACGACCTAGAGACTAAACAAAAACAAAGGTGTAACAACAATCCAATTTTATTAAATGTTTGCATTTTGCCACTTTGGCTTCACATATACATTTTGTTTAAAGACTTAATACATTAGGGAAGCAGCTGATGCTTCCTGTGTTGTTCTTCCTGGGCCTAATCTCTCCCTTCCTTCCAGAGGTTACCTCTTTCTGAATATGGTAGTTCTTCCTCTGCATAATTTTAGTTTATTGGCTATGAAGTATCCATAAATAATACTAGGGTACATGTATTTAAGCTTGAAAGTTGACAGGAAAGTGAAAGTGTTAGTCACTCAGTCATGTCCGACTCTTTGCAACTCCATGGAACCCACCAGTCTCCTCTGTCCATGGGATTCTCCAGGCAAGAATACTGGAGTGGTTGCCATTCCATTCTCCAGGGGATCTTCCTGATCCAGGGATCAGACACAAGACTCATTAGTTTACTAGCTATGATGTATCCATAAATAATGCTAGGTTACATGTATTTAACCTTGTAAATGGATATTGTACCATGAATATTATTTTGGAGCTTATTTTTTATACAGTTGTGTTTTTGAAATGTCTTCATATTAAGCCATGTAACTCTAGTTCATAATATTTGTTTCCTTCTCTCTGCAGGTAAGATTCATGAGCTCAGAACATTTTTGCAAACATTTTTCATTGCTGTTTCCCAAGCACCTAGAATAGTGCCTGCCACAAAGTACACACAGAAACAAGATTTGTGGAATGAATGAATAGGCAGTACAAATTGCACATTAGGAACACCAGTGAACAGTGTCACCTGCTAAAGATTTAAAATATGGTATAAAGTGTTACATGAGAGAACTCTTCTCCAGTTACAAATAAATTAGTTAAATATACAAATTCCAAAAAAATTCAAAGAAACAACCATACTTTAAAAAAGAAAAAGAAAGGAAATCCTATGTGTCGTAAGTTCAGTTCAGTTCAGTTGCTCAGTCGTGTCTGACTCTTTGCGACCCCATGAATCACAGCACGCCAGGCCTCCCTGTCCATCGCCAACTCCCGGAGTTCACTCAGACTCACATCCATCGAGTCAGTGATGCCATCCAGCCATCTCATCCTCGGTCGTCCCCTTCTCCTCCTGCCCCCAATCCCTCCCAGCATCAGAGTCTTTTCCAATGAGTCAACTGTTCACATGAGGTAGCCAAAGTACTGGAGTTTCAGCTTTAGCATCATTCCTTCCAAAGAAATCCCAGGGCTGATCTCCTTCAGAATGTATTGGTTGGATCTCCTTGCAGTCCAAGGGACTCTCAAGAGTCTTCTCCAACATCACAGTTCAAAAGCATCGATTCTTCGGCACTCAGCCTTCTTCACAGTCCAACTCTCACATCCATACATGACTACTGGAAAAACCATGTCCTTGACTAGATGGACCTTAGTCGGCAAAGTAATATCTCTGCTTTTGAATATGCTATCTAGGTTGGTCATAACTTTCCTTCCAAGGAGTAAGTGTCTTTTAATTTCATGGCTGCAGTCACCATTTGCAGTGATTTTAGAATCTCCAAAAATAAAGTCTGACACTGTTTCCATTGTTTCCCCATCTATTTCCTATGAAGTGATGGGACCAGATGCCATGATCTTCATTTTCTGAATGTTGAGCTTTAAGCCAACTTTTTCACTCTCCTCTTTCACTTTCATCAAGAGGCTTTTTAGTTCCTCTTCACTTTCTGCCATAAGAGTGGTGTCATCTGCATATCTGAGGTTATTGATATTTCTCCCAGAAATCTTGATTCCAACTTGTGCTTCTTCCAGCCCAGCATTTCTCATGATGTACTCTGCATATAAGTTAAATAAGCAGGGTGACAATATACAGCCTTGACATACACCTATCATAAGTAGAGTATCTCATACCTGAGAATCAAGAAGCTCTGAAGTGGTCCTAGCCTGGAATTATCAGATGGGTACACTAGCTTGAGACCCTGAGTTTTAGGGTACTGATACTTATGAAGGAACACAAAACAAGATCTGGGCCACCCAAGTTTGGAGGATACTTTAACAGAACCTCCTTCAGAAAACTGGAGCCTCAAAGAGCTACCCTGATTATGCAAAAGAAACTAGTAAAACTCCACCCACCAGCCTAGGGAAGCAAAAAAGAAACTTCCTGCCCAGCCAAGACAGTATATAGGCAGAAAAGAATCATTCCTGAGAATAAGAACTCTGACTTTATGAATAGATGCAGTGCAAACTTACCCTTAATCTCCATTATGCAAGAAAATTAAGCAAAGAGGTTCACGTAAAATCTGGTTTTAGGCTGATGGATCCCATAAAACAGGACTGGAAAAGGATAGTTTTCATTCTGATTTCAAAGAAAGGCGATGCCAAAGTATTTTCAAACTATCACACAATTGCACTCATCTCTCTCACTAGCAAAGTAATGCTCAAAATTCTCCAAGCCAGGCTTCAACAGTATGTGAACCATGAACTTCCAGATGTTCAAGCTGGATTTAGAAAAGGCAGAGGAACCAGAGATCAAATGGCCAACATCCTCTAGATCATAGAAAAAGCACGAACGTTCCAGAAAAACATCTACTTCTGCTTTATTGACTATGCCAAAGCCTTTGACTGTGTGGATCACAACAAACTGTGGAAAATTCTTCAAGAGATGGGAATACCAGACCACCTTACTTGCCTCCTGGGAAATCTGTATGCAGATCAGGAGGCAACAGTTAGAACTGAACATGGGACAACAGACTGGTTCAAAATTGGGAAAGGAGTATGTCAAGGCTGCATATTATCACCTTGCTTCTTTATCTTATATGCAGAGTACATCATGTGAAATCCCAGTTGGATGAAGCCCAAGCTGGAATCAAGATTGCCTGGAGAAATATCAACAACTTCAGATATGCAGATGACACCACCCTTATGGCAGAAAGTGGAGAAGAACTAAAGAGCCTCTTGATGAAAGTGAAAGAAGAGGGTGAAATTGTTGGCTTAAAGCTCAACATTCAAAAAACGAAGATCATGGCATCCAGTGCCATCACTTCATGACAAAGGAAAAAAAAACGGAGAAACAATGGAAACAGTGAGTTGTTTTTGTTTGTTTGTTTGTTTTTGCAGCTCTGAAATCACTGCAGATGGATGCAACCATGAAATTAAAAGATGCTTTCTCCTTGGAAGAAAAGTTATGACCAACCTAGACAGCGTATTAGAAAACAGAGACATTACTTTGCCAAAAAAGGTCCATCTAGTTAAGCTTTGGTTTTTACAGTAGTCATGTAGGGGTGTGAGAGGTGGACTATAAAGAAAGCCGAGCACAAAAGAATTGATGCTTTTGAACTGTGGTGTTGGAGAAGACTCTTGAGCGTCCCTTGGACTTCAAGGAAATCAAACCAGTCAATCCTAAAGGAAATCAATCCAGAATATTCATTGGAAGGACTGATGTTGAAGCTGAAATGCCTCCTGATGTAAAGAACTGACTCATTAGGAAAGACCCTGATGCTGGGAAAGATTGAAGGTGGGAGGAGAAGGGGATGACAGAGGATGAGATGGTTGGATGGTATCACCAACTTGATGGACATGACTTATTAACAGAAATATCCCCTGATTATATATAGGAATGAATAAAATTACACTAAAAAATGATCTTTAGAATCTGCTACTCATTTTAAAAAATCACTCTAAATGTGTTTTTATCACTTTAAATTTACACAGTAGGCCCTGTGGGATTAAACAATGCATAAACAAAGTCCCTATTCCAAAGAGGTGTCCAGTGCTCTGAGAATAGAAAGCGCAGCATAAGGGTACAAAAATGATGAATGATCACACCCCTGTGCGCACATCCCTCAAAAGAAGCATTCATTTATTCTCTATGCCCTCTGGGAGTTGGTGATGGACAGAGAAGCCTGGCCTGCTGCAGCCCGTGGGGTCACAAAGAGTTGGACACAACTGAGTGACTGAAACTGAACTGACTCATCCCATAAACACAGGAAAAAGCTAACATATAACTCTCCAAAGAAAGCATCTGCAACCTAGCTCAGAATATAGGACTTGCATAGAGAAAAACCCTCCTGTTCAAGATGATGCTCATAACAAAAAATTACAAACTAGAGACTAAAACAAGCTATTAAAGTGAAAGATCATAATAGCATGTTGAAACAGATCAGTTTGGAAAAGAATCAGATAGAATTTTTCAAAATGAAAGAGTACGAAGTCATTTAAATTAGAATTTAAGAGAGGTGGAAGGAAATGGTAGTAGGTGAGTCATCTGAAACCAGATAATAACCCATTTTGTATAACACTTAAAGAGGTCTATATTCTATGCAATAGTTACTGAGAAGCTTGCAGACAGGTTTAAGCAAGGCAGTGATACTGTTACATTTATGGTTTATAAAGAAACCAGAATAGAAAGAGACACATGTACCCCAATGTTCATCGCAGCACTGTTTATAATAGCCAGGACATGGAAACAACCTAGATGTCCATCAGCAGATGAATGGATAAGAAAGCTGTGATACATATACAGAATGGAGTATTACTCAGCCATTAAAAAGAATACATTTGAATCAGTTCTAATGAGATGGATGAAACTGGAACCAATTGTACAGAGTGAAGTAAGCCAGGAAGAAAAACACCAATACAGTATACTAACACATATATATGGAATTTAGAAAGACAGTAATGAGGACTCTGTATACAAGACAGCAAAAGAGACACAGATGTGTAGAGCGGACTTTTGGACTCTGAGGCAGAGGGAGAGAGAGAGGGTGGGATGATTTGGGAGAATAGCATTGAAATATGTATATTATCATGTAAGAAATGAATCGCCAGTCTATGTTCGATGCAGGATGCAGGATGCTTGGAGCTGGTGCATGGGGATGATCCGGAGGGATGATGTAGGGTAGGAGATGGGAGGCAGGTTCATGTTTGGGAGTCCATGTACACCCATGATGGATTCATGTCAATGTATGCCAAAACCAATACAGTACTGTAAAGTAAAATAAAGTAAAAATAAAAATTAAAAAAAAAAAGAAGAAAAGAAATCACTGGCAACCTTGTAGTAGAGGATAGGCTAGAAAATGAAAACCAGGAAGACTAAGTAAAAAGCCACATTAAGTTTGCATTCAGTTACAAATGACAGGAATGACATTCAAACTGACTTTAGCCTGGCAGAGGTGGCGTGGAAGAGGGGATAGTATCAGCTCATTAAATGAGAATTTGACTGTACTTTATGGTTCATGAAGTGAAGTCTTGATCAAAATGTTCAGCAAAGCAATCAGGAAAGTGTCTCCATCTCTCAGTTCTGCTTCCCTATGTTGGATTCATTCCCAGACAGGGTTCATGGTGACTCACAGGAGCCTATATCTAGCAGAAAGTGAGTGGCCCTCATGGATCATTCCACAAAACACCCTGAGATCAGCTGGCTCACCCAGGAGCCAGCAAGAGAAGCCCTGATTCTGTGTGAAATGAGGAGAGAGGTAATTGTGCAGGGAACTTGGCCAGCCAGTGCCTGTTTTGTTGGCAGGAGTTAAACTACTCCTATTAGTTAGGAGTTAATAGTTAACTAATAGTTAATAGTTTAACTAATAGTTAAAACTATTACTAGTCAAATAGGCTAATAATAGCCTCAATGTATTCCTCTATCTTTTAAGTATCCTAATTTTCCATAAAGTGAAACTAGGAGCAAAAATCCACAGTTTGCTCCCTGTCTGTTGTAGCATCTTGTTGTATGCTGGATCTGTGACGGTCATCTTCTCTCTGTCGCTTCTAACCAGGCCTTCTGTAGGCACTTCATCAGCAGCTGCACCTCTGTGCTATCACATGTTTTCATCCTCTCTAAATACTCACTCTGAACTTCTCCCATGGGATCTGTATATATATCAGGGTAAATAACCATGCTATGTGATCACCTCCCTCATCATGTCTGAACTGTGACTCTTCTGAACAAGGCATTCTTCACTGCTGTTTCCCAGCCATGTGGACCTTCGCACCATGCCTTGTCGATGTCTTATGAGTTAGTGTCACTCTGTTTCTATCTAGTTACAATTCAGATTAGTTTTGTTCAGGGCAAATATTGGGTTCACGTAGAATCACCTAATGTCACAAATGTTCTAGACCTTCCCTCTTGCTGTTGTTCTTTTATGTGAATTTTTCAGTACTTTCTTTATTCTTCTGTTTAATTCATAATGCATTGTCCACTTTTATAGTTGCCCTGGACATTCTGGAATTCTCCTCTCCCTTGAGTTCAGTGACCTGGTACAATCCTGGCTCATCCCCATCTCTGCAATCCTTCCTTCTTTTCTTCAAAAGGGGGCTACTCCAAGTTTTACTTGACCCTCTTCTCTCCACAATCTGCTCTAAAAAGATTCCTGAATCCAATAGTCATCTATCCACCATCATCTCTGTGCAGATAAACCCCAAATCTATATTTCTGATCCATTTCTAAGCCCCAGACCTGCAGCTCTACAAGAATGTCTGATCCATAGTTCAGACTCACCAGGTCTCAAGCTTAACACAGATTTCTGTTTCATAAACCAACTCTCCTTCCTCTTACAGGTATTTTCTGTGCCTGTCCTTTGTGTTCACTGACGGAAAGACCATTCCCCAGGCCATCTGGGATCCAAGTCTAGGCCTCACCTCTGACTCCTCCCTCCCTTAGGTTCCGTAGTCACATTGTCACTCAGTCCTGGCCAGTTCTAGGATGGGACCTACCTTTGCCTGACTTTCCTGCAGGAGTGACTTGGATTTCGTGTAGGCTAGCACCAGGGAGAAGAGAAACAGTTCAGAGAGAGAGAGCATTGAACCTGAGCAATGACTGCCAGGGAAAAACTAAATAGTCTCTGGGAACCAAAACAGTGACCAAGGGAACAATAGCCTAATATGACTGGATAAGAATATTCGACCAGACTGAAAATATACCAATAGCACAATATAAATTCTTTGCTTTGGGGAAACCTGAAGGCTCAGAGTCAAGGAAAGTATTTTCAGTTAATAAAATGTTTATGCACTCTTGACTTGTGGATATGTATTCTATGTGTGACTGTGGAATTTTAAAGCAGACGCTGTGTCCTATAATAAGTGGCTGAGACAGAAGGCCAACTCTGAATAGCTTGTAGGTTTCCAGGCAGAGAGATAAATCTCAGAGCTCAGAAGGCATGCCTCAGTGACAGACATGAGAGTAGAAGTTCTTTCCAAATCTGCCATCCCCCTGAGCAGGGCAATAAATCCTCACAGAGCTGGGAAGTCATATGTAACAGCTATCAGCTTGTTGTTTTTTGATTATCAAACTTATTAATGCAACTCTGTAATAAAAATCCCCATCCTCTGTAATAAAATTCCAGATCCTCCTAGAAGTGATAGGAGACCAAACCGAGTAATGTGTTCTCACGTTTTCCTCCATCATTCCCTCCTAGGATTCTTACATGACAGGATATGTTCATGGCTTTCCTCCTCTATAGACGTGTCTGTTCCACAACAAACCTGTTTCCTTGTCTATGATGCCTCAGTTTTCAGTAAATACAGGTTCACAGGATAGAAGCATCCTTACTTTCTTCATTTCACATGTTCTTGTTTTCAGAATTCACCCACCACGCTGGTTGAAAGACTCTCTCCATTTATTAGTCTACTTGAGCATGGGAAATATGATAAGAGCTAAAACACAGTTGACACTTTATTCCCGCGGCCAGGCACTCTACTGCTTGGGGCTCACAGTGACAGGACCAGCTGAAGAAACATATGCTAACTCAGAAACCCCAGCCCTGGAACGCCAGGCCCTGCCCTCTAGGTTAAAACCTCTCTGAGAATAGAAAAGAAAAGCAACCTAAGTTTTGCTGACTTGTGCACATTCTAAAACATCCAAGAGATAGAAAAAGAAAGACAGAAGTAACAATTGTCAATTTAAAAATAGCTGTTGATGGAGAAAACAGAATCATCTCTTCTGAATGTCCCAGAAAACATTTCAAATTTACTGAATACATGTTGAACAAATCACTGAATAGTGAAAATCTTTTTTTCTGCTTACTCAAGACTTGATAACTAAAAACAAAATATTTAGAGATATGTTGAATCTGCATTATGAATGTAGCACTTAGCAGTGTCCAGGATAATTGGAAGGCACTCATTAAGTATTTGTTGGAAGGACACTAACCCTGTCGTGGGGACTCCGCCTTCATGACCTCATCTAAACCTAGTTACCTTCCAAAGGCCACATCTCCAGATACCGTCACTTTGAGGGATATAGTGAAGTCGCTCAGTCGTGTCCGACTTTTTGTGACCCCATGGACTGTAGCCTACCAGGCTCCTCTGTCCATGGGATTTTCCAGGCAATAGTTCTGGAGTGGATTGCCATTTCCTTCTCCAGGGGATCTTCCCAACCCAGGGATTGAACCTGGGTCTCCCACATTTTAGACAGATGCTTTACTGTCTGAGCCACCAGGGAAGGGGCTTGGAATTTGGGGGGAACACAAACATGCCATCCATAACACTGTCATTTTCCCTTTCTGCATCCTTGGCTGAAGTCATCTTATACCTCAAGAGTATTAGAATATCAAACTCTTGGAGTGAAGAAACTCCACTGTCAGGGGTACAGGATATACTGAATGTTTTGGAATAAAATCAGGATGATTTAGGACTAGGAGCTCAAGCGTACATGAATCCAGCTGCCAACCAGTTGTCTCGTGTGTGTGTGTTAGTCATTCAGTCATGTCCAGCTCTTTGTGACCCCATGGACTGTAGCCTACAAGGCTCTTCTGTCCATGGAATTCTCCAGGCAAGAATACTGGAGTGGGTAGCCTTTCCCTTCTCCAAGGGATCTTCCTGACCCAGGGATTGAACACATGTTTCCTGCATTGCAGGCAGATTCCTTACCATCTGAGCCAGCAGGGGAGCCCTGGTGGATCTTTCCTGTAAGATCCCTGAAGGAAATAGGCTCAGTGCAGGCCCTGTCAGGCTGGGTTGGTAGACACCAAACTAGGACCTGTCTTGCAGGACTACTGCTGCTGCTGCTGCTGCTGCTAAGTCGCTTCAGTCGTGTCCGACTCTGTGAGACCCCATAGATGGCAGCCCACCAGGCTTCCCTGCCCCTGGGATTCTCCAGACAAGAACACTGGAGTGGGTAGCCATTTCCTTCTCCAATGCATGAAAGTAAAAAGTGAAAGTGAAGTCGCTCAGTCGTGTCCGACTTTTAGCGACCCCATGGACTGCAGCCTACCAGGCTCCTCTGTCCATGGATTTTCCAGGCAAGAGTACTGGAGTGGGGTGCCATTGCCTTCTCCCATCTTGCAGGACTAGAGGAAGCCAAAGTGAGAGAGGAATGATGGGAGCTTCTCTAAGGAAGATCTGTCCCAGAAATCCCTCCATTTGGCTTCACAGAAGAGAAAGAAGGACACACCACACCACATCTAACCTCAAACACTCACCAGCATTGTCTAGTAGATGTCCCTGGCTTTGAATACCATTTCTCCTCCGTGATGGAATGCTGTGACCCAACCCTGAAAAGGACAGAGGAAGAGACCATATTTTATTAATCGTCTAGGCATGTCTGAGCCCAATTTGGTGAAAATCAAAGGATTTGGAGAGACCTGGATCCTTCTTGATGCCTTCACTTACTAATTGTATGCACTTGTAAAAAATCACTTCACTTCTCTAATACTGAGGTTCTCCACCCAAAAATAGATGATTCCTACCACATATAGTTGTTATGAAAATTAAATGGATAATGTTTATAAAAATCCCTTGGCAGAGTGTCTGGTTCAGTGTATGTGCTAAATAAATGGTAGCTATTATCTTTTTATAAAATGCAGGAGTCACTTATTCAGCATTCCTGACAAATTATCTAATTTCTGTTTGAATATCTCTAGGTATCTGTGCTCATTATCTCACAATGGAACCTATACTAGTACTGGGTAGCTAGAGAAAATTATTTTTCTTTGTTTGAGATAGACATCTCATGCTCCTGCCTTATGCCCTGGAGTGATATAAAATAGGCACATGCTTTCTCACTTGTGACAGTTCCTTACATATTTAAAAGCAGCTGTCATGTTCCCCTGAGTCTTCTCTTCTCCAGCATCAGAATCCTTTGTATTCTTAGTCATTTTATATGAATTTGTTTCTGAATTTCTTTTTATATGAATTTGATTCACCACTCTAATCATTGTCCATTATACCAGAGAGATGATACAGAACTCTCTACTCAATGTTGTCATCCAAAATTCACCCATTGAAACCAATCCTTCATGTGATGGTATTTGGAGATGGGGCCTTGGGACATGATTAGGTCATGAGGCAGGGCCCTCATGAATGGGATTAGTGCCCTTATAGCAGAAACCCTAGAGAGCTCCTTCACCCCTTCCCCCATAAGATACCACAGCAAGAAGAAGGCCATCTATAAACTGGACACCAAAATCTGCCAGCACCATGCTCTTGAACTTCCCAGTCTCCAGAACTGTGAGAAACAAATGTGTGTTGTTTAAGCCATGCCATTTATCACATTTTGTTATAGCAGCACCAACGAATTAAGACACACACCATGCTGCCATAGTCGTATTTTTAAAGCACAAATCACAGTATGTCATTTCCCAGATTAAAAAGCCTCAGAACCTTAGATTTTCAAAGCATATTATTAAGGGAAACAAGCAAGGTGCAAATGAAATCTACAGTAACAGATCACGGTGCAACAGAAATCAAAGCAATATTTTCTAAGGAGATGATGATGATGATAGATAGATACATACATAGACAGAGAGCTGATAGATAAAGAGAGGGAAAGAGAGAGCTAATCTTTAAAAAATCCATTTTTTTTTAGTATAATTGCTTTAGAATGTTGGGTTAGTCTCTGCTATACAACAGAGTAAATCAGTTATAAATATACCTATGTCCCCTCTTTCTTGAGCCTTCCTCCCACCCATTCCCCCTGCCAGCCCACCCCTCTAGGTCATCATGGAGCCCTGAGCTGATCTTCCTGTGCTATACAGCAGCTTCCTACTAGCTATTTATTTTACACATGGTAGTGTATATATGTCGATGTTATTCTCCCAATTTGTCCCACCCTCCCTTTCCCTCACTGTGTCCACAAGTCTGCTCTGAACCTGTTTTCAGGGCAGGAATAGAGATGCAGACTTAGAGAACCAATGGCTTTTTAATGCACTGTAGGAAACTCAAGCATTTACCCTTGCCTAGGAAGACTCAGACATCTCTCCTCACTCTCCAACCATTCTTTGTACTATTCTCCTCCCAGCTACAAGGACTTGCTGATTCATGAGGTAAAAGTGAAAGTGTTAGTCACTTAGTCACGTCCAACTCTTTGTAACCACGTGGACTGTAGCCCACCAGTCTCCTCTGACCATGAAATTCTCCAGGCAAGAATACTAGAATGGGTTGCCATCCTCTTCTCCAGGGGCTCTTCCTGACCCAGTGATTGAACCCAGGTCTCCTGCTTTGCAGGCAGGTTTTTCACCCTCTGAGCCACCACAGAAGCCCTTGCTTTTTCATGGAACATGCCAAAATCATTTCCAGCAAAGGGCTTTCATTTAGCTGTGCTTCTATGCAGATTCTCCTCTCCCTTATCTACACAGGACTTAACTTTTCTCGGCATTGAGGTCTCTGCACAAATGTCCCTTCCTCCAGGAAGTCTTCCATATCACACAAACTAAAGTAGCCACCAAGGTACTATGTCACCTGATTTTTAAATTATCTGTTTAGCACTTTTCTAAATTATTCTCAAATATCCACTGTGGATAAGCTTATTTTCAGTCTTCCACATCAGAATATTTATTCTAGGCATACAGAATCTTTGTCGTTCTTGTTTACCATCATCAGGACATTGCCTGGCACATAACTGATATTCAGTAAATCACTGTCAAGTAATTTAGTGAACTGCTGTTGGTCCAATACCTAGCAGAAAGTCTAACACTTAGCAGGAAGTCACTGGGCTTCCCTGGTGGCTCAGATGGTAAAGAATCTGCCTGTAATGTGGGAGACCCAGGTTCGACCCCTGAGTTGGGAAGATATCCTGGAGAAGGGAATGGCTACCCATTCCAGTATTCTTGCCTGGAGAATTCCATGGACAGAGGAGCCTGGCGGGCTATAGTCCATGGAGTCACAAAGAGCTGGGCAAGACTGAACGACTTATACACACATAGGAGGTCATTAGATACGTTTTGAGAGAATGGTCACATGGGACAGAAGAGAGAGCGGCAAAAGTTCACCCAGTTCAGAAAGGCAGAGGCAGACCATGAAAGCACACTTCCCAGGCAGTATGATTTTGTTGTGTGTTGTCCCTGTCACTTAACTGTCATCCAACCCATTCTTATCCTTGTGAAACTGAATTTATTATGGAACTGAAAGTTTCCTAATGTGCCCTGCTGTCATGGACATACTGTTTTTGTAGCTGTTCAGTCACTAAGTCTTGTCCGACTATTTGCAACCCATGGACTGCAGCATGCTAGGCTTCCTTGTCCTTCACTATCTTGCCGAGATTGCTCAAACTCATGTGCACTGAGTCAGTGATACTATTCAACCATCTCATCCTCTGCTACCCCCTTCTCCTTTTGCCTTCAATCTTTCTCAGCATCAGGGTATTTTCCTGATGGAAAAGACATCAGGTGGCCAAAGTACTGGAGCTTCAAGTTCAGCAACACCCAATGAATATTAAGTGTTGGTTTCCTTTAAGATTGACTGGTTTGATTTTGCAGTCCAAGTGACTCTCAAGAGACTTCTTAAGAGCCACAATACAAAAGGACCAATTCTTCAGTGCTCATCCTTCTTTATGGACCAACTCTCACATCTGTACATGACTACTAGAAAGACCATAGCTTTGACTAGACAGATCTTTGTCAGCTAAGTGGTATCTCTGTTTTTTAATACATTGTTTACATTTGCCACAACTTTCCTTCAAAGGAGCTAGTGTCTTTTAATTTCTTGGCTACAGTCACATTCTGCAGTGATTTTAGAGCCCAAGAAAATAGTATACGTCACGACTTCCACTTTCCCCTTTCTGTTTGCCATGAAGTGATGGGATCAGAAGCCATAATCTTAGTGTTTTTTTTAAAGTTGAGTTTCAAGTCAGTCTTCTAACTCTCCTCTATCACCCTCACCAAGAGGCTGTTTTGTTCCTCTTCATTTTTTGCTATCAGAGTGGTATCATATGCATATCTGAGGATGTTGATATTTCTCCCAGCAGTCTTGATTCCAGCTTGTGATTCATCCAACCTGGCATTTTGCTTGATGTACTCTGCATATAAGTTAAATAAGCAGGATGACAATACACAGCCATGTTGTACTCCTTTCCCAATTTTGAACCATTCTGTTATCCCATACAGTTGTATGGTAGTTTGAACATTCTTTGACATTGCCCTTCTTTGGGATTGAAATGAAAACTGACCTTTTCCAGTCCTCTGGCCACTGCTGAGTGTTTGAAATCTGCTGGCATACAGAGAGCAGCAATTTTCCTTCAACTTTCTTGAGGAGATTTCTAGTGTTTCCCATTCTACCATTTTCCTCTACTTCTTTAAATTGCTCATTTAAGAAGGCCTTCTTACCTCTCCTTGCTCAATTGGGTATATCTTTCCCTTTGTCCCTTGACTTTTGCTTCTCATCTTTTCTCAGCTATTTGTAAAGCCTCTTCAGACAACCACTTTGCCTTCTTTCATTTCTTTTACTTTTGAATGATTTTGATCACTGCCTCCTGCACAATGTTATGAACTCTCTTCCATGGTTTTTCAGGTACTCTGTCTACCAGATCTAATCCCTTGAATCTATTTGTCACCTCCACTGTATAATCATAAGGGATTTGATTAGGTGATGCCTGAAAAACCTAGTGGTTTCCCCTACTCTATTCAATTAAAGCTTGAATTTTTCAATATGGGCTCATGATCTGAGTCTCAGTAACCTTCAGGTCTTGTTTTTTTCTGATTGTATAGAACTTCTCCAGTTATTCCAAGTGGCACTAGTGGTTAAGAACCCAGCTGCACATGCAGGAAATGTAAGAGACTCAGGTTCGATTCCTAGGTTGGGAAGATTCCCTGGAGGAAAGCATGGTGGCCCACTCCAGTATTCTTGCCCGGAGAATCCCATGGACACAGGAGTCTGTGGGCTATGGTCCATAGGATCGCAAAGAGTTGGACATGACTGAAGAGACTTAGTATGCAGGCATAGAGCTTCTTCATCTTTGGCTCCAAAAATACAGTCAATCTGATTTCAGTATTGACCATTTGGTGATATTTATGTGCAGAGTCATCTCTTTTATTGTTGGAAAAGGGTGTTTGCTATGGCCAGTGTGTTGTCTTGACAAAACTCTTAGTCTTTGCCCTGCTTCAGGTTATATTCTAAGGCAAATTTGCCTTTTACTCTAGGTATCTCTTGATTTCCTACTTTTGCATTCTAATTCCCTGTGATAAAAATGACATCTTTTTGGTGTTAGGTCTAGAAGGTCTTTAGGTTTTCATAGAATCCGTCAACTTCAGCTTCTTTAACATCAACAGTTGGGGCATAGACTTGGATTACTGTGATGTTGAATGTTTTATCTCAAAACTGAGATCATTCTGCCATTTTTTAAATGGCACTCAAGTGCTGGATTTGAACTTTTTTTGTTGACTATGAGGGCTACTCCATTTCTTCTAAGGGATTCTTGCCCACAGTAGTAGATACAACAGTCATCTGAGTTTAATTCTCCCATTCCTATTCATTTTAGTTCACTGATTCCTAAGGTGTTGATGTTCAATCTTCCCATCTGCTGGTTGACCATGTCCAATTTACCTTGATTCATGGACCTAACATTCCAGATTCTTATGCAATATTTTTCTTTACAGCGTAAGACTTAACTTTCATCATCAAACACAGCCACAACTCAGAGTCACTTCCTCTTTTGCCCAGTCACTTCAGTCTTTTTCGAACTATTAGTAATTTCACTCCAGTCTTCCCCAGTAGTATATTGGACACCTTCCAGTCTGGGGAGCTCATATTCTAGCCTCATATCTCTCTTTTTTTTTTTTTTTTTTTTTTTTTTGCCTCTTTTAGATTGACCATGGGATTTACACAGGCAAGAATACTGTAGTGGGTTGCCGTTTCCTACTCCAGGCCAAGTCAGGGATGAAGTTCATGTCTCCTCCATTGTAGACAGACTCTTACCACTGAGCCACCAGAGAAGGTCAACTAGAATAATAGGTCTTAAAAATAAAAAGGCAACCTCTGGGACAACATTAAATAACCCAACGTTCACATTATAAGGGTCCCAGGAGGAGAAGAGAGAGAGAAAGGACCTGAGAAAATATTTGAAGAGATGACAGCTTCCCCAGCAGCTATTAGAAAACTTCCCTAATCTGGGAAAGGAAATAGTCAACCAAGTCCAGGAAGAACAGAGAGTCTCAGGCAGGACAAACCCAAGGAGGATTACATCAAGACAAACAGTAATCAAACTGACAAAAATTAAAGACAAAGATAAAATAGTAAAAGAAACAAGGGGAAAATGACAACATACAAAGGAACTTCCATAGTGTATCAGCTGATTTCTCAATAGAAACTCTACAAGCCAGAAGGGAATGGCATGATATATTTCAAGTGATGAAAAGGAAGAACCTACAACTAAGAATACTCTACCCAGCAAGACTCTCATTCAGATTTGATGGAGAACTCAAAAGCTTTCCAGACAAGTAAAATTAAGAGAATTCAGCACCACCAAACCAGCTATACAACAAATGCTAAAGGAGTTTATCTAGGCAGGAAACACAAGAGAAGGAAAAGACCTATAGAAAATAAACCCAAAGCAATTAAGAAGATGGTAATAAGAAATGGCAACCCACTCCAGTATTCTGGCCTGGATAATTCCACAGACAGAGGAGCCTACAGTCCATGGGGTCACAAAGAGTCAGAAAGGACTGAGTGACTAACACTTTCACTTTTACTTTCAATAGGATCAAACATATCAATAATTACCTTAAATATAAATAGATTAAATGCACCAACCTAAAGACATAGACTGTTTGGGCAGATGAAAATATGTGCATGCATGCACTTCCACTTACCACATCACTCTTTTGACCCCCCCAAATTGTATGCAATTATTTTATATTGTTAAGTTAACCATGTCCCCATTATGGCTTGCAATTGTAATTATCTTTTATCTTTTGTTTGGCTATTGATTGTGAAAATTGATAAACATCTGTTACTATTATGAAAAAATAAAAATAAATAAAAAAGGCAGCATCTTCAATAAAATAAGATGACAAGGAATTTTGCTGGACCCAGGAGTGTATTTGGTTAACACCAAACCACCATCAATAGCAAAACGTGCTCAGGACACTTGTGGGGTTACAGCTTGTGGAAGCAAAACGTGCTCAGGACACTTGTGGGGTTACAGCTTGTGGAAAGGAGAGAAAAGAGACATCCAATGATCTTCATAGACCTGAAGGATTGAAATTTCATCAAATTCTCTCTCTTGGTTAGAGAGGGCCACACTCTGAATGGAATCCTCAACAAGAAAATCTGAGGAAAAGATTAACTGATAAAACTGGAGAAAAGCTACCCAGACACCAGTGAGCAGATGAGTTTAAAAAAAAAAAAAAAGATGTACTAAACATCCCTGAGAGTACCAGTAGTCCAAAGCAGCCTACACCCTCAAAAGCCTCAAATATGCAACAAGTCTGTTCGCTATATCTGTTTCTTCATTGTTGTCCTGTAAGCAAATTCTTCAGTACCATTTTTCTAGATTCTGTGTATATATATACATATATATATATATTAGAATACAGTATTTATCTTTCTCTTTCTGAGTCATTTCACTGTATATAATAGGTTCTAGTTTCATCCACGTCATTGGAATTGACTCAAATTCATTCCTTTTTATGTCTGAGTAATATTCCATTGTGTATATATACCACGACTTCTTTATCCATTCATCTGTCGATGGACATCTAGGTTGTTTCCATGTTATAGTTATCAAAAATAGTGCTGTAATGAACAATGGGATACATGTTTCTCTTTCAATTTTGGTTTCCTTGGGGTATATGCCTAGGAGTGGGATTGCCAGGAAGCTCAAACAGGGTCTCTGTATCAACCTAGAGGGGTGGGATGGGGAGGGAGATGGGAGAGAGATTCAAAATGGAGGAGATATGTACACCTATGGCTGATTCATGTTGAGGTTTGACAGAAAACAGCAAAATTCTGTAAAGGAATTATCATTCAATTAAATAATAAATTAATTTTCAATAAATAAATATCTCTAATTTTAAAAAATGCAAAGACAGCCTTCAGAATGGGAGAAAATAATAGCAAATGAAGCAACTGACAAACAACTAATCTCAAAAATATACAAGCAACTCCTGCAGCTCAATTCCAGAAAGATAAACAACCCAATCAAAAAATGGGCCAAATAACTAAACAGGCATTTCTCCAAAGAAGAAGACATACAGATGGCTAACAAACACATGAAAAGATGCTCAACATCACTCATTATCAGAGAAATGCAAATCNTTGGCCCCCAGCCTCCAGAGCAGGGCGTGGGGGATGAACTCTGGTTGCTTATAAGCCAGAGCCTGTGGGACTCTGCTGAGCCCAGAGAGACCTGGCCCATCCGGCCAGCCTCCCCTGCGCTCAGTCTTCCACCTGCTCCTCTCACCATGCTCCTCGTGGCTGCCACACACCCTTCTCATGGAGGGACACCCTGCTTCACGCTGACAGTTCCTGCCAGGTTCCCAGAATCGACGCAGAGCAAAATCTGCAAGGACAAGAACGGGGGTGGCAGCATGGCGTGTGCAGGAAGAGCACGCAGCGGGTCAGGGGTTGGGGCGGGCTGGGGCGGCCGCTGCTCCGCCAGGGACTAGTCTCCAAGTCTACCCAGCTCATGACGCAGCTCAACACCGAAGGAAAAGACGCCCAGGAAAAGCGGGCAGACGGCCTGCACAGACATTTCCCCAAGGAAGACACACAGATGGCCAAGAGGTAGAAGAAAAGATGCTTAACCGTACTAATTATTAGAGAAATGCAAACCGAAACTCAATGAGGTATCACCCCACACGGGTCAGAATGGCCATTATCAAAAAACACACAAACGATAAAGGCTGGAGAGAAAGGAACCCTCCCACGTTGCTGGTGGGAAAGTAAACCAGTGCAGCGACTACGGACTGCAGTATGGAGGCTCCTTCAAAAACTAAACACAGAACGACCACAGGACCCAGCAGCTCCACTCCTGGGCGTATAAGTACCTGGAGGAAAACTTCGTTCGGAAGGATACGTGTGCTCCAACATTCACAGCAGCACGGCACACCACAGTCAAGACACAGGAGCAACTCAAGGTCCACTGACAGACGATGGATAAAGAAGATGTGGGAGCACAGCAATGGAGCACGAGCCGCGAAAAGGACGCCACGACGCCACCGGCCGCAGAGCGGGTGGGCCTGGGGTCACCATACAAGGGAGGCCAGGCAGAGAGAGGCAGTATCACCTGGTAACACTTACACGTAGAATCTAAAACAATGATCCAGACGGATGGACTGACAAAACAGAAACAGGCTTGGAGAATGAAAGAGTCCCCAAGGCCGGAGGGTGCAGGGAGGGACGGACAGACAGAGTCGCCTCGATTCCTCCTCAGCAATGCTTCTCCGGCACCTCCACGGCCTCCATGCTCGCTCCCCCAGCAGAGCGACCGCCTGCAAAGCAAGCCCGATGCTGCCCTGCCTGCTGCAGAGCCACCACCTCCAGAATGAAAGACACGCGGGGTCATCGCGCCCACCCCCGTCCAGTGCTCCGGCCTCGGTGCTCGTCGTCTCTGGACACGTACCCGGGCTGAAGCCGCACTCCGACGGCAGGCGCCCACACACCAGCTGCACCTCTGTGCCCGCCCGGAAGCCCCTCAGAGCCGTCAAGACTCGACCCAAGAGCAGGAGCAAGGCTGGAGCCCTCCACTCCTGAAACACACGTACAAGTTGCTTGTTTCTCTAACCCCCAGGAGAACGCGAGTCTCTGGAGGACAGAGGCTCCTCCCAGTCACAGCAGGTGGTACAGAGTATTCGGCAGAAGCGCTGTCAATAAACTGGAAACATGAATAGATGGCCTGACTTCAGGTTTTTATAAACATAAAGGTTTTGTGAGATCATCTGGTAAAATGAACACACATTCAACAAGTTATTTCTAGAAGAAAGTAATCTGGAGTCCTAAATAAAATAAACGTAAGTCAAATGCTTAAAAAAATGGTTACATCAAAAGATAATGTGACTTTGAGCCTTGAAAAACTAACGGAATCCAAACCAGGTCCATGATTGATAGAATACCCAGCACTACGCGTGAAGAAAATCCTGTTCAACAAATGCCAGGAGAATTTAGAATAATTTTTCACAGATAAGCTCTGCTCATAGTTTCCAAGACATGATTCTACACGGGTGACTAGAAATAATAAATCTTACATTTATATAATCCTCTTTCACTAAAGGGCAATTTCTAAACTTCTTACACGCGTAAGTGACTGAGTTCCAGGGACGGTGGCACCATGAAGCCCCAGAACAGCAGTGGGGGGCCAGTGTGCTGCAGGGGGCAGCGGCCAGGAGGATGGGCCGGCGGGGTTTTGCTCTTTTGTTTGATGTAGGCCGGATAAAAACAAGACCACGCACCACTACTGCCACAGCAAACCCCCAGGAAAACAGCACAAAAACTTACTCCATGATCCTGTAATGCACAAAAGAGTTAAAAATCCCAGCTCGGGCTCACAGCCTCTTCACAGTCTAGGCGACCGGCCGATTCTCCAGGCTCACCTCACACGTGGCCCCTGTGCAGGGGGCGATGTCACTGGTGATGCACAGCACGCCTGCAGAGCCCAAACTGGGTCAGGAACTTCTTCAGCCTGCCGCCTCTCACCGATCCCGTCCCACCCACGGAAACCCCATGAATCACTCATCCCCGACGCCTTTGCTCACCGGCCGGCAGCAGTCACCACACCCACCCGTACGATCCCAGTGCTACGGCTTACACTCCCACGGGGAGCACCTATTTCATGCTAACAAGCATTTTCCCAGTCTTCTTTCTCTCTGGATTCCAAGGTCCACATCATCCAAGCGCAGGCATCCGTGGTCACGAGAATGTGGACGACAAAACACGATAAAGTCATCCTCCTTTACTTGCAGGAACAGTCTTCCTGAGCGCAAACAGATGCTCCCATCATCCCTCTGCTTTAAACACAGCTTCACTGGCCTTACACCACAGATAGTGTGAATGTGTGTGTGAGTGTGTGTGTAAGAGTCGCTCAGTCGTCTCCAGCTGTTTGTGACCCCATGGACTGTAGCCCACCAGGCTCCTCTGTCCATGGGATTCTCCAGGCAAGAGTACTGGAGTGGGTTGCCATGCCCCTCTCCAGGGGATCTTTCTGACCCAGGGAACGAGCCCTGGTCTACGCTGCATGCGGATTCTCTATCGTCTGAGCCACCAGGCAAGCCCTAAAGGATTATACTTTTCTAGCTCACATTGTGTGAATACCCCAAACATCCATTATAGCGACGCTGACAGTTTACCAAGAGAACGTTTCATGCCTTCCTTATCAAGTGATCGATCAGCACACTTTAGTTCCCATTAAGCAAACAGAGTACTAAAGCTCTTTCTGGTACTCATTAAAAGAAAGCACTTCAAAATAAAATTTTTCTTTATATGACTGCTTCAAAACAAGATCTGATTAAGTAATAAAGGTTATTTTATAAATCAAACATGAAAATCAATCTCATTATTTCATATCACACATACTATATACATATATTTACTTTAATAGAGCTTTATGAATATCAACTCTTTTTCCTATACATGCAAACATGACTGGAAAGCTGATTTACAACCAAGAGTTGGACTCATAACCAGTCTACAGTTTACATAGCATGAAGTGAAGGGAAGTCGCTCAGTCGTGTCCGACTCTTTGCGACCCCATAGACTGTAGCCTACCAGGCTCCTCCGTCCATGGGATTTTCCAGGCAAGAGTACTGGAGTGGGTTGCAATTTCCTTCTCCAGAGGATCTTCCCGACCCAGGGATCAAACCCGGGTCTCCTTCATTGTAGGCAGACGTTTTACCATCTGAGCCACCAGGGAATCCAAATATTTAAGTGCTCAAATTTGCTCTGGATTACAGCATTATAAATTAGAAAGTCACAGTTTTAGCTCATTCAGATTCTAATTCTAGTCTTGCTATTAAATAACAGTGCTGCTGCTGCTAAGTCACTTCAGTCGTGTCCGACTCTGTGTGACCCCACAGACGGCAGCCCACCAGGCTCCTCCGTCCATGGGATTTTCCAGGCAAGAACACTCGAGTGGGGTGCCGTTGCCTTCTCCAAACAAGAATGCTACCCTAGCCAAATTGTTTAACCTCTAAATTCTAAGTATTACATATTTGAAATGACTCTGGAGTAGATCAAATTTCTCAGATCACATTCTTGATCACAGAAGTCACTCTGAACACTTGTTAAAAATACATGTCCCAGGGACTTCCCAGGTGGTCCAGAGGTTAAGACTCCATGCTCCCACTAAAGGGACATGAGTTCGAACCCTGCCTGGGGACCCTGCATACTTCAAGGTGCCTCGACCCCTGTTCTAAGGCCCCATGCTAGCAGCTCTATCTGGAGGGCCAGGAAGTCTGTGTTCAAAGTCCCCCTGGACTGTGTTCCCCAGGCTGTTCCCGGCTGACAAGTTTTCTACTACACACAAGTCAGTTCTGATCTCTAAGGCTCTTTCTGTTCAGTTTAGTCGCTCAGTCGTGTCCAACTTTGCGACCCCATGAATTGCAGCACGCCAGGCCTCCCTATTCATCACCATCTCTCGGAGTTCACTCAGAGGATCATCCCCATACACCAGCCCCAAGCATTAAATCGGGTTGTTTGTATGCTTTGTAAACCTTTATACAGTCTAAATACAAGTTCTTCATCAGATATATGATTTGCAAATATTTTCTCTCATTCTGTGGGTTTTATTTTCATTTTCTTAATACTTTCCTCTGCAGAATAATAGTTTGTAATCAATGGAGTAAAATTTATCTATATTTTTCCTTTTTTACTCATGATATCCATGCCCTAATTTTACACACAGGGAAACTAAGGATCTGAGAGGACAACCAACTTCATAATGGAGTATCCCAAATAAACCCTGAGCCTGAACCTGGATCTCTCAGATGCCCCTGCTCTTTGATCCAGAGTCATAAGACAGAACATTCCAGCCTTGCTTTGGAGATCAGAAAGAGAATTATTGCCTGATTGAGACAGTCTTTGAAAAAGTTTGTTTTTCCTCTTTCTCTAGTTCCTGTTTCCTATATCTACTTTCCTTTATGGAAGTTTTGAAAATATTTTAAGTGACTGGTAAGGGGGAGGTGAGAAAATTCACTTCAGTTCAGTTCAGTCGCTCAGTCGTGTCCAACTCTTTGCGACCCCATGAATCGCAGCACGCCAGGCCTCCCTATCCATCACCATCTCCCGGAGTTCACTCAGACTCACGTCCATCGAGTCCGTGATGCCATCCAGCCATCTCATCCTCGGTCGTCCCCTTCTCCTCCTGCCCCCAATCCCTCCCAGCATCAGAGTCTTTTCCAGTGAGTCAACTCTTCGCATGAGGTGGCCAAAGTACTGGAGTTTCAGCTTTAGCATCATTCCTTCCAAAGAAATCCCAGGGTTGATCTCCTTCAGAATGGACTGGTTGGATCTTCTTGCAGTCCAAGGGACTCTCAAGAGTCTTCTCCAACACCACAGTTCAAAAGCATCAATTCTTCGGCGCTCAGCCTTCTTCACAGTCCAGCTCTCACATCCATACATGACCACAGGAAAGACCATAGCCTTGACTAGGCGAACCTTTGTTGGTAAAGTAATGTCTCTGCTTTTGAATATGCTATCTAGGTTGGTCATAACTTTCCTTCCAAGGAGTAAGCGTCTTTTAATTTCATGGCTGCAGTCACCATCTGCAGTGATTTTGGAGCCCAGAAAAATAAAGTCTGACACTGTTTCCACTGTTTCCCCATCTATTTCCCATGCAGTGATGGGACCAGATGCCATGATCTTCGTTTTCTGAATGTTGAGCTTTAAGCCAACCTTTTCACTCTCCACTTTCACT
>SJYX01019531.1:35459-61875 GCA_006410675.1 Oreotragus oreotragus
AAAAAAACAAAGTCTGACACTGTTTCCACTGTTTCCCCATCTATTTCCCATGAAGTGATGGGACCAGATGCCATGATCTTCGTTTTCTGAATGTTGAGCTTTAAGCCAACCTTTTCACTCTCCTCTTTCACTTTCATCAAGAGGCTTTTTAGTTCCTCTTCACTTTCTGCCATAAGGGTGGTGTCATCTGCATATCTGAGGTTATTGATATTTCTCCTGGCAATCTTGATTCCAGCCTGTGTTTCTTCCAGTCCAGCGTTTCTCATGATGTACACTGCATATAAGTTAAATAAGCAGGGTGACAATATACAGCCTTGATGTACTCCTTTTCCTATTTGGAACTAGTCTGTTGTTCCATGTGCAGTTCTAACTGTTGCTTCCTGACCTGCATACAGATTTCTCAAGAGGCAGGTTAGGTGGTCTGGTATTCCCATCTCTTTCAGAATTTTCCACAGTTTATTGTGATCCACACAGTCAAAGGCTTTGGCATAGTCAATAAAGCAGAAATAGATGTTTTTCTGCAAGTCTCTTGCTTTTTCCATGAACCAGCGGATGTTGACAATTTGATCTCTGGTTCCTCTGCCTTTTCTAAAACCAGCTTGAACATAGATTAAGCTAATTCTAAGTAGGATGATCCGGAGAAGGCAATGGCAACCCACTCCAGTACTCTTGCCTGGAGAATCCCATGGACAGAGGAGCCTTGTGTGCTGCAGTCCATGGGGTCGCAAAGAGTTGGACATGACTGAGAGACTTCACTTTCACTTTTCACTTCCATGCATTAGAGAAGAAAATGGCAACCACTCCAGTGTTCTTGCCTGGAGAATCCCGGAGATGACAGAGCCTAGTGGGCTGCCATCTATGGGGTCGCACAGAGTCAGACACGCGTGAAGCGACTTAGCAGCAGCAGTGGCAAGTAAGATGATTGTATAACTTATTCACCTGGTGCTGCTGCTGCTAAGTCACTTCAGTCGTGTCCGACTCCATGTGACCCCATAGACAGCAACCCACCAGGCTCCGCTGTCCCTGGAATTCTCCAGGCAAGAATACTGGAGTGGGTTGCCATTTCCTTCTCCAATGCATGAAAGTGAAGTTGCTCAGTCGTGTCCGATCCTCAGCGACCCCATGGACTGCAGCCCTCCAGGCTTCCCTTTCAATGGGATTTTCCAGGCAGGAGTACTGGAGTGGGGTGCCATTGCCTTCTCCAAGCTTATTCAAACTGGGATGCTTTTAACGGACACCATTAATTGTGCTGAGTGAATAGACATAAACTTAGACTGTGCCTGGACAACTGAGATATAAGTTCACTCAGTATTATAAAAAAATATGCCATAGACACCTTATTTTTAAGGGAAATAAAGCCTAGATACAGTGACAACAGTAGGATGAGCATCCCTAACACTCAAATTTTGATCTTCAAATACTTCCTCCTAAAGGAAACGAGAGCTGCTGGGGGAAACTGCTGATTTCAGAGGCTGAACAGGAAATGCACTAAGATAAGCCTGAGATGTATTGCTGTAGTAAAGAATACTGGAGTGGGTTGCCATTTCCTTCTCCAATGCATGAAAGTGAAGTTGCTCAGTCGTGTCCGATCCTCAGCGACCCCATGGACTGCAGCCCTCCAGGCTTCCCTTTCAATGGGATTTTCCAGGCAGGAGTACTGGAGTGGGGTGCCATTGCCTTCTCCAAGCTTATTCAAACTGGGATGCTTTTAACGGACACCATTAATTGTGCTGAGTGAATAGACATAAACTTAGACTGTGCCTGGACAACTGAGATATAAGTTCACTCAGTATTATAAAAAAATATGCCATAGACACCTTATTTTTAAGGGAAATAAAGCCTAGATACAGTGACAACAGTAGGATGAGCATCCCTAACACTCAAATTTTGATCTTCAAATACTTCCTCCTAAAGGAAACGAGAGCTGCTGGGGGAAACTGCTGATTTCAGAGGCTGAACAGGAAATGCACTAAGATAAGCCTGAGATGTATTGCTGTAGTAGGAAGAAAGAAAGCCCAAGAGGACACAGGAGCCCACATTGCAGTCGCTATGGTGACACTGAGGGATAAAGTACCGGTTTTGGCAATGTAAAATGCTTCTCTCTTTGAAGGCTTCTAATATGATCAAGAATTTTCTTTCTTAGAATTGGTGATTCTTTGAAATAGAGGCATAATAATTTCAAACAAAAAATTTGATGTTTTCTCATTTCCCAAAAGTTACAGAGAACATGCATCTGGTGCTTCTGTGTTCCAACTCTTTTGTGTTGTTATCCATTTTACTATCATATAAATGTGGCGGGACACCATTGGAACAGGAAATTTACAATAGACAGTGGAAATGAACCCTTGAAGATTTTAACAAGCCAATTCAAGTTCCTTCCATCGAATGGAAGTGAAACAATTACTGTTTAAGTCTGACTTAATTACCTTTTTTTCATGCCCTGAGGAATGCAAATATAGTACCAAGGAGTGGTAGGAAACCAAATAATTGTACTAGTAAACTAACATTTTTTCTTAGGTTGTGGTTACTTATCACTATTGATTTGATCATTTTAAGTTTCTCAGGTCACTAGTAAACTTTTACTATGTGTTATATTTATAAAAAGCAAAATGTCAATTAGTGCTCCTGTATTTGCAATATTATAGTTTGTAATACATTAAAAAACAGTCCACAAAACACTGCATTTTTTTTCTGTTGGTTGAACAATCATCACAAAATAAATTATAAAAAGATATCTGAAGTGGGTTGAATGGTAGCCTCAGAAGTGTACGTCCGTATCCTAATCCCCAGAACCTGTGAATGCAATATTATTTGGAAAAACTGGTCTTTGCAGATGTAACTAAGTTAAAGATCCCATGATGATCTGGGTGGTCCCCAGATCCAAGGGCAAGTGTTCATATGACAAGAGACACACAGAGAATAGACACAAAGATGCAAAGCGCTTGTAAAGGTGGCAATCAGAATGACACATCCACAAACCCTAGGAACGATAAAGTCACCAGGAGCTCAAAAAGGCAGAGAACACCCCTCCAAATGACTCGAGGAATATCCCCTGGAGCCTCTGGAGAGAGTGCAGCAGTGCCTACATGTTGACTTTTGGCCTTAGAAACTGTGAGAGAATAAACTTTCTATTGCTTTAAGCCACACACACACACAAAGACACAGAAGCTAACAGTAAAAAGTGTCCATTTGCCTAAAATGGAATAGTGTAAGGAACACAATGATGATGTTTGCAATAAAGTAAATATGTGTATGTTTTTATTTTAAATTTAAGGATTTGTCTATATATTTTAAATAAGTAAAAATAGTATTTTTAAATTTCAAAATACTACTTTTTTAAAAGCTCAGTGATCACTACTAAAGATTGCTGGAACACTGTTAAAACTGATAAAGGAAAATAATCAAGTGTTTATCCTGAATTTCTAATAGGTTCTATATTTTAAGGTAACCAAATTCATAAAGAATGAAAATCCTTGCAGAATAATTCTAATAAATGCAGAAGGACTTATGGAATTAAAAATACTGTTTAATATGAATTTTATAAGTCTCATGAAATAATGGATACAGGAAATAATCATTAATGGATGCTATAAAATAGCAGGCATATGTTGAATAGAAATATAATAATGGAGACATGGCTGATAGCACCTGAACTCATTGATAATCTTAGTATAAAGAGAAGTGGGATAGTCAGAAACATATTCCTGATGATGTGATATAATTGGAAGTGTATAGTACCAGCTTTGAATTATTATTTCCTGAAAGTTTGAATCTGAATCAAATCAAGCCCCAAATTTAACAGTTTGTAGGAAATACAGACAATAAAGAAATACATTGAAAGATACCACAAGAAAACAATCACGTCTTTTCTCTACAGGACAAAATGTGTTGTTTGCTAAAAAAAAATCAGTGATATTTATCAAGAATAGAGGGGGAGAGTTTATAAAATAAAGAAACATAGCTACTAAATGCAATGTGTGGATCTTGTTAGAATCCTCATTTGAATAAGCCATCTTTGATGATGACTATGTCTAGATATATTTCATTTGCTCTTCTAGAACCACTCTATACCCTACCTGACTCTGTGTTCTTGGAAACTGATCTTTGGAAACTAAAAAGGTCAGCAGGCTATGGCCTGAGGGCCAAATCTAGCCAGCGGCCTGTTAATGTACCACCTGTGAGTAAAATCTAAGTTTTGCATTTTTAAAAGTTTATATATACATTTCCTTTCCTTTCTGGTCCTTGTTACTTATTTCTTTCTACTAATTTTTAGTTTGTTATTCTTTCTTCTAGTTCACTGAGATGTAAAGTTAGATTTTTTCCTTGAGATCTTTTTTTTTTCCTTTCTCAAGGTAGGCCTTTAGTGCTATAAATTTCCCTCAATGGCTTTGCTGAATCCCATAAGTTTAGTATGTAATATTTCCATTTTAATTTCTCTTGGGATAGTTTTGATTTATCTTTTGATTTCAAAAATCAATGAAAATCAGAGCTGTTTGTTTTAAATAAACAAATTACAAATCTTTAGCTAGGTGTACCAACAAAAATGAGAGAGAACTTTAATAAATACAAATTATAAATGAAAGTGTAGATATTATAATTGATACTACACAAATAAAAATGATCAAAAGAGACTACTATGAACAATTTTACATGAACAAATTGGAAAACCCTGAAAAATATGGATAAATTCTTAGAAATATCATAAAGAGACAGAAAAATCCGATCAACTACTAGTAAGGAGGTTGAATCAGCAGTCAAAAACCTCTCAACAAACAAAAGATGGCTTCCCCAGTGAATTCTATCAAGCACTTAAATAATTAATACCAATCCTTCCCAAACTCTTAAAACTCTAAGAGAGGCAGGAACACTTCCACCTGCATTTTACAGAACCAACATTACCCTGATATCAAAACTGTAAGAACAAAATCAAAGAACAGTATCCTTAATGGACATAGATGTAAAAATTCTCAACAAAAACAGTAAATTATAAGGATCATATACCAGGATCAAGTGGGATATATTCCAGTGATGTAAGGATATTTCAACTTCTGCAAATCAATACATGTAATACAAAACATTAACATACCACATGTATCAAAATGAAGGATAAAAATGATACCTCTTAATGCATGCAGAAAAAGCATTTGGCAAAATATAACATCCTTTCATGATAAAATAAAAATGTTCACTTATTGGGGTATAAAGGGAATATACCTGAGCATAATAGCCATACATGATAAGCCCACAGTTCATACCATACTTGGTGGTTAAAAACTGAAAGTGTTTTCTCTAAGATCAGGATCACTACAAGGGGGCCACCTTCACTTTTATTCAACATGGTACTGGAAGTCCTAACCATAGTAATAAGGCAAGAAAAAGAAATAAAGTATATCTAAACTGAAAAGAAGTAAAATTGTCTCTGCAACTTATATAAAACACTGAAGACTCCATATACACAAAAAACTGTTAAATCTAAAAAATGAATTCAGTACATTTGCAGAATACAAAATCAACATACAAAAGTCATTGCATTTCTATACACTAACAACAAACTATAAGAAAGAGAAATTGAGAAAATAATCCTATTTACAATAGCATCAAAAATAATAAAAATTACTGATGAATAAATTTAACCAAAAGCTAAAAAGAAACAAAGAAGAAACAAATAAATGGAAAGATATTCTGGGTTCATGGATTGGAAAAACGACTATTATAAAAATGCATATACTACTCAAAGCTATCTACAAATTCATTGCAATTCTTATCAGATATCCCATGATAGTCTCACAGAATAGAAGGCAATCCTAAAATTTCCATGAAACTGCAAAATACCTCAAGCAAAAACAATCTTGAGAAAGAATGAAATTGGAGGCATTATATTTCTTGATTTCAAACTGTATTACAAAGCTATAGTAATAAGAACAGTATAACATTAGCATAGAAACATAGATCAATAAAAAAGAATAGAGAACCCAGAAGTAAACTCATGCACATATGTTCAATTAATTTATGACAAGTGAGCCAAGAACGTACAGTGGGGAAAGTACAGTATCTATAATAAATAGTTTCGAGAAAATTGGACAGTAACACACAAAAAATAAAACTGGGCCCTGACATTACATCTTACATAAAACTTAAATTAAAATGGATTAAAACAAATTTAAGATCTGAAATCATAAAATTCCTAGGAAAAAAACATAGACAGCTCCTTGACATTGACCTTGGTGATGTTTTTTTTGGATTTGACACCAAAAGCATAAAAGAACAAGTGGAGCTACATCAAAGTAAAAAGATTTTGCAAAGAAAAGAAAAAATCAACAAAATGAAAAGGCAACCCATGAAATGGGAGAAAATGTTTGCAAACCACATATATGATGAGAGGTTAACATTCAAAATATATAAGAAACTCATACAACTCAACAGCAATAGGTAAAGCAATCAGTCAATAAAACAAGCCAATTAAAAAGTGGACAAAGTACCTGAGTAGACATTTCTCCGATACAAGACTTACAAATGTCTGATAGGTATATGACAACATCACTGTCTTTAATAGGGAAATGTCATTGACATATATACACTACTATGTGTAAAATAGCTAGTGGGAAGTTGCTGTATAACCCAGGGAGCTCAGACCAGTGCTCTGTGATGACCTAGACAGGTGAGATGGGAGAAGGTGGGAGGAGGCTCAAGAGAGAGGGGGTATATGTATACTTATGGCTGATTCACATCGTTGTACAGCAGAAAACAACACAACATTATAAGGCAATTATCTTCCAATTTAAAACGAATAATAACAACTATGGAAATGCAAGTCAAATGCACAATGAGATATCCCCTCACACCTGTTAGAATGGTCAAGAGATAACAAATGTTGGTGAGCATGTGGAGAGAAGGGAACCCTTGTACATTGTTGAGAATATAAAAGTATACAAGTGTAGAAAATATAATGTTGTTGAGAATGTAAATTGATACATGTACCATGGAAAAGAATATAAAGTTTCCTCCAAAAATCAAAAATAGAACTACCACGTGTTCAAGAAATCCTCCTTCTAGATATCTATTCAAAATAAATGAAACTATTGTCTCCAAGAGGTGTCTGTAAGTTCCATGTTTACTACAGCATTATTCACAATAGCCAAGGAATGGAATTAACCTAGGTGTCCATTGAAGAATGAATGGATAAATAAAACATGGTATATATACAATAGTACACTATTCAGCCTTAACAAAAAGAAGGAAATAGTGTCCTTTCTGACAATATGGTTGAACCTGGAAAGCTAAGTGAAATAAACAAAGCAAAGAAAAACAAATACTGTATGGTATCACTTATACATGGAATCTTAAACAAACAAACAAATACAAGGTTGAACTCATAGAAACAGAGAGTAGAAGACTGGTTGCCAGAAGGTAGGAATTGGAAAGTTGTGACCAACCTAGACAGCATATTAAAAAGCAGAGACATTATTTTGCCAACAAATGTCCATCTAGTCAAGGCTATGGTTTTTCCAGTGGTCATGTATGGATGTGAGAGTTGGACTGTGAAGAAGGCTGAGCACTGAAGAATTGACGCTTTTGAATTGTGGTGCTGGAGAAGACTCTTGAGAGTTCCTTGGACTGCAAGGAGATCCAACCAGTCCATTCTGAAGATCAGCCCTGGGATTTCTTTGGAGGGAATGATGCTGAAGCTGAAAGTCCAGTACTTTGGCCACCTCATGCGAAGAGTTGACTCATTGGAAAAGACTCTGATGCTGGGAGGGATTAGAGGCAGGAAGAGAAGGGGACAACAGAGGATGAGATGGCTAGATGGCATCACCGACTTGATGGACATGAGTTTGAGTAAACTCCAGGAGTTGGTGATTGATAGGGAGGCCTGGCGTGCTGCAATTCATAGGGTTGCAAACAGTCAGACACAACTGAGTGACTGAACCGAACTGCACTGAACTTTGTCAGTTATATCTCAATTAACCTGGGAGAATAATGATTATACAGAGAAAGCAATCAACAATAAGGGACAAAGACTGTATGTGGCCCACACAGTCAAAAATATTAACTTTCTCACCCTTTACAGAAAGAGATCTGCCAATCTTATATTAATTGTTTTGGATCACTTTTCCTCTGAATTCTGATTGGGTCTGGCCAATAAAAGGCACCAAGAGAAGCTGAGGGTGATAGGAAAGTCAGTAAAATATTCATTCCCCAACTTTCTCCCTTCCATCCAGCTTTCTTTCCAAGTTCTAGGATGCTTCTTTCCTTGTTGCTTTAGGCTTACCTATGATAACAGTTTTCCATTAATGCTGGCCTTCAGGGATGGCAACTTTAACTCTAGCCACACCTTTGTAAACAGTCCCTTATTAAACTCTCTTTAATTACTTCTTTTGAATAAGCCATCTGTTCCCTACAAGCACCCCAATTTATACAGACTCCATGTTAGACGGTAACCTTGTTTGATACAATAATGGCATGGTGCCTACATTAGAAAACACCCCTAGACAGAGATACATACTGATGTATTCATGAGTGACATGATGGCTTGAATTTGCCCTTAAACACTCCTAAGAAATAAACTGACAGTTATATATATATATATATATATATATGGGTGTTTATTGGAATCCCTTATACTAGTCCCTCTAGTTTTGTGTATATTTTTAAATGATCATAATGTAAAGTAAGAATTATACTTTAACCTGACATTAGTTGTTTAATTAACTAAAGAAAAGCATTATAGTCAGTGAATTTTGTTTAAGGGGCCAACAAAAATTAGAATAAGCCCTGTGGTTAAGAACATGAAATTTGGTGATGAAGGAGTGAGTTTAAATCTAATTTCAGACACTGATGAAGTAAGAGGAAAAGCTTTCAAATCACTTCTCAATCTCATTTGCTCATCTGTAATATGTGGGTAATTTCTATATCAATGGACTATTGATAAAATAACTAAATAAAGTATCACATGTAATCTGCCTGGTACCTAGTAGATGCTTAATAAATTATTATTGGCACTACTGTTACTGTTGGTTGTAATAGTTTATATTCAGAGAATAGACAGAATTGAGTTTGGGAGCATACACAGAAAAAAGGGGAAAATGGGATCTCCTAAGAATATTTTAATAGGTATGTGTGTCTTCTGTTATAGATGGGATTTATTGTGAGATTTGTCACTAGAGACCTAAACTTTTTTACAGGCTAATTGAACTGTATTATTTGAGATAAGAGGTGAAGTCAAAGCTATTTAAATAGCATGTCATAATTAGGAAACTAGTTTAATAGAGAAAATCCCAAAGGGAATCATTTTTCCCCCTATTTGATGGAATGAATGTTTTAACACCTTAATAGGAGCACCACAGTGGTTCAAACCTTTTAATTGGGATGATTCCATTCTAATTGCATGGAAAGTTAAAAGCACATTATAATAAGATGATGAAGAAGCACAGATGTTTTGTAATTTGACTTTATGCCTGTTCATGTGAATGGTTCCAAAGAGAGACATGGTGATGTGTTATGGGGCACATTTGTTTTCATATTTGGCTAGAGGTTCTTGATAAATTACTAACTGATCAACATGATGTTGTGTGAAAGGGCTATAAAGCAAAATTATGTCTCCACCGAGATAAGTGAGTGGCAAAAATGTACTCATTAGTGGTGTCTCCACATCAAAGGAGAATGACAAATTGAAACCATTCTGCTGGTAACCTCAAGTCCAAAACCACTCTAACCTGATGTATTCACTTGATTGAGGAAGAATTGCTTGAGGCTTTAAATTTTTAAAGTAATTGCTCCTATTTTCTCCCTCACATTAGTTTAGCTGTGTCTGCAAGCACAGATGGCCTGCCTTTGTTTTACTGCAGAGATTTAGCTGTTTAAGTTGGCCATTTAGCAGGCAAAATGAGCTCCCTTGGGGTCCCTTGAGTCTCTATCTAGAGCCACCTTTTAGGTGGCTCCAGTGGGCCTGTCCCCAGTACTCAAATGCCTTCACCATTCCACACACTCCTGCAACATCATCAATCCTGTTTTTAGCTTCACACTAAGATTGCCAAAAACCAATACACTTTTACATTTTCCAGGAAGGTCAGAATTTCAACAGGAATCTAAATCTTAAATGTAAAGAGGATGAAGTTCTAATAGGTACAATTTGGGACTCAGTATATGTCAGGGGGATAATCAGGGGGAGCTGAGGCTTAGGAAATTCAGAAAGCAGTAGAGGAAGTCACAGAAGGCAGCGTCTAGCCATCTGCATCTACCCCTGACACACAGGCTATAAGGGAACAAGGCCTCTTCACTCTGTCACTGAAACGGGGCTTCACTGCTATAAAAAAGAAACAAAACCTGTATCCAGTCTAAAGACAGAAATTCTACATAGAATATTTTCATTCAGTAAATGTTTTCATTTACTGTACTACTTGGATTTCTGATGGGTTCTGAGAGATTTGCTTTCTGAGCTTCTGAGGTTTTTATTATAAGCGGGGTGGGGGGGAGGGTGAGGATTTAACAAGAAAGTATAGACAGCCATTAAGTGTCACTTGAGACAAGAAGCTCTGATTTCACATATCTCAGCCTCCTTAGAGGTGAGTTGTCTGGGATGCTGTTCCTTCAAGACCTTCCCTCTGGCAACTCAACAAGTTCTCTTAGGAGCCAATCTTGGTAATATCCCCCGGAGGCAAAAATCTCTCTAGTCTTACTCTCCCAAGTTANGGAGAATCCCATGGGTGGAGGAGCCTGGTGGGCTACAGTCCATGGGGTCGCAAAGAATCGGACTCGACTGAGTGACTTCACTTTCCCAGCGGCAGGGTTTTTTCCAGTGAGTTGGCTCTTGGCATCAAGTGGCCAAAGTGCCAAGCTACTGCCCATGTTACTGTCACCCTTGTGCCTTAAGATTCATAAACAGTGATTTAGATTTAAGTTTTTTCCTTCTCCTCTCTCTCTCGAGTTCTACAATACTAATTCCTCTGGGGAGTCTTCTAATAAATCATAAATGTCTAATTAAACAAACTTGCCCATGTCTCCCACTCCTGCCTCTGCTTCACAGGGGAAGGTTGGGTTTCGTGGGCATATGCTGGTGTGCAGAACTTTGACAAGGGAAAAAGAGGCAGGAAGAGTTGGGGTTTTGTCCAAGATCGAGTCCTTTGACTTCACAGTTTTGCTCAGTCTATGAGCCTGGCTTCTGGGGAGGATGAAATCATAATTTTTGATGCCAGAGCTGTTCACTGGCTGCTTCTGTGATGGATGACTCTTGTTTATGTGTTTTTAAGGTTTTCTTGGTGCCATGGATTAAAACAGACTTTTGATGTGAAAGATTTCAATAAGTTTATAAAAGATAGCTTGAGCCATTTTTATTTTGTGCTTTAAATTCTGAGAACTAGGACTGTCGTGTAGTTGGTACCCTCACAGGGAGAAGTGGTGTATCGGAGACATAATTTTGGTTTGGACTAATTAATGTATAAAAATATTGCTTTGGTATAAATTCATTTTATTTAGTATTGGTTTTTGTTGTTAAGTGTTGAAATCACATTTCAGAAAACTTAAATTCAAGGAAGGGGATGTGATTAATATTTTTTCTGCCATACAATTATATTTTAGTATCATTTCCTCCTAGATTAAAAATAAATCATCTAAAATGCAGTATAGTTTCAGGCTTATGGTCCTGGCAGGATATGGCAGAGTAGGCAAAACCTTTTCTATTTTCATCTAATCTGGTTCCTAAATGAGCAGGTAATCTGTTATCCCTACTTTTTGNCAGTGGAGAAACTATTTATATTTGAACTATAATTCTAGAAAACTAGCCTAACTCTGGTGGTTAGTAAGAGTTCTGTATAGCTAGCAAATGTCTAAGTATACTTTTCAACAAGGTATTTATAAACTGAACTCTTACTTCAAAAGGATATTATAATACTTGAAATATGTTATGAGCATATTTTAAATCACACAGTCTCCTAGGAGTATACTACACATGCTTTGTACAAATTCCAAAGGAAAAATGGTTTATATGAAGAATGTTTACTTGTGATGCAATACACATAACAAAATTTTACCTTCTGAACCATTTTTCAATGTATAAACTGAGAATATGATAATATATGAATACGTGGTTAGGGTTCAGCTCAGACGGGTCAGCAGAGAGGTATATATTTAGCCTCTAAGAGTAAAGCTGCCCCTGAACTGTGTGCTTTTGCTCTTCAGGTCATCACATCCTTCTACGTGGAGCGAGGAGGAAATGCGATGTCCTTCATGGGAAAAGGTGTCACAAAGAGCACTGTTCTCTGCCTGCTCCACTTGTCGCACGAGATGATGGCCCAGGCCCAGAGCTCAGTGAGTGCACTTGCAGCCGTCTGTCTTCCCACGGTTGCCAGGAAAGGGGTGTGCTGTGCTTGATGGGTTTTAGGCCTCTCTGATTACTTGAGAAAAATGTCTTTTGATATCTCCTTTTTAGGAGACAAAAATGATTTTTAACTAAGCAGTTTCTTAGAAGCTGTATATTATACAAATCTGAATTTTACTTTTTTATTTTGCTTGAAATCTGCATGCACTGGAGAACTGCATTTTTGTCTAAATTATGTGGAAAATAGCAGTTCTGAAGGAAAAAGAGACATGTGTAACTTCTTAAGGAGGAGCTGAGATTTTTGTTTGTTGTATGTTGGCTAAATAATGAATTAAAGCCAAGTCTTAAGTAAAGATTTTCAAATTTCAGATATTTTAAACTCTGTTTTTTTCCTTGGAAACTTACCTAGTGTGTTTCTCTTCCCTTTTTCCATTCTAGGAGTGGATGTCACTTTGGTTCTTGCCTTTGGGGAGTCAGAGTGAAGACCATGCTCCCACTCAGCAGGGATTGGCCTGGCTGATACCACTGTGGGTTGACCGAGACCCAGAGGTCAGTGTGAAGGAGAATCAAGTCTATTATGTGTGGATTAGAGAACAGATGAAGCAAAACACACATGTATATATATGTTCATATTTTCCAAAATGAGATTATTTTAGTGATTAAACCTTAAGCTGTATTTACCCCCTATCTTGAGCAGATTGGGCTGCATAATAAAACACCATAGACTGGTTAGCTTGAACAAAGATGCTTATTTTCTCACACGTCTGGAGGCGGGAAGTTGATGAGGTTGTCTACCCATGTGGTCAGGTCTGGCAAGGACTCTTTCTGGCTTTCATGTGGCTGCGTTTTCACTTCATGCTCATAGCACCTTTTCTCTCTTCCTCTTCCTATAAGGCCACCAGTACTGTCAGATTAGGACCCGATCCTCATGGCTTCATTTAACCTTAATTGTCTCCTGAAAAGCCCTAACCTCAGATACACTGGGGGTTAGGGCTTCCACATACAAAATTTGGGGGTACATAATTCAGTTGATGGCACCCCCATATTCAGTCAAATTCAGAGTGCAGATTAAAAATAGGAAGGGGAAGTATTATAAAATCTGTCAATCAGATTTATAAAGAACAGTGAAAAAATTATTGGAAAAGTCCAGCCATTTTTGAACAGTTTAGAGGAATAGTGGCCAAGTGACATTTGAGTATCATTTAATAGAATTATGACACTACACTGCAGTGTTTTATATTAATGAGTTTTCCTGTTTTGCCATTTGTCTACTGATCGTATTTTTTTAAACCACTTTATTGAGGTATGGTTGCCATACAAAAATTTGTACATATTTAATGTGTGAAATTTCATTAATTTGGAGATAAATATACACCTGTGAAATATACCTCTCCAGAATCAATGCCATAAACCAGTCCTTCACCTCCAAAAGTTTCATTTTGTCTTCTTTACTGTTTGTTTTTGTGATTAGAACACTTACCGTAAGATCTATCCTCTTAGAAAATTTTTGAGTATATATTAATAATATCTGTGCTTAGTTGCTCATTCATGCCCAACTGTTTGTGACCCCATGGACTGTAGTATGCCAGCTCCTCCGTCCATGCGGATTCTCCAGGCAAGGATACTAGAGTGGATTGCCATGCCCTCCTCCAGGGGATCTTTCCAACCCAGGGATCAAACCCAGGTCTCCCACATTGCAGGGAGATTCTTTACCATCTGAGCCATCAGGAATGCCCATATATATTAAAAATATGTAGTGTTAGCAGCTAGAGGTACATTCTTTAGCCACGTTGAACTTGGACTTGTTGCTTCACCGTGTTATGACTGCATTGCTTTTTGTTACCCTGTGGTTATCACAGGGAAACTCTATTTTGTAATTAGAATTTGGAAGTTCACCAAAATACATAGCTTGAGCAGCAGGAGTACTGTGGCAAACATATCATATCCATCTTACTTGAAACATTTTTCTTTTAAAATAATTTTGGGAAAAATACTAAGTGCCTTATAAAAAGATAATTCAGTTATTTCTTTTTGAAAAGAAATTTCAAAGAAGTTTAAGCTGTTCGTTTGAAAGAAACACTGAAAAATTAAGGAAGGTGGAACAAAATAATAGTATCTTCTTAAAAATGAGAAATAAACAAGAATCATGTTCATAAAAGATATGTAAGCACTGTATACTTTCCCTCGAAAAAAGCTTTTGAACTGTGCTTTTTTAGTCTTCTTATTTATACCTGGTTTTGACTTTTTGTGATATTTGCTTTTATTATTTATATTAGGTATAGAATTTTTATTCCTTCATAGATTTATAGTACAGTATTCTTGTGTCTTATAATTTAGGATTGCCAAGACAATGTCATAAGAATATGGTATTTTATGTACCAGAAAGATTAAGAATTCATGTTATGGAATCAGGTTTTTTTATTTCACAACGTTTTCTCTAATTTGACCAGGTGAGGTTCACTTCATTGGGATTAGGATCAGCACTAACCACCCTTGAAACTGGCTGTGTGGCTTTGGCAAACAGTTGCCAAAACATTTCTGGTGGGCTCTGGGGAACGGTGGTGAACATTCTTCTGGACCAGTCGGAATGCAGCATGGTGCGCCGAGAGGTAGGCCTTTCTGTGTAGTTCTTCCTTCCTGCTTCCCTTGGAAATCTGTTGTGAATGTTCTTATAAACCATACACTCTGTTCACCACAGTGGACTGACTGCTGACCCTTGTCTCTTCTGCCTGTGGAAAACCCAAATTAAATGGTTGCAGAGAACAGAATGGTATTGATTCACAGTAAAACCTGGAGTCCTTTGCTCTGAAAGATCAAAGCAGAATTGAGTCTGTTTTAATATGGACTCTTCCACTTTGTTATACGTTGAAAAGTAGTTCACAGGGAAAAAATTATATTATCTCAGTGTTCAAGTTTATAAAGCTTTACTCAGGATAAGGAGCTGTCAGAATACTCATAACATGTAAAGAGGAAAAGTCAATGCTATTTTAATTCTCTCTAGACAGTTTGTGATTTTCTTTACTGCTGCTTTTATCAGAGATGATTGACGTAGACCATTTTAGAAACAGTAATCCAATAGTGCTTAGAGATTTGGAAAGAAAACATCTGCTCCCAGGCCCACCATTAGCCAATTTCCAGTTCCAAAATCCAAAGACTGTAGTTTTCTTCTTAGCTTGTTTCTTGATAGTAATGCTTAAACGGATAGCTTCTGCTTGAAACTGTTCAGATTATCTGTTGGCCTCCAGTGAAGAGGTTGAAAATTTCCATCCCTCTGATCCCCTGTTACTCTGGTTGTTCTCCTGTTATAATGCAATCTTTCACTGAATAGGTAATCAGTGTTCATATTAGTGTGATTATTTAACTTGGCCGTCTTCAGGACCTGTCCTCAAGTTGGATTTTTGTAGTTTGTGTTTCTAATTTGCCATTTCTTATTGAGAGGAACTTAGGTAGAAAGAGAGGAGGAGAGAGGTGTGTGTATGTGATCTGTAAGAGAGTAATAGAAACAGGAAATATATTTCTTAAATGCTGCCAAGATAGTTTCTGTTTTACATATAATTTTTTAGAAAGACAACATTCTGAAATAGGAAAAAATATCTTTCCTGATGAAGTAGTTTCTCCCCCTGTTACAGCAGTTGGGGAGTTCTCACGATAACCTCTTAGCATGTTCAGCTGACCAGGGATATGCTTTTTTTGTTATTAAATTACAGTATATTGGTTATTTCAGACATGACAACAAGATGGCAGTATTGACATTTTTTTTCCCCTTTAATTTCAGGCTGCATTTATTTTTCAGAATCTCCTTGTAATTCCAATGCCTTCAGTAATTATAAAGGATTATACTTGGCAGGTAGGTGTCTTTAAACAGTTATCAGCCTTGTAGATCTTTGAGATTAATTGATGATAGAGTTTCAGCATATATATTTTTATATTGGTATATATTTCCTTAGTGATGAAACTTCGTACAAGCCAACAGGATCCCTCAAAAGAGAATACAGAGATCTTTTTGTGCTTGATCATATTTACCAGTTCTCTGTGGTGTTAAAAAATACTTTTAAGCAGAAATAATAATCATTAGCATGGTGTTTCGGGGAAGGCAATGGCACCCCACCCCAGTACTCTTGCCTGGAAAATCCAATGGACAGAGTAGCCTGGTGGGCTGCAGTCCATGGGGTCNTGTGGTGTTAAAAAATACTTTTAAGCAGAAATAATAATCATTAGCATGGTGTTTCGGGGAAGGCAATGGCACCCCACCCCAGTACTCTTGCCTGGAAAATCCAATGGACAGAGTAGCCTGGTGGGCTGCAGTCCATGGGGTCGCTAACAGTTGGACAGACTGAGCGACTTCACTTTCACTTTTCTCTTTCATGCATTGGAGAAGGAAATGGCAGCCCACTCCAGTATTCTTGCCTGGAGAATCCCAGGGATGGGGGAGCCTGGTGAGCTGCCGTCTATGGGGTCACACAGAGTCGGACACGACTGAAGTGACTTAGCAGCAGCAGCAGCAGCAGCATGGTGTTTACTATGTTCTAGGCACTCTTCTAGAAGCATTACAAATATCAACCTGTATAATGGTTTGAGTTGTGAACCATTATTCTCCTCATTTTGTAGAATAAGAAAATTTAGCACAAAGAGTTTAAATAGTTTGCCCTACATCACACCCTTTTGCTTTCAGTCCAGCCAGTTTCTCTTTCCCACTGACTGTATTGTTTCTCTAATAATAAGCAAATTGTTTGTAGTTAAATATACATTGATCTTAACATCTACTTTTCTGGGTTAGTACACAGTGTCATAACCTTTCTTTGGTTTCTGTTGGATTAATTTTCTGTTTCATGTTCTAAATGTCAAGTCAGTAAATAGTTTTAGCCAACTTTTTTTATAGCCTGCTGCTTTTTAGATGTTTTGGAAGATAGAAAAGTGCTGTCTGTGGGGAGACGGGACATGCTCTTCTGCCCTGTTCCTTATCCACATATCCTCATCCCATGTATGCATCACACTCTGGCATCTCACACACCAGGATCTTAGGTCTAAGATTCCTTTTTCAGTTTTCATGAGAATATATCTTCAGGGGAGTCACTGAATCTAGTTGAGCTGTATTGAGGGCAGCTTTATGGGCACTCAGGTGGTTGTTAAGGCCTGGATCTCCTTTAACTCTTGAAAAGTTTATTTTTTCCAGACTTTACAAACCTCATAACGCTGCCAATTATTGAATATCACAGGCAGGTTTTGCCCTGACTCCTCTTGTTTGTTTAACCGGCCTTCTGGTAATGGTTGTTATTCACAGTCTGTGTTGTAGTAAACCCATAGGAGAAAAACTAGAAAAGAATATACAGGATTAATATTTATATTAACAGCGTAGTGATTTTAATGCCTATTATCCAGTTCAGTTCAGTTCAGTTGCTCAGTCGTGTCCGACTCTTTGCGACCCCATGAATTGCGGCCAGGCCTCTCTGTTCATCACCATCTCCTGGAGTTCACTCAGACTCATGTCCATCGAGTCCGTGATGCCATCCAGCCATCTCATCCTCGGTCATCCCCTTCTCCTCCTGCCCCCAATCCCTCCCAGCATCAGAGACTTTTCCAATGAGTCAACTCTTCTCATGAGGTGGCCAAAGTACTGGAGTTTCAGCTTCAGCATCATTCCTTCCAAAGAAATCCCAGGGCTGATCTCCTTCAGAATGGACTGGTTGGATCTCCTTGCAGTCCAAGGGACTCTCAAGAGTTTTCTCCAACACCAAAGTTCAAAAGCATCAATTCTTCGGTGCTCAGCCTTCTTCACAGTCCAGCTGTCACCTCCATACTTGACCACAGGAAAAACCATAGCCTTGAGTAGATGGACCTTAGTCGGCAAAATAATGTCTCTGCTTTTGAATATACTATCTAGGTTGGTTTTAACTTTTCTTCCAAGGAGTAAGCATCTTCTAATTTCATGGCTGCAGTCACCATCTGCAGTGATTTTGGAGCCCCCCAAAATAAAGTCTGACACTGTTTCCACTGTTTCCCCATCTATTTCCCATGAAGTGATGGGACCGGATGCCATGATCTTCGTTTTCTGAATGTTGAGCTTTAAGCCAACTTTTTCACTCTCCTCCTTCACTTTCATCAAGAGGCTTTTTAGCTCCTCTTCACTTTCTGCCATAAGGGTGGTGTCATCTGCATATCTGAGGTTATTGATATTTCTCCCGGCAATCTTGATTCCAGCTTGTGTTTCTTCCAGTCCAGCATTTCTCATGATGTACTCTTCATAGGAGTTAAATAAGCAGGGTTACAATATACAGCCTTGACGTACTCCTTTTCCTATTTGGAACCAGTCTGTTGTTCCATGTCCAGTTCTAACTGTTGCTTCCTGACCTGCATACAGATTTCTCAAGAGGCAGGTTAGGTGGTCTGGTATTCCCATCTCTCTCAGAATTGTCCACAGTTTATTGTGATCCACACAGTCAAAGGCTTTGGCATAGTCAATAAAGCAGAAACAGATGTTTTTCTGGAACTCTCTTGCTTTTTCCAGTAACCAGATTTAAAAACGTGTTGTTTTTGGCTCAAATGCATATAATCTGTTCTCTCATTGTTAACCTAGTGACACTTTTATACTATAATCTTGTTGATGTTCTGCCAGTGAATTTTTAAAAAAATAATTGAAATAAATATGCGAAGGCAAGCATAATAAGTTTTCTTGGTTTTGTTAAATAGATCAGAACCATGTTCTGTACTATAATATAGAACCATGTGTAGAAGTTCACATTTTTTAAAAATTAGTTAAATAGTCTGCAGTTCCTTTTTGATGCTGGTGATGTGCTTAGTACAGCTTTTTGGTTTTGTTATTCTCCAGTTCTTCATCACAGAATTAGTTTTCTATTAAAAAGTTGAAAACAGTGGTTTAAGTATGATTTCACAGTCTTCTGCTTTGCCTGTGTTGGCTAGAATCAAAGATATTTTGGGAGCTACTCTAAAATATAGTACTTGATGAAACTTCTGCTAGTCTTAAGCAAAATTTAAGTCTAATCTTCGGGGGGCATTTTTAATGTGTGCTCATTTTCTTCCTGTCTTTTTTTGATCTGTTTTGGTTATTAGTTTTTGTTTTTAAGTGTCCTCAGTTGGCAATAAAAATAGTTGGTAATCTAGTATTTGTCCCCCAGTTTTAAAAAGTCTGTGCTGTGCTAAGTCGCTTCAGTCGGGTCTGACTCTTTGCGACCCCATGGACTGTAGCCCTCCAGGCTCCTCTGTCCTTGGGATTGATTCTCCATGCAAGAATACTGAAGTGGGTTGCCATGGCCTCCTCCAGGGGTATTTGTCCCCCAATTTTTAAAAAGTTTACTAGTGCTTTAAATCTCAATGTGAAAACAACTGCTCTAGTAAGGAAGAAAGACAATCTTCGCATGTAGACAATGGAATTTTATAATCTCCAAAAAGTATGACCTCCACCATTTCACTATAGCCGAGAAAGAAGATGCTCCTTTTTCAGTGGTTTAAAATTACAACTGTTTTTGGTAGAATGATGAATAATAATCTTATTCAACAAGATGTTTCATTTACTTGTCTTAATTACATTTCAAAGTGTTCTGGGGGATGTAGCAGGAAGTAGCACTAGTATTTGGATGCTCATGATTTCGAAGAAGGGGGTCACTGCTTCTGTGCACTCTCAGTGGACGTAGGTAGACTGTCTGCAGATGTGTTCATGTCTGTTGTATAGGAATGGCTGACTCATTTATAGTTGTAGTATGTACTATTTTCATATTTAATGGGAGAATTATCAGTGCATGTTTTCATTTTCTATTGTGTTCATCATAAATCATTATGGGTATTGATTTCACAAAACAGTGAATGCTGCATGTCAGAGAAACAATTTCATTTTAACCGAATTCTTAACAAGTAGTTAAGAATTTTTTATGTAATTAAGGTCATTTTTTTCAATTTATACATTACATTATAGCATTTTACAAGTTTGTATACAGCAAAATAATTCCGTTTTCTTCTTGAAAACATTCTTCTCATATGTAATTTTGTTTTGCTTTAGTTTCTTTTGAATCATAGCTAGTGGGTATGTTTATACCATGACATTGAAGGTAAGAGGTTTAATTTTAATCATATCCTTAAAGAGAAGAGTTAATGGAGAAACTCATCTTAATGTAATTCTACCTTTAACGTGTAATTCTACCTTTAACTATTACTGCATCTTCCTGGATAGTACATTTAAAGGTTCGTCTTTCCTCGGTGATCAGGGGGCATGAGAAGTGGGGCACGTATGCAAATTTCATAGTTAATGCTATATTTGCAGACCTTTCCTGTTGGCACTTAACTTTTTTTTTTTTTTCTCTTGATATGTTCTGTTTTAAAAGTCTGAACTATATTATCATTTTCAGAAAAATAGAAATAGTTATGAACTCAGTTCAGTTCAGTCACTTAGTCGTGTCCGACTGTGATCCCATGGACTGCAGCACGCCAGGCCTCCCTGTTCATCTAGTGATGTGATAATTAGCATACTTTAAACCGATCCTCGGCATACTTTTAACTGATTGCTTAGTTTTAGCCATTTCGATATTCCAGGAAAAGTCATGATTGGCACCTCAAAAAATTATTCAAAAAAAAAGTGCAAAGAGATTAAAAGTATGCAATGGTAGATTCTTCTCAGCCTTCTGCTGGAAAATGTGTGTGTGTGTGTGTTTGTGCACATGCATGTATTTATGTTTGTGTTAGCATGCACACGTGAAATGCCCTTGGAAGAAGGGTTCACTCAATGGAAAATAAAGTGACAACAGATTTTACTGTGGATATTAATGAGTGTTTTCACTTTATCTAGCTTACTGATAGGCACAAAAATAATTTTGAGTAAAATAACTTGGATCATGTTGTTTCAGATATTTTAATACAAATCATTTCATTGTTTTGTGTGGGTTGCAACACACCACTTTTACTGTATTTGTGGCTGAAGTACGTAATTACTTGATTAGAGCTGTACCGTTTTGTAGAAATGTTTTAAACTAAGTGGCTCCTCAGGAGAGACTAGATCAGCTTTCTGCTTTTAGTGGATTTTTTGACAGCAGAGAGCTGGATTAACATTCCAGGTCAGGGTCAGGCTGGTGTACGTGTGGAAGGATAGAGAGAAGTGAGGGAGTGTAGTAGCATTTGTTTCCTTAAGGGGGCTGTGGGGAGACAGTGGGTCTTTTCGAAGAAATTATGTAGTAAATTCCTGTCTCTCTCTCCCTCTTTTCCTACAGGGCCCCTGTGTCCATGATGAAGACTCTGGCCTGTCTCTCATAGGAAAACCTGCCCTCCAGGCTCTTTTATACCACTGCCATTTTTACGAACATTTGAATCAGATGGTAAAAAATTGTTACCTGGGGCGGTATGCGTTTGATTTCAGTTTTTCAGCTCTTAATGGAGCTCCTGAAGGCAATGATTTAAATGGTAAGTGTATTATGTTTGTATTTTTAATAAAATATATTTCTTAAATTGTTTAAAACCTTTGTGTTGGTTACAAAGTGTTTGAAAACAATGAAAAATACCAGGAAAACATTCATATCTAGTCCTACTACCCAGAGGTTGCTGGTGTTGCATTTAGGGTGTATATTTCCTTCCAGTCTTCTTTCTCTGTATAGCTTTTGTTTGTTTTATATAATTGTGTTCATATCTCATGTATATTTTTGTATTTCCTCCTTTCACTGAACATTGCCTAAGCATTTTTCTATGTTATGAATTCTTCATGAAAACCATTTTTGACATCTTATTAATGTTTCATAAGTTATTTCATGCCCTTCAGTAAAATTTTATAGTTTTTTCCTCTATTTATGTCTTAAATTTTTTTTTGGAAGGCATTTCTCAGGCAGTCAAGAATGAGACTTTTTCTACTAAATTTTCTAATTTGTTGCTAATATAGTGAAAACCTATTTTGGCATATTACTCATTTATCAAAATATTTGCTGAAATCTTTCAATTTCTACTTGTTTGTAGATCCTCTTGGATTTCCTAAGTATAAGATCTTAGTACCTATAAATAATAATTGTGTCTCATAAAAAGAAATAGCAATTTAATAATAATAATTTAATAATGAAAAAATCGTTTTTAAAAATTTAAATTTTAAAATAATGTTAAAAAACCTTGACATAATTTTCCACAGAAAAGGTTTTAAGAGTAGAACAAAGAATTCCCAAATATTAACATTTTACTGTATTTGCCCTCCCATGTGTATGTATGTACATATAAAAAAAAATTATTTATATGCATATATATATTTTTTTTTCTGAGCCATTTAAGAGTAAATTGTAAACATGAAGTTTCTTTACCCTGAAATACTTAAGTGTAAGCTTCTAACTCACTTTTCTGCTCACTTCCTGGAGGAATTAAGGAGAATGACATTTGATGAAGTTTCTGAACATTCTAAACAAATATGCCTATGGAAAGCTACCCCTTTAATTGTTTGGATTTTCTGTACTGGTGTCACTGAATGCATGGCCCTGGAAACAGCATCATTGACATCTGCTCCCATCTTGTTAGAAATGCAAATTTATACGCTCCCCACCCCCACCTTGATTGAGGGAATGGAATCTCTGGGAATAGGACTCAGGAAACCTCACTAATAAGCTCTCTTTGATTCTTCTACGCTTTGAAGTTTGGGAACTGGTGTTCTCCATAAATTATGTTAGATTAAACTATAAAGCATAATTAACTAATTGTTGTTAATTTTTTTTGTGTGAAACATGCTGTATATATTCATTACAGATGATAAAAATTAGGCATACCTTTTTCTTTAGTTCTGGACTGGTTTCATGTAAGGACTACTCTTCCTGTTAATTGTTAAGATGCCCAGAAGACCGTTCATGTTGACAGTTTTACTGTTGTCACAGGTTTAGATGACTCGTTCAAGTTCTGGAGGGCTCCATCTCGAATGTCCAGTCAAGATCGAGATCCAAGTTCTCTCTCTACCTCAGAAACAATGGTACTTCCAAAGAACGCATAAGTGCTGCATTTTGAATTTCTGCAAAAATTTACATTTACATAGTGGAGGGATAAGGATGGATGTGAAGAATCAGGTTATGACCACCATGGCAACTGGGATTTAGTTGAAGTGCTGTCTGTCTAGAACTATGTTCTACCTGGCTCAAATAAGTGTACTAAATATAATTTTATAGATGAATTTTCAACCTATTTTCTACCTTTTTTTCTTTTTTTTACAGAATTTTGAAAGTTTTAAAATATTTATCAGTAGTAGCAGGAGAAAGGGCTTCCCAGGTAGTGCAGTGGTAAAGAACCTGCCTGCCAGTATTATAGGAGATTTGTAAGAGATGTGGGTTTGATCCTGGAGTGGAAAGATCCCCTGGAGAAGGAGGAAAGATCCCCTGGAGAAGGACATGGCAACCCACTCCAGTATTCTTGTCTGGAGAATCCCGTGGACAGGAGCATGGTGGGCTATAGTCCATGGGGTCGCACAGAGCCGGACATGACTGAGCACACAGTAGCTGAAGAAGAGAACAGACCCCATGTGATTAGCAGTGCTTGATTACCCTGAAATTTTGCTTAAGGACCAAACAGTTTGAAGAATGGTGACCCATTCAGGCGATTCCAGTGTGGTACTGATGACTTTAAACACATTTCTAAATACTTGCATCAGATAGGAGCTTGTATTAATTATCTGAAATGCTTGAAATTTATGTATATCTGCCTGCCTTTCTTTTTATTTATAAGTTGCTCTGTTCTAAACAGTTTGAGACACTAAGTATTTTTAAATAATAACATGCTAGGTTTCATTTGTTTTGGAAGCATACAAAGTCATTTTCAACTGGAAAACATTGCAATGTATTTTTGGAACAATCAGTGTGTAGTAGAACCAATTAGGAAGGCAAAGGTTTGACTCCGCTGCTTCTAGGAGCAAAAATAATATGAGAATTAAATAATTATACAGGAATTAATGAGATTCACCTCCTGCAGTTTCTCAAGAGAGTGGTACTTTTTGCTAAGTTTTAAGTCTCCCTCCCTCCCCCATCTCCAGACTCAGAATAGTTTATGTTTAATGCTAAATTGAACCTTTATTTAGAAAAATAGAATAATTACCCCAATTCTAGTAGGAATGATGCTCTCTTTTGCAAGCTAGAAATAGTATCTTTGTTTCAGTAAGAGAAATAATGATATGACTCAGTGCTAAAGGGAACTGTAGTAATTGGCTATTTAAATAGTTCATAGAAGGACAGTGTTAATTATGTGCTTAAAAATAGTAATTCTTAGGTTTACCCTTTTTGTTTAAAGGACTATAGGCTAACTTTGCAATCTGTACATACTTCAGTCCTTTGTTTGTAGAAGGTATGTAGTAAACAGTAATTACTCCAAATAACTTTGAGTTATCTTAAATGCTTGGTAGATAACCAAGTTGTATTTTTTCTATACAAGGAGACTTAAAAAATCCAAAAGCAAATCAAGCATTTTTATTTCTCTATTTTATAATAATATGTAAATCTTATTGATTAAGATACTAGTTTTTCTGAGAAATGCTTTGTAAGTATATCACTTATTATAATAATTAAAATAGAAACACCTCTATTAATCCAGGACAGGGAAGCCTGGCATGCTGCATTCCATGGGGTCACAAAGAATCGGCATGACTGAGCAGCTGAACTGAACTATTAATGCAAGTCTTTAACTTGTTTATGTGAGGATATCACATAGACTTTGAGAAGTATATACCAATGAAATCTGTTGTTAAGAATTCTTATGTATAGTCCTATGTAAAACTTACTTCTCAAAAAACTAATACTGCCTGTTAGAATTTTTACAGTCAGCTCTTTCTTTCTTTTATGGTTTCCAAATGGAAGAGTTTTGGTGTTGGTAACTTATTCACCAAATTGCTGACTTTTATTTACAAAAAGTAGTCTAATTACTCCAGTTCTACTGATTGTCTTGTTTTCCTTATCATATGAGGGGTACTATATCTTGTTTTTTTTCCAGCAGGAGCCAAATGTGGAGAGTTTTTATTCATTATGTCAGTGTTACTTTAAACCTAAGCAGTCTGTACCCAGACCAACTAATGCTTCCTCAGGTATAAGAAAATGTTGAGGTATCAGTTAAATGGCTGTAAATCTTGCTAATAAGCTTCTCTGGCTATTTAAATCATAGCTTTGTATGTCTTCCAGAGTTGAGAAAAGATACAGCTTGTTGATGGGTTTGTTTCTCCACTGTGTCTTTCCAAGGAGGGCACTGTCTTTTGCTGTGGGCCACGCCGTTCAGTGCACTGTGGCCAGGGCATTGTCTGGTATTGGTGCCACACTAGGTGCCTGAGTGGCGTCATCTGATGAATATTGCTGTAGATGACTGCAGCTTGTGTGCTTTGTGAATTACAGATGGAGTAAGGAGTGTCACTGTTACCTTGGGGAGTATTGCCCTATAAATAAAGCCTTTTTAGAGATGGCTTCCTCAACTCACTGTCGCCTTCCCCAGGGCAGGGGTGGTGGTGGGGGGGACAGGCATCAGTTGTTTTTCCTCTTGGAATCACATTTCTACTTCTCAGAGATATTCAAACTAGATGGGTGTTTATTCCTTGGACATGCCAGTGTGTATCAACAACTTTAACACCAAAGTTTGGTCTTTTCTGTGATCTTGAGCAGAATTATGTCTGTTTTATCAATTTTCAAAGTAAAGGACATGTAGGTCATTTCCTTTTGAGCTTTTCTTTGTGAAATATGTGATTCTTTCAAACTTTCTGGAGCACTAATTTAAGGAGCCCTGGTTTTATTTTAACATTTATAGAGAAATTTTACTCATGGGTCCTCATACCGTTTAAAAAACTGAAAATCATTTTTACTATTGGTGTTTTACAAAAGAAGAGATGAATGCATGGAATGAGTAAGTGTCTTGTGCAGAGTTTCAGCATTGCTGACTGGTTAAGTGTTATTTGAATCCAGAGAAGTTGGCCGTAATGTCATGTCCCTTCACCACAAAGCAAATGTGGCTAGTGCCAAAATAGATGTGACAGTGAGGGTGCAGTGAGCTTAGGTGAAAAGGAATGATGCAATGGAAGTGATTTTGTGTGAGAAGTGCCAATTGAAGTGGGCTTTAAAGGATCAACACCTTCTTTTTTATGTTATGTACACATTTAAGAGGAGCTAAAAGGATACTCAGATG
>SJYX01019531.1:63275-140108 GCA_006410675.1 Oreotragus oreotragus
GACGACAGAGGATGAGATGGCTGGATGGCATCATGGACTCAATGGACGTGAGTCTGAGTGAACTCCAGGAGTTGGTGATGGACAGGGAGGCCTGGCATGCTTCGATTCATGGGGTCACAAAGAGTTGAACACGACTGAGCAACTGAACTGAACTGAAAAAGATACTCAAATATGTCTTGGAATTCAGTGCCCACATATGAGATTTGAAAGTCTAGTTGAGACATAAAGCATAATTAGAAAATAACTGAATACCAAGCTGTGAGGTGGTGGAAGCATTAGATATTCAGAAAATATATAGAGTTGTTTGGAGTGTGGGAGAAAGGCTTAAGTTTGATTACTGGTGTGACCAGATGGGATTAACCAGGAGACCTGAGTCTGAGTTTATGGATTTGAAGAGAGACTCTGTAATAGCTACAAAGATGTAAAGATACTTCAGCAGAGTGAAATGTCATGAAACATTATAATTGATATTAGAGAAATGTGAATTGACATTTGTTCAATGGTAGTTATAAGTTATTTTATAGACCAGGATGACAACACAGTCACATATTGATGTGTATTATTAAATATGATCAAATGAATGTCCTTTGGAGATTATTTTCAAGCAAGCAAGATATGAGGACAGTATAGAGCAAGTCAGCTTAATACATTTTTACTTTTATCTATTAAAATAGTAATCCTTGGTGACTCAGATGGTAAAGAATATGCCTGCAATGCACAAGACCTGGGTTCGATCCCTGGGTTGGGAAGATGCCCTGGAGAAGGGAATGGCAACCCTCTTGAGTTTTCTTGCCTGGGGCATTCCATGGACCGAAGAGCCTGGCTGGTTATAGTCCATGGAGTCGCGGAGAGTCAGACATGATTCAACAACTAATACTTTCATGCTAATATAGGAAATTTTAAAAATTTAGATTGTTTAGTAGAAATAGAAATAACCCCAGTCAGTTTTTAAAACACAGTATGCCACCGCTGCTGCTGCTGCTGCTAAGTCGCTTCAGTCGTGTCCGACTCTGTGTGACCCCATAGACGGCAGCCTACCAGGCTCCCCCGTCCCTGAGATTCTCCAGGCAAGAATACTGGATTGGGTTGCCATTTCCTTCTCCAATGCATGAAAGTGAAAAGTGAAAATGAAGTCAGTTAGTCGTGTCCAACTCAGCGACCCCATGGACTGCAGCACACCAGGCTCCTCCATCCATGGGATTTTCCAGGCAAGAGTACTAGAGTGGTGTGCCATTGCCTTCTCCGAAAACACAGTATATTGGTCTAGAAAGAAGTTCTTATGTTTTATCAATCATATAGGGTGGGGTAAGTTAGAATGCAACCATTAGATACTTTCTAAAATCATATTTTTCAAAATTTGTTTGTTCCTTCCTCGGCTGATACTGAGGAAGAGCCCAGTGTTTATTAAGGCCTGATGTTTTTTGCGTTCTTCTAATGAGCCAGGTGTTTAGTGGGTCCTCAGAGGCTTTCTTTCCTGCAGTGAGTGTAATCTTCATTTTCATCAGTAGAGAGGACTGCTTGAGTGTTTGTCAGTTGAAGCGATGTTCAGTGAAAAGATGGAGGATTTCAGCTCCTCGTCCGCTTAATTTTTTCCCCTATAGCTGAGGGAGCTGGAGCCAGGCTTGTTTGGTGGCTCCTGTGTGGTTGTGATGTCAGTCTCAGTGTGTGATTGTTTTTCTTCACAGACTGAAAGTTATCTGGATGTCCATTGACAGGAACATTTCTTCTTCTTTTTTTTTTTAACACATCTCTTATAGCCAGTTATAGGCAGATATAATTTTAAAATGTCTTTAGATTTTCCCCTCCTCCTATGTGGATCTAATGTTATATAAAATAAGACATTTAATGCATGCTTATTTATGAATGATTCATCTAGACTGAGGTTTCTCTAGCCCCCACCTGTATGTGACTTATTCCACTCAGCTTACAGCTTTGGCTGCAGCTTTCTGTCGCTTAGTTGCTGCTGCTGTAATGTTGTACTTCAAGTGGTGAGAGGTGATTGAGGTCAGAAGTTGAAAGAGGGATTTTAAAAACTATTAATTTCATGTGCCTTTTTCTTCAAATTCTTGGTTTTTTTTTTTTTTTTTTTTTTGCTATCAGAAACTGCAAATGAAAATCACCTTGGGTTTTGCTTTCATCCTGTCAAATCAAGTCTAAGGTACCCTACTTTAAGGATTAGGACAAATACGGAATCAATGTACAGATACCGTGAGCTGTACAGTGTCTGGGTTTGTGGTAGGTTGGTTCGTAAGTTCTGTTGACAACTTATTTGCATGGAGCTGAAGCTGATCCAGGTGTGGGAAGTTTATGCTGTCTCAGAGAAAAGAAACTGATGGGAGAACTCAGTAATTTTTACACAGAAGGTACTTGACAGTTTGGGCTTTTTCAGCTTTATAATTTTTATAATCTGTAAATCTACATGTGAAATTCTGTTTGTTTTCTACAGAATTTCTATCCTGTTTAGTGTTTCCAAAAAGCATGATAGAAATTCTGTGGAAAATTTCTATATAACATTCTGTAGAGTGTTTTCTGAAGTACAGTGTCAATATAGTTCTAGATTTTTAAAAACAGTTCATTTGTGACAGGGAAGAGAGAGAAAAAAATCTTTTCATACTTCTGCTAATTCTTTTATAGGCACTATTAAAACTTGTGTGTGCCATTTGAAACTAAAAAGACTCTTTTATTATGAGTTAACAAGTGCAAAATACCTTGAAGACACTACAATTTATAGTTAAAGTAGTATGTGTCTTAGCCTCTCAACGTTTGAGAGTTAATTCGGAATGGGCTTTTCGTGGATGTTCAGTCACTTCAGTCATGTGTCCAACTCTTATGCAACCCCATATACTATAGTCCACCAGGCTCCTCTGTCCATGGGATTATCCAGGCAAGAGTACTGGAGTAGGTTGCCATGCCTCTTCCAGGAATCCTTGATCCAGGGTTGAACCCATGTCTCCTGCATCTCCTGTATTGCAGGCAGATTCTTTACTGCTGCACTACTGGGGAAGCCTGGCAATGGGCTTTCTCAGAACCTTAAAATCCTCGATAAGCTTCATATCAAAACTTTGCTCCTTTAAGTTAACTGATTTACATAAACTGTAACAGATCTAAGAAGCAGAAAATGCCATTCCAAAATCTGTTATGACTCTCAAGACATGGAGTGTTTTTCAGTTATACTAACTAGTGTGCTTTTGTGATAAACCTTTTTGTGTGAGGATATCTTGTGTGTATGTTGCTGGTGTTTAATTTCCCAGTTGGTGATGTTAACCAGTGAGTGCTCCAAGTATAAAGTAACTGTCTTTGCTGATCCCTAGGTGGCAGCTTCGTCGGGCAGTGCTGAATTTCAGTCCCTTGTGCTGTCCATGGTGCCTCACCCTGAAGTCGTACATGACCACCTGGTGGCCCAAGGTATCCTTTTAGGAAGGCATTCTACTTTTAGGAAGAAGATTGACAAGTTGGTCCAGACAGAAATTTTGAAAGTAAATGTCTAAATAAAAGAACCAAATTAAGTCACAGAACAAGCCGTCCAGATAAGAACAAAATGAAATGTCACAGAACATAATAGAATAAGTACATCAGAAATTAACAAACAAATACTCTTAACTAATAAATGGGAATTTGGTCATCAAGTAGTCTGATTGCCATATGGTTCCTTATTAGATAATAATAGATATTTGGTATGTGAATCTAGGAACTGATAGATGTTAATTAGCTTCAATTTTTTCCCTTCTTTTGGGAACACACCTCAGTTTGCCACTTGAAAAGTGAATCTACTTGAAAGTGATGAGAAGTGGGGTCATAAGGATTTTTCAAAGTCTATGCTTTTAGTTTAAAGCACACAAAAAATTTCGAGTCCTTATTTTATAAGAAGGTCATGATGAGTAGCCTAGGATTTATTTTTATTAATGACAATGTGTAAATTTTATTCTTTGTTTTAGAGACTGTTGCCAGCTCTGTTTGCTTCACACTTTATTTATTTGTATAGATTACAGCTAGCTTTTGTTTCTTCTAAGGCAGTAGATAGGCCTTTATTCAGTAGCTTTAAATCCCTAATCTGTAATGAATATACTACCTAAAAAGAAGGTAATTTTAAACACTGAAGTATGAGCATCTGCAGAGAAAATGCTTTCCAAAACTTCAGAAATATTTGTCTAAGTAAGACTTTTCTCTGAATTTTCATTACAGTGTTTGTTCCAGAACTTCCTGAACAGTGTCCCAGTTTGGTTTTTAGTAATTCATATTAACATATAAAAATGTTTAATTTTAGAAAGTACTTATTTGATCCTCTTAAGAACAAAAGAAGCAAACTCAGGTTGTTTTAAGTAGATTAGAACACAGAACATGAAATGAAATTTGATAACAAATCTCACAAACATTTATTTCTAAGAGTATGTTGAGTTACTGTTTTTTAAACAGCTTTACTGAGATATAATTCACATTCATACAGTTCAGTCATTGTAAGTGTACAATTCCTTGGTTTTAAATGTATTCACACAGTTGTGCAAACATTGCTGCAGTCAGTTATAGAACACTTTTATCACCCAGAACAAACCTTATTCCTGCTAGCAGTCACTCCTGATTTCCCCTGCTCTCCCCAGCCTGCCGCAATCACTAGTCTGCTTTCCCTCTTTATAGATTTGCCAGTTTGGGATGTTTCATATAAATGGAATCTTATTTAGGGGTCAGGGTGAGGGTATCTTGGGAATTTTTTTTGTACTTTTGTGTAAGTTTGATTTATTCAAAATAGAATGTTTCCTTAAAATAGAAATAAGNCCCCAGCCTGCCGCAATCACTAGTCTGCTTTCCCTCTTTATAGATTTGCCAGTTTGGGATGTTTCATATAAATGGAATCTTATTTAGGGGTCAGGGTGAGGGTATCTTGGGAATTTTTTTTGTACTTTTGTGTAAGTTTGATTTATTCAAAATAGAATGTTTCCTTAAAATAGAAATAAGAAGTAAAGGTCATGAGGCAGTCTTGAGGCAGATTAAACTGTCTTGTTAACAGTCCCTTGCCAAGTCTTCTAGGAAAGTTCCATACTCTTATATCTTCAGTTCTAAAATCCAGAATTTCTGAAAGTGAAAAATTTTCTCAGAACTCAGGTGGCAATAAACCTTAGCTGTGCCTGAATACATTTGGGTACAAAATCTGACCAGTTCTAGTTGGAAGTTGTACTTGCTTATATGTTTGTCGTATTTGTTTTGATTATGTGTCTGCTGCACTGCAGAAAGATTTGTTTCCTTGTGGGGCGTTGCCCAAGATTCCACTGGGGGTGTTCATTAGTGTAGAGTGGTGGTGGTTGTTTAGTTGTTATGTCATGTCTGACTCTTTTGAGACCCCATGAACTATAGCCTACTAGGCTCCTCTGCCCGTGGAATTTTCCCAGGCAAGAGTACTGGAGTGGGTTGCCATTTCCTTCTCCAAGGGATATTCCTGACCCAGAGATTGAACCCGTGTCTCCTGCATGGGCAGGTGGATTCTTTACCCTTGAGCACGAGGATATACATACCTTATTACTTTTCTAAAATCTAAAAATATTTTGAGTTCGGAAACACTTCTGGCCCTTAGTTTAAAAAACAAGAATTGTGGTGCATCTGTTTGTTACCCAATGTCTGAGTGCATGAGACACAAAACTATGTCCTGCCCTTCTCGTCTTGGCCAGTGCATTGGCACCCAAGGTGTCCCTCAGATATATGCATGTACATGCGCGCACACACACACACTCTCTCTCTCTGTCTCTCTGTCTCTGGAGGAGCTGAATGTCTGACTCGCTGGCCTCATGGCTGAGGTGTGCTGAGCAGTTAGGGGAATTCCCCAGCTGTCTCTCTTTAGCACTTTTAGGAACTTTCATCTGATTATCAGAACTTGTGAATTTTGTATGTAACCACAAGCTAAACAAAATGGTGATAATTTTCACACCTATCTCAATAATAGGTCAGCGTGAAGCTCCGTCTCCACGGCTTCCTCCTGATTCACCCCTCTCTGCTCCTCTGCCCAGGCAGTGTGTGTTTGTCACCCCACCCCTCCTCTCCGCGATGTGCAGCCTCCTAGACAGCCTCTTGGTGGCCACTCCAGGCGACACTGCCAGCGCTTTCCGACGAACCCGTCTCATTGAGCTTCTCTGTAGGTAAGAGAGAAACACTCCCAGGGAAGCAGGGAGACCGAGGTTTTCGCTTTTGCCAGATTTGTCTGGACAGTTTTTATTTTCAGTCTGTTAAAGCATTTGCATTGCTTTGTTTCACTAACTGTTAAACTTCCCGTACCCCATCCTAATATTTTAAAACTCAGAAGTTTGTCCTCTGCCACACTAAAGAAATATGATACAAGTCTCCTTGATTGTTCAGAATGGAAGTGAAGGAGTTCTGGGTTTCATCTCCCTAGTTGTCATATCAGAATAATGTCATTGGGTTGAAAAGTCATTTTTTAAATCCATTTGGAATTGTTTAGTTATGGGAGGTTGGAAGTTTTAATAGAAAGTAGTCTGATAAAATTTAAGGAAATCCTGATTTGGTTATCTGATGTATCTAATATTAATCGGCATCTGAACGGACTTTTTCTGATTTTGTGATTGCCTGTATGGTGTAGTTAAAAGGCTAAGGAGATTGGATTCAGTCCAGCTTAGGTCCTGATTACAGTTCATTCTCTCACTAGCGTTGCGGCCTTGGGAAAGGCACTTTAATCTCTGATGCGTCATTAATAACACTAGTTAATGGGATGACTGTTAGGATTAAAAAGAGGTGTTGTCTACGATACTCTCTTGAGTAAAGTGTTCCTTCCCTCCTGACATCCTGCTTATTCCAGCCATATATACCCACCTCCTCATTTGCATTTCTCTCTCTCTCTTTCTGCCCTTTGAACATTCGCTCTCTGAATTGTTTTCCTTCTTTTAGCCAAAACACAGCGCTTTCTTTTTCTTTTGGGGATAAGAGCAGTCTCAAGAGAAGTCTGCTGTGCTTCACTTACTCAGTGGTGTCCGTTTCTTTACCCTTTTATAGTAGGCAGCAAGAAGAGACTTTGGTCTGTTTACATTTCCTGTCCTACTAGAGTTGGAAAATGAAACTGCTAGGTGATTGTCTTTCCTTCTTGAATGTTTCCTATCTCAAAAATGGTCAAAATGGAGTGTTAGGAATATTTTTGCTTCAGCAGAAAGAGTCTGTCATGACGTTGAGGGCATGGAGGAATTAAAGAATCTAATAGGAAAGGCTTATATTTCCATCTGTGTTATTTCTGACTTAAATTTTTTTTCTTTTTTTTGGTTTTTACTTTCTAAATCAGAACTTCTTCGAAAGTGTTTTTCCTATTTTAAATAGGGACATAAGCACCAAGGTCTTTCTCTTGTTTGTCTTTTCCTTCTGAAAGGATTTTATTATATTCTGCTTATAATAGGTTTCATTATATATTTTCCTTAGAAGTCTTGGTTTCTGACATTTAGCTGATGATATCTTTTCCCATGTTCTGAAATATTTTAGGGAAACTTTTAATAAACATTTATTTCCTTCATTTCATAAAAATCCCTTTTCTTGAGTTCTGTTCGTGGTCATATCCAAACTGTAAATTCTGATTTGTTCATCTTCAGTACCAAGCATCCCGATGGTCTGAAGGGTGCTTCTTCTCTTCCTTCACAGCATCGCAGATGCCACCCTCCTAGAGACAAGCGTCCAGGAGCTCCGGGCCCCGCTGCCCATGTCTCTTCCTGCTGAACACACTCAGGCTCAGGTGAGTGCCCATGTCTCCCTCTCGCCTCGTCCGTGTGTGCGTATCTNAAAAAGAGAGGCACCAGAATGTATCTGTGAAGTTCATTTCTATGGATTGTTGCATTGCTTGGGCATGGTGGAGAGATAAGTCATCATAGTTTGTTCTTTATTATTACATATCCAGAGAATTTTTAAAAAATATTTTTGCCCATTAGTATCAAGCAACATTCCAAAGGTGGTTTTATTGGTAATTTTAAAGAGGATTTAATTGTTCTTTTAAAACTAAGAATAGTATTTTTATGCTGAAGGATAGTTGAGGGCAAACATTGGACATATTTTCATTTTATTTGTAGCAATCACTAGGCTGTTAGGCTGACTTTTCCTACCCCTCAATTGTACACCTTGAAGAATATGTTATAATCTTTCTTTACAGAATTATAGAGCTTTGGACTTCTTTTTTTGCTTCTTCCCGAATTTTGACTCCACAGTTTAGCTACTTGAAAACCATAAAGACTTTCTAAACTCTCTAAATAGAATTCAGAATTTGGCTGTGAAAACGATGTTTTGTTTGGTATAATTATAGTTGACACTGTTAATGTGACCATTAGTGACATGCTTATGAGAAAAATAATGCTTTGTCTGCTGTGTGTTCATTTTAGGTCTTTCAAAATTAAGATGGATATTTTATGACTTTTTTGTTAACTTATAAAGAAGTGACACTTCATCACCGAGATGGGCTTTTCATATGATGTCTTTTGTTTTTATTGTATCTCCTCTCTCGGGCAGGTGTCCTTTCTCCTAGAATACCTGTCCTCCTTATCCCGGCTTCTGCAGTCATGTTTATTGGTGGATCCCGACCTTTTAATTCAGGATGAGCTTCTGAAACCTCTTATCCCAAACATCATCCGAGTTCTCACCCTATGCACCAAAGATATATTAGGTGAGCTTTATTTACTTTGAAATTACTTATTTTAATTGGAGACTAATTACTTTACAATATTGTAGTGGTTTTTGCCATACACTGACATGAATCAACCATGGGTGTACATGTGTTCCCCATCCTGAACCCCTCTCCCACCTCCCTCCACAGGGAGCTATATTTATTTATTTATTTATTTATTTATTTATTATTTTAGTTTAGAAGGAAAGTAAATAATACTGAGGAAAAAGTCTTAACTTTGCACCAAGTATTCAGATCAAGGTCACATTTTGGGTTGTTCTTTGCTAGTGTTTTTGGAAGACTTTTGATAAAGTGTCTTACAGGTTGGATATTTTAAGTGGCTCTGGAAGACCATTTGAGGCAAGTACACAGTATAGTGAAGGACCATTCCCCTGTGCTGTCATTTTAAATGAGGGTAAAGTTCTTTATGTAATGTTAGAAAGTACAGTTTTTTTGTTAACTTATAAAGAAGTGACACTTCATCACCGAGATGGGCTTTTCATATGATGTCTTTTGTTTTTATTGTATCTCCTCTCTCGGGCAGGTGTCCTTTCTCCTAGAATACCTGTCCTCCTTATCCCGGCTTCTGCAGTCATGTTTATTGGTGGATCCCGACCTTTTAATTCAGGATGAGCTTCTGAAACCTCTTATCCCAAACATCATCCGAGTTCTCACCCTATGCACCAAAGATATATTAGGTGAGCTTTATTTACTTTTAAATTACTTATTTTAATTGGAGACTAATTACTTTACAATATTGTAGTGGTTTTTGCCATACACTGACATGAATCAACCATGGGTGTACATGTGTTCCCCATCCTGAACCCCTCTCCCACCTCCCTCCACAGGGAGCTATATTTATTTATTTATTTATTTATTTATTTATTATTTTAGTTTAGAAGGAAAGTAAATAATACTGAGGAAAAAGTCTTAACTTTGCACCAAGTATTCAGATCAAGGTCACATTTTGGGTTGTTCTTTGCTAGTGTTTTTGGAAGACTTTTGATAAAGTGTCTTACAGGTTGGATATTTTAAGTGGCTCTGGAAGACCATTTGAGGCAAGTACACAGTATAGTGAAGGACCATTCCCCTGTGCTGTCATTTTAAATGAGGGTAAAGTTCTTTATGTAATGTTAGAAAGTACAGTGAGTGTTGCTGCTGCTGCTAAGTCACTTCAGTCGTGTCCGACTCTGTGTGACCCCATAGACGGCAGCCCACCAGGCTCCCCCATCCCTGGGGTTCTCCAGGCAAGAATGCTGGAGTGGGTTGCCATTTCCTTCTCCAATACAGTGAGTGTTAGCTGTTAATTATTCTTATAAGCTATGGCTAAATAACAAGTATAACCAAGTCCAGAATATAATATCAGAAATTTCCAAAGGTCTGCAATTCTTAAAAAATATGCTCTAATGAAATGATGAATATACAGCTTAGCAGTGGGGAAAACTAAAGCAACTATCATATTTTAATCAAAATTAAAAATCAAAATTAAAATATGATAGTTGTCTGAAAGAGTTTATAACGAAGTAATCATTCATTTGGTAATTCTCTTTGCCCATTGGCTTATTCTTGTTTAGTCCTTTGCATTTATGGCTTTGCAGGTTTTGGGTCTGGTAGGTGAAATGGTTTACAGTGCCCAGCAAAGGCAGTCTGCAGGGTCTCATCAGCACTGCGTCACCCAGTGCTGGGGGAGCAGTAGTTACTTAACATGCAAGGTTGACAAGTGGCAGTGATGTCCGGATGAGCTAGCGAGGTTACACCATGCGTTCTCTATAGGGAATAGGGTGAGACCCACCCCAGGGAGCAAGAGGTGATTTTTACGTTAAGTGTAGTGAAGTGTCTTGGTGAGGTTTGTTTTTCAAAAGGCTCTTTTTCTTCTTTGTGTTAATAAGTCGAAACATTTTGATTGATGTTTTTTACAGATGTAGAGTTAACGACAGCTTTTTATCAGACATGGACTCACCTGTTCAACCTTCTGGCCGCACTGCTGAGGCGAGCTGGCCTTGCCTCTTTCCCATCTGTTACCATGGGTCTGGCCCGGTCCTGGGCAGCGGTGATCGGTAAGGAGATGGTCTTGCTGGGCTCAGGGTGTTTTTGCTTATAAAATTAAGATAATCCATTGTTTACACACACTCACACATTCTTATAAACAGGAACCTATATGAAAAGAACAAAATGAAAATGAAATCAATTTCTTGATCAGGAGGTTGTCTTGGTACTATTTAATTTACCTTTAAACACTGCAGTTATTGTTGTGCTAATAAACTTCATTAGGATTAAAAAAACCTGTAAACTTTGTTACTCAAATAAATTTGACTGACTTCTTTAATTTTGAAGATGTTTGCTGTCATTTACACATGAAACTATTTTTCAGATACATTTTGCAGGTGTGCACATTTGTCTACCACAAGCCCCACTCTGTATACCGCCAGCCTGCAGTTCCTTTCTATTCTCTTGACTGAAGAAGCAAAAAGGCATCTCCAGGATAAGGATAAAACAAGCTTATGCCACAGTCCAACAGTGGCTTCACTTCTTGACAAAACCCAGGAAAGTCAGAACTCTCTAGAACAACTTACTGAAGTAATTCTTCAGGTTAGTGGTTTCTTGATTTTTTTAAAGTTTGGTTTAGTTTTTAAAGAATTGACTTTCAGTTTTGATCTTGTAAGAATTTTATTCAGTCATTTGATTAAAAAACAATGCTTACTACAACCATTTAAATAATAGAAGAAAGGAATTTGATAATCGTTCTCCAATTCTTCTGTTTTCTAAGGGGCCTTTTAAATAAATTACATGTATGTATATATATTCCCCTGTGAATTTGATTAAGTGCTTAAACTTGCTGTATGTTAATATTCAACATAGCTTTTTTCTTTAGAGGTGAGTCTTTGAGAATGATTTTTGGTCTTCTGCATATTATAAATTTCTTATTCAGTCTCATTCACACAGAACATTGTCAGATCTTAATGATTTATCACATTCTAGTGGATTTCATGAAGTAGTTGAAAACTAACGATAGCTCTTAAGTAGAACGCATCTTTTCATTCACAATTTGCTCCAGCTTAAGTTTTTCTCGAAGGCAGTTTGATTTGCATTCTTTGCAGTGCTATGAAGGAAAAGCCTCCAGAGATGTCCTGAAGAGGGTCGCTGCGAACGCACTGATGTCGCTTCTGGCCGTCAGCAGAAGAGCACAGAGACACGCCCTGAAGGGTGAGCCACCTGACGCCTCAGCTGTTTTTAACTTGTATATTTTACTGCCTGTTTACCTTAGTGTCACTAACAAGAATAGTTTTTTTCCTCCCATACAGAAACATAGTAAACACTCTTCGCTTTTTTAAAAAATTTTCTGTGATGCATTCCACAGTTTTATTTGCAAAGCAGAGATAGGGACATGTGGATACCAAGGGAGGGCGGAGGGTGGGAAGAACTGGGAGACGGGACTGACACATGTACACCACCGAGTACAGACAGACAGGGAGGACTGGCTGCATGGCACAGGGAGCGCCCCTCAGCCCTCTGTGGTGGCCTATATGGGGAGGAAGTCCAGATACGCATTTCTTTTAAAATAAGAAGATTACACATGTGGATTACTGTTTGTGTAATGAGTCTTTCTCTAGAGAATCTATTAAATCTTAGAGAAGATTTTTAACGTAACATATCAGTTTCATAATAATCACATGTTAATCACAAGCACATATTGCACATACAAAGAAAGCGTAGTTTCGATAGGAATAACAACTGCATTAGATGATCCTATATTTTCATATCAATTTCCCTCTGGAGTGTTGTAATTTCTCATCCAGATTCAGGGAACACAGGTGTTTGAGATGAAAGAGAATATCAAGTCCACTAATTTCAGTTGTAACTTTGCTACTGAAACTCCACATGCCTCCAACATAGATGAGATGTGCAAAGAGTAGTAATAAGTTAAAAATAAGTGGGTTTTAGCATTGTAGTTCTCTTGTGTTTTTATCCTCTGGTTCATTATTGTCTCACTGAAATGTGAAAATAGAATCGGTCAGAAACAGAAAATATCATTTTTTGAGAAATTTGATTGTTGTATATAGTTTTAACTTATTTGGAAATAAAGTATCTTTCTGACTATTTTGAACATTGTCTTCCAGCCCATCTCATAGACAGCTGCATGGAGCAGATGAAGCACATTCATGCACAGCTGAACCTGGGCTCTCTGAAGCCGGGGAGGGCAGCGCTGAAGAAAAAGGTCACTGAGTTCTCAGACTCTGGGAGGCAGGGGTGACCATTTCTCGAGTCTTTGTGCTCATAAATGACACCCATGTTTGGTTGAAGTGAGTGTTTTAGAGGAAAGGTACAGCCACATAAATTAATGGGATTTCTACATTAGCAGGTTTACATTGGGATTTGTGTGTGTGTGTCACCTTATTTCTCACTTGAAGATCTTTAAGTGAGATTTATATGATATGTTGTTGTTTTAAGCCTTTTGGGATATATAAGATACATTTTTATTCTACAGAAAGAATATCTTTCATAGGTTCACTAGAAATAGAATAACTTAACTGTTTTCTGTATGGCAGGCACTGTTCTGAACACTTCATGTTTATTATCCACTGTTCACTCATGACAGTAATCATAGAACCAGTAATGGATAAAGCCACTGTTTGCCCCGTGTCTGTGCAGTTGCAGAGCTGGTATTCCTAGTATCAGTTCATTTCCTTTGGTGACTCTCAGTGTCTGTTTTTAGCACTGAGTCTGCTGGACTCATGACAGGCTGCATGTTCACGGCCAACTTGATGTAACATAGGTTTTTAAGAAAACTGTATTTTGTATTGCAGTTACTTTCGTTTATAACATTATATCAGTTTCACCTGTACTACCTGGTATCTGTTTCTTTGTATACTATACCTGCTGTTGCTGCTAAGTTGCTTCAGTCGTGTCCGACTCTGTGCAACCCCATAGACGGCAGCCCACCAGGCTCCTCCATCCCTGGGATTCTCCAGGCAAGAACACTGGAGTGGGTTGCCATTTCCTTCTCCAATGCATGAAAGTGAAAAGTCAGAGGGAAGTCGTTCAATTGTGTCAGACTCTTCGCAATCCCATGGACGGCGGAGCTGCAGGCTCCGCCGTCCATGGGATTTTCCAGGCAAGAGTACTGGAGTGGGGTGCCATTGCCTTCTCCATACTATACCTACTCATCACCAAAACTTTAGTTTCCATCCATCACCAAACAGCTGGCTCCCTCTACCGCCTTTGCCCTCCCCTCACCCCTTCCTTCCTGGTCACCACTCCGCTGGTTTCTGTGTCTATGTGGTGTTTTGTTTTTTGAGTCTGGTTTGGTTTGTTCATTTATTTTGTTTTTGTTTTTTTAAAAAATATTCCACATGGGAGTATAATCATGTAGCACTTGTCTTTCTCTGTCTGACTTATTTAACTTAGCATAATACCCTCAAAATTCATCCTTGTTGTTGCAGATTGCAAGATTTTTTTTTGTGGCTAATATTCCATTGTATATATACACCACGTTTTTTAATCTGTCATCTGTCAATAGTCCTTTAGATTATTTCCATATCTCAACTATTGAAAATAATAGTTTTTATATAATAGCAGTGGTTAATAATAATAACTGTGGTTAAAAAGATCTGCCACAAAAGCTTATTGAGGAAATGAAGATGTGTGTGTATTTATAAACATATCTACATATCTAAGACGATTATTACAGCAGTCTGTGTAGTGACTTGTTTCTACTGCATCTAATAAGAAACCAAGAAAAAGCCTTATTTAATCATTTTATTGGTCTAGGTGCTTATATGTTTGTCAGTTTCTTTTCTTGCCTCTTTTCCTTTTTCCTCTCATGCAGAGGCCCTTTTCCTCATCATTGAGAAAGTCAGCCAACACCTGATATGATTGAAAACCAGCCAGTATATGCTTTACTTTATTGAGATGCAGTATGGAGCTTATCATGTATCTCAGCCCCTCTGGGCCTGATAGAACAGAAATGGCTTTTTTGTGGTGGGTGCGCTTCTCGAGACGTGGTCATCTTTCAGAGATCGTTTGCCTGTTAGTCCCCTCCAAACCGTGGTGGTCGGGCCACAGAAAGAGCATAGCTGAGGTGTCACGTGATCCAAGGGAGAAGGAACTATTGTATGCGAAAGTGGAATATGCCATTGTTGTTCACATCTTTCAACTGCTTTTTGTTTAAACAGGAGGATGGTTTTATTAAAGAATTAAGCATTGCCATGCAGCTCCTAAGAAACTGTCTTTATCAGAATGAAGAATGTAAAGTAAGTAGAGCTCCTTCTCAGTTTTGAAAGCAGCACTGTTATGAAACAGTTTAAATTTCATATGAGATTATTAGGGAAACTGGAAATCTCTTTGAAGTTTCCTTAGATGCATGGTTGATTGGTTCATAAGCTCAGCATTGATTTCAGAAAATAACGCACCTAATCTTACCACTGTTTGTCAGCCCGGATGACATTTCTTGTTCTTGTCAGCATTTTAATTTTATCCAAAGTTTTTATTCTGAAACTTTGACTTCAGGCAGCTAAAGCAAACTTGAGTCTCTTTTTTCCTACTGTTAGCCATTTCTTTTTTTTTTTTTTAATTTAATTTTAACTAAGATGGCGTGAATGGCTGTGTATGTCTTCTAGGCAGGATTTTTTTCTGCCTAGGCAGTTGTCAGACACCTCTCCACGGGGAGGTGTCCGCATGTACAGGAAAGAAGATGAGGCTGTCTCCTGCTTCAGAGGAGAGATGGTATCGCTGTGTTGATGTCAGGCAGGTTCTTCAGCACTGCTGCTCGCAGGGCCCCTGGTGCAGCCCCTCTGTCGGGACCCTTGAGATGTTTTGCTCTGTCTGTGAGCATTGGTGCTGTCATTTCACAGAGCCATCGGGGCTCTTACACAGAACACAGTGTCTGGAACACTGATTTGCTTTGTCAGTGATGGAACACTTCTGAAGCACTAACCTCCACACAGAATCACTGTGGAAAATGAGTAAGTCAAAGATAACTTAAGGAAGCTTTCTTTTTTTAAAAAAAACTTCCTACCTCTTTTTAAATTTTTTATTTTGTATTTGGGCATAGCTGATTAACAGTGTTATGATAATTTCAGATGAACAGTGAAGGGACTCAGCCATACGTATACATGTATCCAATTCTTCCCCAAACTCCCCTCCCATCCAGGCTGCCATATCACATTGAGCAGAGTTCCATGTGCTATACAGTATTACCTCTTTCGTTATTTTACTTGTGATAAAACTAGAAAAAGTATACTATATCTTAGAAAATGAACATTTGGAGCACATATTCCTTAAACCACATAAAATAATTTACTCAAGATACATGCCTAACAATTTACATTTCAAAACAATTTCATGGGAATTAAGTATTGATATGTTTCATTAGTAATGTCACTTACTCAATTTGCTGGTGTCCTTGCAGCTGGATGCAGTTAGTGTTCATCCATGACACCTCACTCAGGCAGTACTCTGGCACACTTCCCAGGTAGCATCTGCCTGTAGATTCACGAGATGCTGGCCTGGGCACTGGGTGTAAATGTAGTGCTCACATTTGTAACACGTTAGCCAGCTATGAAAGTGTAATCTCTCAACAGGTAAAAGCATGTGTGCATTTCCAAGTTGCTTGATAACAAATCCAAAGAAGAATATTCAGATGACTCTTGAGGATAAACATAGTTCTGTGGGACAGAGAGCCTTAATTTCTTTTCCTGTTCCAACTTACCTGAAGGGTGTCACACACTCCCAGTACTAAGTGTTGGTCACTCTTGTGGTGACTCAGCAAGTCCTCCATGCCCACACCACCCTGATGTTGGTAAACCTGTGACAATAAGGAGCTTTCACACTGGGACAAGCCCAGGGCTGGTGAGGTCGATGGACTGAGGGTTAGAAGTGGGGGACAATGCTGGTCAGGCAGGAGGTAACAAGGAGAACGGGAAGGGATGAAGAGATATGGGACGACTTCCAGGCTCATGTGTAACGTAGGCATGAGACACAGAGCAGAATGTAGCCATGATTGATGCTCACGTGGAGTCTGCCCGTCTGTGGGACATCGGGGTGGAGAACGGCCGACAGTCAGTGGATCACGTGGGCCTGGGGCTCTGAGGAGCAGCACAGACTGGGGGGTCTTAGGAGTTAGCGCTGGATAGAGGTGTTTGTAGCTGTGACTGTTGTTGAAATTTCCCAGTAGAATACGTAGTGAAAGCCTAGGTCATATCCTCGAAAAATTCAACTATTTAAGACTGTATAGAGAATGCTGGAGAGTTTGGAGGTAATAAACGGTAGAAGGGCTGCATGGAAATGAAGAAAAAAGAGCCTTTAATAGATGCCACAGTGCCTGAGGGTTTCACAGCTACAAAGGTAGGAACAATTTTACCAGCATCATCAGTTCAGAAAAGAAATTGAAGATTAAATAACGGTTGGGAAATGACAGCAAGAAGCTCACTTATGAAAAGCATCATTTATAATTGAGAATATGTAGTTGTAAAGGAAGCTAGCCTATATGTTGACTTCTTCTAACAGGTAGTGCTTAAGTATAGACAGAAGTGATCAAATCGAGGACTAGTTATTAAAGAGGGGAAGAAACGGCCTCCTAGATGGACTCAGAGCCCTGAGGAGGCAGTGGACTCTGTCCAGGACACAGACGGACGGATCAGTGCTGCCAGAAGAGGGACTCCGGGTCCTCCCTGCCGGCCGGGAAGGAGCGATGGGAGGAGGCCCAGATGAGCCATGTGGAGTCGAGGAGGAACTCATCCCTGCTTGGCTCCGTCTTCTCCACGAAACAGCAAACGTGGTCGTCCTCTGTGGTCGTGGGGCTGCCCTCCAGGCTCGTGGAGAGTGGGGAGCATGGGGAACAACATCGGAAACAACTCGCCTCTCTCTTCGTGAAGTTGTGAGGGCAATGAACAAACGCCCACACGTGTGTGCATGTGTGGGTCTACAAACTGCCTAGTCAGTCTGTTCATGAAGAAATTGCTGCATTTGCTGCCAACAGTTATATTTATCCATAATACTGTCCCAGTGATCTTCATAATGAAAACTGAGTTCCTTAAGAATTATTGAGGTAGCATAATATTTTGACTGGATTTTGCCATATTCAACTCATTTAAAAGCAGTGATCTTTTGATCTGTCTGGCCACACACATTAGGTATGTATATGCACACAGGAGAAGAGCAGGCAGGGAGGACTCAGAGTTGATCAGCATGTTTCCTTAACCAGAGAATCCCTTTTCTTCTCCTGCTTCAGAGGAGAGATGGTATCGCTGTGTTGATGTCAGGCAGGTTCTTCAGCACTGCTGCTCGCAGGGCCCCTGGTGCAGCCCCTCTGTCGGGACCCTTGAGATGTTTTGCTCTGTCTGTGAGCATTGGTGCTGTCATTTCACAGAGCCATCGGGGCTCTTACACAGAACACAGTGTCTGGAACACTGATTTGCTTTGTCAGTGATGGAACACTTCTGAAGCACTAACCTCCACACAGAATCACTGTGGAAAATGAGTAAGTCAAAGATAACTTAAGGAAGCTTTCTTTTTTTAAAAAAAACTTCCTACCTCTTTTTAAACTTTTTATTTTGTATTTGGGCATAGCTGATTAACAGTGTTATGATAATTTCAGATGAACAGTGAAGGGACTCAGCCATACGTATACATGTATCCAATTCTTCCCCAAACTCCCCTCCCATCCAGGCTGCCATATCACATTGAGCAGAGTTCCATGTGCTATACAGTATTACCTCTTTCGTTATTTTACTTGTGATAAAACTAGAAAAAGTATACTATATCTTAGAAAATGAACATTTGGAGCACATATTCCTTAAACCACATAAAATAATTTACTCAAGATACATGCCTAACAATTTACATTTCAAAACAATTTCATGGGAATTAAGTATTGATATGTTTCATTAGTAATGTCACTTACTCAATTTGCTGGTGTCCTTGCAGCTGGATGCAGTTAGTGTTCATCCATGACACCTCACTCAGGCAGTACTCTGGCACACTTCCCAGGTAGCATCTGCCTGTAGATTCACGAGATGCTGGCCTGGGCACTGGGTGTAAATGTAGTGCTCACATTTGTAACACGTTAGCCAGCTATGAAAGTGTAATCTCTCAACAGGTAAAAGCATGTGTGCATTTCCAAGTTGCTTGATAACAAATCCAAAGAAGAATATTCAGATGACTCTTGAGGATAAACATAGTTCTGTGGGACAGAGAGCCTTAATTTCTTTTCCTGTTCCAACTTACCTGAAGGGTGTCACACACTCCCAGTACTAAGTGTTGGTCACTCTTGTGGTGACTCAGCAAGTCCTCCATGCCCACATCACCCTGATGTTGGTAAACCTGTGACAATAAGGAGCTTTCACACTGGGACAAGCCCAGGGCTGGTGAGGTCGATGGACTGAGGGTTAGAGGTGGGGGACAATGCTGGTCAGGCAGGAGGTAACAAGGAGAACGGGGAGGGATGAAGAGATATGGGACGACTTCCAGGCTCATGTGTAACGTAGGCATGAGACACAGAGCAGAATGTAGCCATGATTGATGCTCACGTGGAGTCTGCCCGTCTGTGGGACATCGGGGTGGAGAACGGCCGACAGTCAGTGGATCACGTGGGCCTGGGGCTCTGAGGAGCAGCACAGACTAGGGGGTCTTAGGAGTTAGCGCTGGATAGAGGTGTTTGTAGCTGTGACTGTTGTTGAAATTTCCCAGTAGAATACGTAGTGAAAGCCTAGGTCATATCCTCGAAAAATTCAACTATTTAAGACTGTATAGAGAATGCTGGAGAGTTTGGAGGTAATAAACGGTAGAAGGGCTGCATGGAAATGAAGAAAAAAGAGCCTTTAATAGATGCCACAGTGCCTGAGGGTTTCACAGCTACAAAGGTAGGAACAATTTTACCAGCATCATCAGTTCAGAAAAGAAATTGAAGATTAAATAACGGTTGGGAAATGACAGCAAGAAGCTCACTTATGAAAAGCATCATTTATAATTGAGAATATGTAGTTGTAAAGGAAGCTAGCCTATATGTTGACTTCTTCTAACAGGTAGTGCTTAAGTATAGACAGAAGTGATCAAATCGAGGACTAGTTATTAAAGAGGGGAAGAAACGGCCTCCTAGATGGACTCAGAGCCCTGAGGAGGCAGTGGACTCTGTCCAGGACACAGACGGACGGATCAGTGCTGCCAGAAGAGGGACTCCGGGTCCTCCCTGCCGGCCGGGAAGGAGCGATGGGAGGAGGCCCAGATGAGCCATGTGGAGTCGAGGAGGAACTCATCCCTGCTTGGCTCCGTCTTCTCCACGAAACAGCAAACGTGGTCGTCCTCTGTGGTCGTGGGGCTGTCCTCCAGGCTCGTGGAGAGTGGGGAGCATGGGGAACAACATCGGAAACAACTCGCCTCTCTCTTCGTGAAGTTGTGAGGGCAATGAACAAACGCCCACACGTGTGTGCATGTGTGGGTCTACAAACTGCCTAGTCAGTCTGTTCATGAAGAAATTGCTGCATTTGCTGCCAACAGTTATATTTATCCATAATACTGTCCCAGTGATCTTCATAATGAAAACTGAGTTCCTTAAGAATTATTGAGATAGCATAATATTTTGACTGGATTTTGCCATATTCAACTCATTTAAAAGCAGTGATCTTTTGATCTGTCTGGCCACACACATTAGGTATGTATATGCACACAGGAGAAGAGCAGGCAGGGAGGACTCAGAGTTGATCAGCATGTTTCCTTAACCAGAGAATCCCTTTTCTTAACTGTATCACAGCATTTGCAAGGGCTCATTCAGTGCTATACGATATCACTGTCTTGCTTAATGTACATGTTCAGAAGTTGTTCTACATTTTTTACCTAAGTTGCATATCCTGGTCACCCAGTGTTGGAGGGAGTTCCTGAGACTGTGGGGCTCATGGTCAGGGCATTCCTGGTTGCAGGGTGCTGAACCTGTCCACGGGATTCTGTTCTCCAATCAGAACAAAATGAATTCTGTTTTTGTCTCCTGTGTTGGTGAAGATGTTTTGGCTCTGATTTTCATTTATATTTTCATTATTCAGACTAATGCCGCCTTGCCTCTTTTCCCGCCACAGGAGGCGGCTCTGGACGCTCACCTGGTCCCCGTCCTGCATGCTCTCTGGCCTTGGCTCTTGATGGATGACTCACTGATGCAGGTTGCGCTGCAGCTGCTTTGTGTCTACACCGCAAATTTCCCAAATGGTAAACTGAGCCCGATGCTGCCTTTCAGTAATGTACTAAAGTACTAGTGTTGTTAAAGTGCAAAAATGAATATACATTTTGAAGTGTTTCTTCCACTTATGTTGAGGGTGTGTTGGTTAGAGGTATGCTTTCCTGTAGGGATTATAAGAGTGAATGGTTTGATGAGATAGAAGAATCATTAGACAGCTCAGGGCATAGAGGGAGAAACTGTCCTGATGATACCGCAGGAGAACACTGGATTTAATAGGAGAATTGGGAGAGGGAAAAGTGTGATGGAAGACCTTAAAAACCAGGTAAAGCTTAAGCTTTTATAGATTCTATAGCAGGAGGCTGGTGTGATGACAGGTGGTCCTGGGCTCGGGTGGCTTGGTGACAGTTGATGTCACTGGGGTGCCTCTCTCATGCCTCTGTCAGGCGTTTTATGGAGCGCCTCCCAGAGGCCCTCTTGTTAGTGGCCGACAGCTGAGAGTGAGAAAGGCAGGCGGGCGACAACTTGGGAAGGGAGGAGAAACTGCAAAACACTCTCTGAGCAAAAGATAGTGGGGGCCTGCAGGCAGTATGCATTTCCCGTGTAAACTCAGGGGCACAGAGTTGAGGTTTAAGCCAGCAAGTCTGGGGTTCACCTGCTTTTTCTAGCAAATTCAGCAGCTCAGCAGTTGGCTTTTCCAAATATCAAAAGACAGAAGGGACCAGAACTGGGGACCATACACAGCCCATCTCATCACTGCTGTGCTGAGGGTGGCTTACTCCTCAGAGTCTGACCTCGGCCTCCACTCTGCAGCCGCCCGTCCTGGTGGCATTTGCCCCGGTTTATCGTGTTCCTCGATTTTTCCCTTCTGTAAAATGGAGACAGGAGCCATGGTGCTTTCAGTGCTTTATTGAGATCGCCAGCCCCTCAGTCCATTAGATCACCAGCACCGGCCTTCAGGGTGCTCGCAGTTGACGGGTTAATGACCGAGTCCTTCCACAGACGGATGAGCTCACCACTCAGGTGGTTGAACCAAAGTGTGAAGCTGAGCCACCTTGTGACGGCTGCTGTTTTTGAAGGTTGCAGTTCCCTCTGTTGGTCAAGTTACGGACAGCATCCTGTTCAAGCTGCACACCGAGGGGCTCCCAGCAGCTCCCTGATGCTCTGTATCCTGAAGATGGCTTCCCAGATGCCTCCAGAGAACACGGCAGTTCAGCAGTCAGTGTTCATGATTCTTTCAAACCTGGCCTTGTCTCATGACTGTAAAGGGGTAATTCAGAAAGTGAGTATTACATTTGCCTTCCTGTCATAAAAAAGAGACCTCGTAAAATACCTTTCCAACCTAGGACATGTGTGAAAAGTCTAGAATTCGGTTTTTAGGGAAACTTATTATGATTTCAAGCATTTTATTTTAAAGGATTGTAAAGAGATTAGACAGGTTCACTTTGTTTACAGCCTATTGACACATGAAAAGTGATGGAAACTAGAATATGACTGTATCGTTTTCTTTTATCTTCTTAGCTTTTGGATTGTATTTTTTCTCTCTCAAAAATGATAGTTTTAGAAAGACAGCTGTCTTACATCTGTCTGAGATCATAAGAGTAGTATGTGCTCTGCTTAGTCGCTCTGTCATGTCTGACTCTGTGATCCCTTGGACTGTAGCCCACCAGGCTCCTCTGTCCATGGGGTTCTCCAGGCAGGAATACTGGAGTGGGTTGCCATGCCCTCCTCCAGGGGATCTTCCCAACCCGGGGATCGGACCCGGGTCTCCTGCATTTCAGGCGGATTCGTTACTGTCTGAGCCACAAGGGAAGCCCAAAAGTAATATATTGGTCTTTAAACAGACCAAATTGAGAAGTAACAATTTCAGGTCAAGTGACATTGTCAAATAATTTTTGAAATTGCAGCCCTTTTTCCCTAAGTTAGACCTAACTTCTTTATGACACAGGTGATTTTTCAGTTCTCTGGGACTCCTGTGCCAAAACTTGAATTCTTATCACTGGTTATAACTTAGGGCACTTTAAAGGAGGCTGACTGGTTTAAACAAAATCTACTACAGATGTTCAGTTAGACTGTATTTAGTGGTATATAAACAGAATCCCTAGTTTGGAAGATCCCTTAAAATCTAATTATGAACAGGTTATTGTTACTTAATAGTCCACAGGCATTTGAGTGTTTCTGTTTCATTTACATGAAGGCCAAGATAAATTGAAAAAGTTGACAGCTCTCATAAGAATTGAGCCCCCTTTTCCTCTATTGTATCATCACTGCAACCCTCCCCCGCAAAAAAATACACTTTGAGTACAATCTCTAAATAAAGAGTCTTACTAAAGAAAGATCTTTTCTCAGTGATATGTTGTGCTAACTCAGCATTGGTTCATGAGTCTTGTTGATCATTTTCAAGAATTTTGCAGTCCAGCTGACATCATCATGGTATCTTGAAATCAGCCATGGTGGGAACGTTCACTCCATGCAAATCGACGACCTACTGCTTCAGCCTCAGCTGTTTATTTACTAGCACGTGGCTGGATATCTGGTCTGTGTGTATATGTGTATGACTATCCTGGACTGAATTTTTGTGGTTGCCGTCCTTCCACATGTTTGAAAGCACAGCCTGGCGGTGAGGGGACACTGCTTTCTGCCACTTCTTTACAGAGAACGTGTTGGTAGGAAGCGAAGTAGGAATTTCCAAGTGGAACATAAGCGCTACTCTCGGATCTGACATGTGACTGACTGGTGCTTATTCTCTTTAAAAAGCTTCAGTTTCTTCGCTCAAAAAATGTTTAGGTTAAACAAAGTGCTTTCTAAAGTATTTCAACTCCCAGTCTCTGATCTGGCTGCTGAACTTCAGTATATTCTGATATCAGGTCGATCAGACTCCACTCCAGGTAGAGGCCAGTCAGGTTTTTTTTTCCCCTTGCTGCTCTGTCATGACGAGCGCTAGACACTTGCAGTTACACCTCCCCTAACTCTTGTTTAGTTACCAGAAAATGTCATGAATGCTGTTATACAGTTAGGATTCTAAAATATCCATCTACCATGGCACATTTCTTTGCATCCTAACCAGTGCGGGAAGTCGTCTGAAAAGGTCTTTGTGTGTGTGTGCATGCCCAGTCTCTCAGTCGTGTCTAACTCTTTGCGACTCCGTGGGCTGTAGCCCTCCCGGCTCCTCTGTCCATGGGATTCTTCAGGCAGGAATACTAGCGTGGGTTGCCATTTCCAACTTCAGAGGATCTTCCTGACCCAGGGATTGCACCTGCATCTCTCTGTCTTCTGCATCGGCCGGTGGGTTCTTCACAAGTCTTCAGGCCCAGCAGAAAGAGGGAATGCCCAGAGCCTATTTACAGTTTAAGACTCTGCTCTGTATTTTATCACCGTTGTCAGCTCCAGGTCTCCAAGGTCACGGCAGAACCTGGCTGAATGGGAAAGGCAAGGGGTGAATCTAACCAGCCCTCGTTTGGGTGAGAGTGAGTGATGGCTGCAGGACAGAACGGGGTGTAGTTTGACCATTTCCTTGATGCTTGGGTAGGGTGGCTAAGGCTCCTGTAGATCGTTTTGTTCTCACACTCAGAGTCCTTTTACATAAAAGTGCTAAATTTATTTTATAGATTGAAGCCAAAATCTTGATGTAGGTTTAGAGGAACCCAAGAGATAAACCCGAGTAGATTGTTAAACAGGAAGAGACGTGGTATCCTGGAGAGTTGTGAAAGTTAATGTTCCTATTTCTGTACCCTGATCAAAATGCTCGTTTGACTAGTTCCCATGCTGGCCCAGGCTGATTCTTGATGACACCTTTATGCTTTCTTTGCTGTTGCATATAGATTATTCTAGGCAGTAAGTCACTGTCTTTCACATAGTCCAGGGTTTGGTGTGGTTTATGGAAGGGGTTTTATTTGGAGGTTGAAATGACTCTTACAGTTAAGTACTGGAGCTTTCTTTGCTCTAAGTTTACAAGAATGACACGTAGCCATGAGAAATCTTTAGTGATAAGTGGTTGGGTAAAGTGAGTATAAGATAAACCCACAGATTAAAAAAAAAAAACAAAAACACTTGTAGCTATAAAGATTCAAATATCCTTAGTAGTACCACAGTTATTAACTGGTGTCCAAGACTGACTGGGGTTTTGTTTCTCTCTCCTCCCTGTAGGATAGCTCTCAATGAGCAGCAAAATTGCCAGAAGGCAGACAGGAAGAGAAAAACCCAAGATGCCTGAAACAGTCCCCAAACCGAATGATCAATCCTAAATAACTGAGTTGACTAGTTGCTTTATCCATCGTCAGGGATTGATCAGTAGGAATTAAAATTTGAGCACTATTTTGTTCTCCTTTACTTTTTCACTTCTACTTGGAAACTGTTAATGGAGTATTGGGAAGGTATTGGGAGGAAGGAGAAATTAAAGTTTCTTTAATTTAAAGGAAAACAGGAGCAGAATGCTGGTTAATTGATCTCTGTGGGACTCGGAAAGTAATTCTAAAAGACTCAGGGAAAAAGTAAAGTAACGTTCTCCCCATTTATCCACAGAGTAACTTCCTGCAGAACTTTCTGTCTCTGACGTTGCCGAAAGGGGGAAACAAACATCTGAGTAACCTGAGCGTCCTCTGGCTGAAGCTGCTGCTGAACATGTCCTTCGAAGAAGACGGGCAGCAGGTGATTCTGCGGCTGGACGGCTGTCTAGACCTGCTCACGGAGATGAGCAGATTCAAGCACAAGAGCAGCCTCTCCATCCCCCTTCTTATTTTCCATAACATCTGCTTCAGTCCTGCCAACAAGCCCAAGATCTTGGCTAACGGTGAGTCTTCTCCTTGTGCACCGCATGAATCCACTGATACACGTGCTTATCCACACAGCGTTCCGTTCAGGTTAAAACAGAACAGTTTTATAAACAGTCCGCCTGGTGGTCATTCAGCACCAGCCATGTTCAAGGCTCTGCCGGAGGCAGAGGCTGTGGGAACGGATCAGGCGTGACTCCCACCCGGCGTTCACAGGTCACCGCACGAGGGCCACACTGGGTGCAGGAGGCAGCTCCTGGGAGAGTTTGGGCCCCTCCTTCCCCCGTCCCTCCTCCTGGTCTTCTAACTCTTGCGCCTTTGGGCAGGCATGGCCCCACCCTTGGAGCCTTTCCAAACAGCCTGTCTGCGTGGTTGGTGCTCCCCGTGCCCGTCTCCTGCCTCCCCCACCCGCCCTCTCTCTGCCTCCTTTCCCCATTTTATTTTCCTCTGGAGAGTCACCACCAGCTGATACGCTGTGTGTTCAGTGTACATCCGTGCACTGCTCCTCTGTCCGCACTAGAGCAGAAGGTCTCACGGGTCAGAAGGTTTCTGCTTCTTTCGCTCTGTGTACCCGGGGCAGCTATGATCATGCCCGTCACGAGCAGGCTCCCGGGGGCACGTGAGATGGAGAGAGTGAGCAGGCCACAGAGTTGAGGACCCGCGAGCGCACGGTGACAGGAGCCCACAGCGACCTCACTGTCTGCCCCCGGGACAGATGGAGGTGAGGACTCAGAAATTCTGAAACAGGGGAAATGGAGCGCTCTGTTTCTGCAGCCATGCGCTGTTCCTGTGAAGAGTGTGTGAGTTTCAGGTTTTATAAGGGGACGTGTTATCATGAGAAAAAAAAAATAGAGGAGAGGTGGACTCTAGACCCCATGTATCCGATGCTGGACACCAGGCCCTTGGCTACTGCTTCTCTGGGTCCAGTTTCGTCATCTGCAAAAGAACCCCTCCTTTCCTGACTTTGGTAGAAATCAGTTTTAACACATAAACTGTCCAGCCCTGTCTATGGAACGTGGTAGGTGCTCCAGATGCATTAGTTCTCTTTTTCTTTTCGTGTCTTCCACTTAATCTTTTTTTAGAAGTGTTTTTCTACGAAACACGGAATTTCCCAAGTGGAAAACTGATTACATTATTGTGTATAGTCATGATTCTGTTTTTCTGATGATAATTATTGAACTGTTAGAAATTCAGGGAAAGATTTTAGAAGCTCAGCCAGCCTTTAACTTACCTGAATTAACTGTCACCTCCTTTCCCGGAGAGGGATCGACGGGAGTGTCGGCTTTGTTTCCAGGTTTCTGCCCTCCTTCACTGTGTCTCCCTCTGTCCTCACGTTGCTGAAATGAGGGTGACAATAGGACCCTACCTCATGGGACACAAGAGCCTCTGGGAGGTGCCTGTCCCCGTTCCACAGTCGCCTATTAGCATCACCTTTCTCAGGATAAGTTTCTTCTTTGGGGACCAAAGACGTTTCTTCTTTGCATTTTTATTATTGAGAGGATCAGGAAGAGCTGAAGGAGAGAAGCCTGCATCTTCCATTTCTGGATCACTCAGGATTTATTTTTAAGCATTTCCTTGCATCAGCAGTGTTCTCTCTCCTCCATGAGCTTGAAGAAGGAGCCTCCCCAGCCCCACAGATGTGAGATGAGGGGCCTCCAAGGTGGCTTGAAGGCTGTGACCGTGCAGTTTCTCCGTGGACATGTGCCAGGCATGGCCTCCACTTCCACCTGGGGATCCAGAGGAAGGAAGGAGCTTGGCCGAGTCATGCGGCTGGAAGATCTTCCTGGCAAGGCCACATGACTCTGATCAGCAGCAGCCAACATCCAGTTTCGGTTTAGGTGGTCTGGAGTGGAGTGGGCAGTGGGGCTCGATTGCTGTGTGAACAGATCCAGAAGGTGTCTTGTTTCCGGTCATGTCGGATCAGGTCTCCTCTGAGCAAAACAAAAACGTGCCAGGTAAAATATATTAAAATTCACCTGAAAAAAATCAAATAACTGAAGATAGTGGGAAACTTCCAGGCCAGTTTTGATCGGCAGTCTGTGGCCAGGATGGTAAGAAGTCTGGAGAAGTCTCTTCCGCTCCAAGGACGTTGGCTAGCCAGTGTGCTCGGGCTTTGGTCCATGAGTGCCAAATGGGAAGGGTCCTCGAGGACAAGCTCTCTCGAGTCTTATGGGCCATCCTGCAGACACTAAGCTGGAATCTCAAAGAACTAACCTCTTAGAAAAAGGTAAAAGTGAAAGTCGCTCAGTCGAGTCTGACTTTTTTTGACCTCATGGACTATACGGTCCATGGAATTCTTCAGGCCAGAATATGGGAGTGGGTAGCCTTTCCCTTTTCCAGGGGAATCTTGCTAACCCAGAGATCGAACCCACGTCTGCTTCATTGCAGGCGGATTCTTTACCAGCTGAGCCACAAAGGAAGAAGGTGAATCAGAATTAAATTGGTGCCCTGAGCCTCATCCAGGCAACGATAAAGAAAAACAGGCACCACACAGACCGCCCCTCACAGCTCTTCAGCCCACAGACACATAGACAGGTGGCCCACGACCTTGACGGCAGCTGCTCCGCAGTTGAACGGCCCTCTAACGGGCGAGGACAGGTTCATCCTAGGCCTCAGGGAACCTCCACAAACAGTCTTTCAAAACCATCAGCCAGTTCACAGTTAAAGATGACCTGGCATGTCAGGGCAATGGCAGCAAGAAAGAGCAACAGCAACAGCAGGGGCAAAATACCAGCTTACCTGCCTGAATTGTGAAACACAGATTCGAAAACAGCCTTACTGATGCTGCGTTTGGATAAGTAAACAACAAGCTTGAAAGTATTTGCAGGGAATGAGAAACTGAAAAGTTGAAAGATGTGAAAAAAGAACCAAACAGAACTTCACTGTTGAATACGATAATGTCAGCCCCTTACAGGTGTTTAAGTGCAAATTAATTAAGATACTCAATTTGTTTATCACACTTAGCTGCAGGTGGCTATTGGCTATGTTATTAGACTGCAGGCATATAAATATTTCCATCCCTGTGGGAAGTTCTGATGGACCGGAGACTGTTACAGAACTTCAATAGCCAAAATTTAAAATTCAGTATACATGTCTGGCAGCAAGTTGGGTATAGTGGAGGAGAAAATTTAAGCATTCAAAGATAGATCAGGAAACAATTTCCAGAATGTAGCACAGAGAAGAATAAAGGGTTAAGGAAAAAAAAAAGGGCTAAGTGACAGAGTGGACATACTGGGGCAATCTGATTGCATGTGCGTTGAAGTCCTCACAGAAAAGGGAAAGTGAGAGAAAGTGTTTGAGGCAGCGATCAGTAAACATTTCAAGAACTGTTTTCATCAGACACTAATTCACAGATTCAGGAGACTCAGATAATTCCAAGCAGATAAGTAAAAATAAGAGATTATCTATATGTTTCTTTGAGAGTTCACATCATGCTTCTTGGTTAAACTTAAAAATGTTTTATATGCTTTTTGTGTGTGTGCATGTTATATTTCACAGTAAAAAAAATTTTTTTTAATTGAGCTACTTGCATTATCAGAGGGGGCACTACATGAATTGTCCTGTATATGTACTTTCTTTTAAAAATATAAGAGATAGTAACTGGTCAGAGGAGTTGTATCAGCTTACATAGACCACGGGTTATATGTTCTGAGGGCTTGCTGCGAAGTGTGAAAATGTCCCTGGCTGGTACTCAGATGGAGAACACAGAACTCACCCTCTCATTTGATGCTGTTCCCTAAGAGTCTGCCACGCATCACCTCCCATGATGAATTTCATTGTCTGAAATGACCTCCCATGATGAATTTCACCAGATACCTATTTATGTAGGCTGGCTCCTGTAGGTTATGGTGCAGGAGAAGCAGAGAGCGCAGAGCAGGTGGTCAAGCAGGAGTGGGTGGGTGGCAGGAAGGTTGCAGTGCCCACACCTCCCTTCCTCTCTGTCCCTTTACTGCACAGAGTTCACTTTATGGAGCAGCGTTTTATTTAGTTTTTCCTATAGAAGATTTTAAATTTCTTAAAATTTCTTTAAAAATTCTAGATAGGCTCACTTAAACAACATTCTTGTTTGCTTTCATTATGGTATCTTTCATCCAGCTAGAGTTTATTGAGCCCCTACAGTAAACTTGCACTGTGGATATTCGCTAGTGAGCAGATTCTACACAGACTCTGCCCTCAGTCTTGCACAGGGAGAGAGTTCCCAATAACAAGTGTTTCAACCCTAAGAATGCAGTATGTCTTAAAAATCACTCGTTTTAGAGGGAAAATAATTTGATAGAGTTAAGTAATAAAATGGGTTCATGTATTGCTCTGAAACACTTGGACAGTCTCCTTGGGGCTAGATGTCTCTACTTTAAAAGAGGAGGCTGCTGCAGATAATCTGTAAGTCTTGATTCCATATTCTGGCTAGCTTTGCTCAAAGAGGGTGTATCTTATATGTTGTTATATCTTTAAATAACCTCACATACCTACACACAAAAATACCTTTGAAATGTTTAGTCCTTTCTTAAATGGCTTAGCTACTATGGTATTTCTTGATTTTTTTTCTTTATAGCAGCCCTTGCTATTGATATGTTCATATAATGTCTTTATAATTTATCATAAGAGCAAGTTCTGTTTTCCTGCATGTGAAAATGTCAACTATGATCAGAGAGTTCATTAATAAACTCATTGTGTAATTGCTTATTTCTGCCCTGTCATTGTCTTTAAAGGAGTGTGGCTTCGTTGAATTAAGGACGAAAAAGTTAAGCATCCACGGCTTCTGTGGTTCTGCGCCTGTTCTAAAAATAGTTTGTTTTAGGGTTGTCCTCCCACATATCACATGATGTAAAAGATTGTTTTTGCCAACTTTGTATGTATTGGATGGGTGAAAAGTGGGTATCTTTGACTAGTCTGAGGTTTGAATACTACTGTTTGGACCTGACCCTTTCTTTCTTTGGACCTGACCCTTTCTTTGTGTGTGTGTGTTTGTTATTAGAGAAGGTGATTAGTGTGCTCGCTGCTTGTCTGGAAAGTGAGAATCAAAACGCCCAGAGGATTGGAGCAGCCGCACTGTGGGCTCTCATTCACAATTACCAGAAGGTCAGTTGTTAAAATCATTGTCCCTGTGGGGCAAACGCCAAGCTTCTCGAGATGTCAGAGGAGTGTCAGCAAGGAAAAAAAAAAAGTCAAAGACAGTGTTGCCTTTGTGCATTCAAACCATTAGTAAACCATTGGTTGAAATCTCTCATGTTATCATTTTCATAGGAGGCGCCTCAGTCCCAAGTGTCTCTCTTGGGTGAATTCTCCCTTGTTAATAGAACTAGATTTGCCATATTCGTGCAGTGTTAGTATGAATCGTTTTTCCTAAAAGATGTGTCCAGGAGAAATTCATCTTGACATCCAGTCAGACAGTGAATTTTTATCCAATTGTGGGATTCNATAAACTCATTGTGTAATTGCTTATTTCTGCCCTGTCATTGTCTTTAAAGGAGTGTGGCTTCGTTGAATTAAGGACGAAAAAGTTAAGCATCCACGGCTTCTGTGGTTCTGCGCCTGTTCTAAAAATAGTTTGTTTTAGGGTTGTCCTCCCACATATCACATGATGTAAAAGATTGTTTTTGCCAACTTTGTATGTATTGGATGGGTGAAAAGTGGGTATCTTTGACTAGTCTGAGGTTTGAATACTACTGTTTGGACCTGACCCTTTCTTTCTTTGGACCTGACCCTTTCTTTGTGTGTGTGTGTTTGTTATTAGAGAAGGTGATTAGTGTGCTCGCTGCTTGTCTGGAAAGTGAGAATCAAAACGCCCAGAGGATTGGAGCAGCCGCACTGTGGGCTCTCATTCACAATTACCAGAAGGTCAGTTGTTAAAATCATTGTCCCTGTGGGGCAAACGCCAAGCTTCTCGAGATGTCAGAGGAGTGTCAGCAAGGAAAAAAAAAAAGTCAAAGACAGTGTTGCCTTTGTGCATTCAAACCATTAGTAAACCATTGGTTGAAATCTCTCATGTTATCATTTTCATAGGAGGCGCCTCAGTCCCAAGTGTCTCTCTTGGGTGAATTCTCCCTTGTTAATAGAACTAGATTTGCCATATTCGTGCAGTGTTAGTATGAATCGTTTTTCCTAAAAGATGTGTCCAGGAGAAATTCATCTTGACATCCAGTCAGACAGTGAATTTTTATCCAATTGTGGGATTCGCTTTTCTCTCAGACATGTCATCGCTGAGCTTTGAAGTCAGCTCACTTCTCACGGGGCCAGCCCTGTGAGCAGGTTCTCTGGCCTCAGCTCTCCCAATGGCAGACATCTCACTCCTCAGAGAGATAGCTGCATGTCCCTGGCGGCTAGGTGGTGACCAGCAGGTGGGTCCCCGAGTGGTGCTCAGGCAGCCGGCCGGCCCTGGTCAGTGGGCTGCCCTCCCTGCTGGCTGGGTCAGCGCACGGGGGGACAGAGGCCACTCTTGTCCCTGACACCCCTGACCCCCAGGGCCCAGCACACGCTTGGGTGTTTTGGAGTCCCTCAGTAAATACGTGGGCAACTGACCAACTGCTCATGTTCCATATTGTTGATCTGAAATTTGAGGTTTGAGGGAATAATGAAACACTGAAACTAAGATTGCATAGTTGAAAGTAGCAAGTTGAGATTGGGGGATGCGGGGAAGGGGAGGAAAGGAAGAGCAGGGGACAGCAGAGGAAGAACCTGGCCACACGGGCAGGGGAGTGGGGGGCACAGCGGGCCGGGCCGGCTTCTCTGGCTGCTTCCTTCTCTGCGGTGTCTGGTTGAGTACTGTAGTCCACAAGCGCAGTGAGTGCTGTGCCGTCCTGACTCTCAAGCGCATGGGACTAAACGTGATTGATGGGTGGCTTTGTATTATCTCTAGGCAAAAACAGCTTTGAAAAATCCGTCAATAAAAAGAAGAGTGGAAGAAGCATATTCCTTAGCGAAGAAAAGTAAGTTTTATTATTAAAGAGATTATAGTTGAAATCTATACAGACTTCCCTGATTAATGAAATCTTTGGACAGTTCACAGCAGAATGGCAGTTTCCTACACTGAGTTTTACACTGACGTCTGAGGAGCTTTTTTGTGAAAGCATTGTGAGGAAGCAAACTTCTTTGTGAAGGCATTGCAAAGTAGGCCAGTATTTGATCCGTGCTTTTCACTGTAAACATTTTTTTTTCAGTAATAAAATGCTGTAATAGGTGAGAATATTTGAGACATAGTAGTTCCTTAAGACATGTCAGTGGTCCTTCTCGCAGTCATTTTTTCCTTGTACCAAGTTTGTTTCTGCCGATGGCTACCACTGCTACAGTGTGTTCTCGGGTGATAAGAATTGGGCCCAATTAAAATTGACCTTGAACAGAAACTTTGATCAAGTGTCAGGGAGCTGAATTACAGTCTTCTAAGAATAGATCCCATGATCCCTGCACCCACTCAGCCCTGTGATGCGATCATGGTATGAGGCAGGGTTTTCCTCTCAAAGGGCATTTTTCATTTTAAGTGACACCATTTTTCAACAAGCTCTATTCTCTAAACCTTTTTTCTGTTAAGACACTGAACTATGTCTTTCCTGTACTACTCTGTGTCTATTGGTTATTAATTTGTGTTTTTATAAAGTGTGATTTTTTTTTTTTTTTTTTGGTAAGTAGTTCGGTTGTGGGGTTTGGGTTTTTTTTCCTAGCTGTGACCATGGGTTTCTGTCAGTAGTTAACTGAGTTATATGTTAGGGATGGTACATAAAAAAGCAAGACATTCATTTGGGCTTATAGGTCGTAAGTGTCCATTATGGGGCTTTATTACTTTTTGTTTATATTCTTTGGCTAAACCATTAACTAAAGATAAATTTTACAATGTCTTAATATTTTAAATGTATTTGAAATATTAAATTTAAAAATATCCTTATAGTGCTGGCACATCGAGAATTGAAATAGAACTGGAAGCTATACACAGTTCTGTTCACATAGGTTAGTGTGTGTGTCTGCTGCTCAGTGCAGTGCTGAAGTCTAATAAACTTGCTCTTCTGTGCTCTGATCTTTCTGTCTCAGCTTTCTCAGACTCAGAAGAAACCCCTCTAAGTGCCTATTACTTGAAATGTCTTGAAAATCTTGTGCAGCAGCTTAACTCTTCATGAACGCCCTGAGGTGCTCTGCCCCGAAGCAGGCGGCCGCTGCACAGGTGAGCCAGCCTTGAAGCAAGTTGTATGTAGACCCATTCATGAAGACATGCTAAGTCTCCGCAACAAAAGATGTAGAGAGTCCTGGGAACACAAGCAGTTTTACCTTTTTCTATGCAATGTGTTTTGTAAAAATCTTATTTATCAATTATTTAATAAAATATTTTTAGTAACTGAAAATTGACTAACAGTTTCTGCTTGCAGGCTTTTATCAGTCTCATGAATATAAATTTTAGGAATGGAAAGAAGACATTGTGTTCTGATGTTTTTTTAAAAAAACATTGTATGTAAAATTTGGCTCTTGTCAATACAAATCCTTATTTTTCAAAACATACACATCAGTGAATGGATATTTGTAGCAAATGTGTTTAGTTTGGTGAGTAGCTCATTTTTGCAATTTTTAGTAATATTAACTCCTTTCCATATGATTTATAAATGTGTTATATCTTATTTTTACCTTTCAACTTCTGAAATGCTGTGTAGTTTAAAAAAAAAAAAAAAAGGAAGAAGTGGAATGTTTGGTCATTTACACCTGGATTGAAATTCTGTCTCAGCTCAGAACACCATGAAGAAAAAGAATGTGAAAAATCTAATAGGACCAACTCTGTTGAGGTCTCTGGACATAACTTGTAACCAGCATGTAGTTCTAAACTCAGAACTTGAGGTCAGGAGTTCCCTGGTGGTCCACCCGTTAGAACTTGGCACATCCAACCGCTGTGGCCTGGGCTCAGTCCCTGGTTGGGGAACTAAGACCCTGCAAGCTACATGCAGGGGAAAAAAGAGAACTTCAGATGTAATCGCTTTCAGCAGTTTTCCCGACACTTTTGAAATTAAGATGAGAAAATTTTGTCTGAGAAAAGAAAAAAGCAGAAATACATAGCTGTATGTGTGTATATACACATCTCTGTTTGTGTACACACATATACCTCACATGTACATGATTTGATGATGATAATTTAGTCACTAAGTTGTGTCTGACTCTTGTGACCCCATGGACTGTATAGCCTGCCAGGCTCCTCTGTTCATGGGAATTCTCCAAGCAAGAATACTGGAGTGGGTTGCCATTTCCTTCTCCATCACGTGTACATACACACTCACTATTTAGGAAACTGTTTTCTAAGTAAATTATGATTAACAAGAAAAAAAGAACTTTTTTTTTTTTACTAAGTGCTGTTAGCAAATTGCTGTCATTAATAAAATAAACCATGTAATGTTTAAGCTGGAAGCATGGGAACAAAATATATATTAAATACTGAGATAGAAGCAGATAAATTGGTAGTGTCTGAAAATTATTGATTAGAGATCTGAGAAATAGATCTTGGAAGTTCAGAAGTTTCCAGGCAGCCCAAATTAATTTGAAGCAATGGACATGGTAGTATTCTGAAAAATTCTAAGAATAGGAACCTTAGGAATTATTTCTTCCTTTTGCTTGGTTTCTTATATTTATGTCATTTTTGGGGTATTACCTTTTAAGTCCTCACTGATGAATGATAAAATGGATTTCTTTGTAACGTCATTTAAATAACTTCTTTCAGTGTGTCAGGCACTATTCTCAGAATGTTTATTATTTAATCTGTCTTCCTCTAAAATACTGCCGTTGTTGCTAGGTTGGAGGTGAGTGAATGGAGTCGGCTTGGTGGCTCGTCTGTGGCTGACGGAGAGTGCAGGTGAGGTTGGAGCCCAGGATAACTGTTGACTAGCCTGGGGGTTCCAACCACTGTGCTCTGCTCCCCCTGCTTCTTTTCCCCCTCATTGATATCCCTGTCTTTGTGTTTGGATCTTATAGATAACTTCCATTTTTTTATACAAAAGTTGGGTTTCTTCAGGGAAGTCATCACTTCCTTTATGGTTCATTGGTTGATTGAGTCACATCTCAGGGTTTGCTTTGCCTCATGTCCTTGGAATCTAAGAGAACTGTAGTTGATTGTATTCTCTTAGCAGTTCAGGGTAGTACAGTGCCATGGGGGGATTTGTGACCCCGCAGGGACGTTACAGACGGGCCGCCACCCTGGAAAGTGGGAGGGAGGTCCTGGCTTCAGGAGAGCGCATCCAAGGTGTGAACCTCGGGGCATGTGGTGTTCCAGGGCCTTGATGGCTCGCCCACCTGTCCTTGTCTCTTCAGCTTGTGTCCAGCCGACCTGTGGAGAAGCTGTTGAGCAGACGGTCCCTGAGGTCACTGGCCCGCTGTTTCAGCAGCCACCATGGCTCTACCTTGAGGACCCAGCAGCATCAGAATCCCCCAGGATGCCTTGAAATGCAGATGCCTGGGCCACCTGAACCATAGTCTTAGGCCTGTGTCTGGAACGGTTAGCAAACTGGCCAGGTGATCTTGATCCTAATCACAGCTTGAGAACCACTGATTAATCCCTCAGCTTTACAGATGCCTTAACATCACTCAGTCACTTAGTGAGGAAGTTGGGGCTTGAGTCTGGGTCTCTTGCCTGCGAGCCAGATGTCCCTCCCATCACACATCCCTCATTTAGGCAGCGGTCCAGTGCACAACAGGGTTGGGGGTGGGGTACTAGCTCATGCCTCCCTGTCTCCAGAGTTCCCATTTCCTGGCCATTTTGTTGGAGGGGGTTAGTGTGTGTAACTGCTAAGAATGAGCTCAAAGAGTGTGCCATGTTCACAACAGGCCAACCCTGATCCTGAGGTGTCTGTGTTCTAGACCTTGAGCCCTCTGGGGGAGAAGGTGGCCTCCGGTTTTGAAAACAGGAAACAAGTAGAATAATGGCTGACCTAGTTGAAGCCCTTCCGCACTCTTCCAAAAATTGCTTTCAGAAGTGAATAACTAGATGTTCTTTTCTTTGGTATTCTGTAAATAAGGGAATGAAAGATGGAATTTGGAGGTTTAACTGCAGGTCACCAGTTTCCCTTTGGAGTGCTGAATGCACCCATTATCCATAGTAATCTTCCATTGTCAGTCTTTGTGGCCGCACCTGTCTACTCCTGTCTCCTGAGATCTGCCTGACCCCTCATGTTTCTCGTATCTGGCAGATTGATGGATAAGAATAACAGTTGCTCTTGTCACGTGAGGTGTGCCCACGGTTCTTCTGGCAAACGAGAGAGCATGGCACAGTGGTTCAGGGCCTAGGGCTCTCGAGTGTAGGGACCCAGGGCCAGCCTGGCCTCACTCCACATGGCTCTGGGACTGGGGACAGTCTGCTGCTTCTGCTGTCCTTGGGGATACGGACACCCGCCTTGTAAAGTCAGGGAGAAGACTGAGTGCCTGGTCCTCCCTGTACGTACGTGATTGTCTCTTGGACATTATCAGTGATTGATTATTCTTATAACCTCTACTATCTTTCATTAAAACATTAACATTTTTGTGTCCTTGGAATACTTCTGTCCCTTTCCAGATATGCTGGAAAGTGAGTTTTGCTCAGAACTACATTCCCCAAAGATCATCCGGAGGCTCATGTCCACAGTCCTGTGGTCACTAATGGCAGACGCTGAGCAAGTCATCAGGAAGAACTAAGTTTTGTAAAGCATTGCATAGAGGCACTTTATACACCTGGGTGACTTGGTGCTTCTTGTTCTTTGGCCCATCAGGTTGTCTTGATTGAATGTCAGTTGGTGAAATATTGCTCTTTCTCCATTTGAATTGTGAAAATGGAAAACACAAGAAATTATAACCTTAGCAGCCAAAAGAAAATCTTGGCCTAAAGAACCCATCAGTTTGGGAGCTGATTTTTCCTCTGGCCACTTGTTGTTGACCTCATGATCCAAGCAGTTAGGGAAATGGACAACAGAAGACCTTTGTTTTGGGGAGTTAGGAGACTTAGTTTCAGGGAATTTAGAGTTTATTCTTAAGTCAGAAGTTATTCATCCCAAGGTGTTCCTTTTAAAACTCAAGTAACAAGTCACCTGGTTCCAAGTGAAGTGGGTATGCTGAGCTGAGCAGGTGGACCTTGAGGCTCAGAATATACGGAAGACCAAGCCAAGACCTGGGTCCTGAGGCTTGGTAGTGAGATGCAAAGAGCTCAGCGTGATCCCGTTTCAGATGTTTTCAACAATGTCCATTTTTGTGTTTCATTCACTCCTGCCTTTGGGAAGTCTGCCTGAGAAAAGAAATTTGCTCTTTTAACGTGCTCCATATGGTGATGTTCCATACATTTCTCTTTAATCCAAGAGAAATTTATGTATGTGAACGTAGACGGCAAGGAAAATTCTTCCATGCATTTCTCCATTTCCAACAATGTCACTTTCCTGTGTCTTGCCTGTGACTGTGCCTTTGGAGGAGCGTCTGCGTCTCATTCCATTTGTTCATGTAGGCAGCAATGCTTGGTGATCTGGTAGCAGATTGCCTGCATTCTGGGCACATTCTGGAAACATGAATTCCTCAGATCCTCTGTGAACATTCTTCCCTTGGCTTACCCTGGAAAGAAACAGATTATAAAGTGGAAAACTATTTTTAATCATTTTCTGATGATATTTGTAAAGCTTGAGTTGCAGAGAATCAGTTTATGGATATGATACCTCTTATAAAAGCTTACCGGAAAAGCCATGATTGCTTTCTGCAGAGTAGAAAGCCCAAAATGATAATGGCTTCAGTAAGAGAAGAGTTTTATTTTCTTGTTCTTTTTGGTTTTTTTGTTCCCGCACCCAGGAAGCCCCCCTCACCCCCCTCTTCCCACTGGAAGGCAGTCCTTGGGTGCCAGTACCTCCAGTCTCAAGTGCCCATTCTTTGGTGCATTTTTCCTCTAGCAAGTTATCCTGTGGACATCTGGAGGGAAAGACCTCCCCCGGCTGTCTGTTGCCCTTTCAGCAGCCTTGTCAACTCCCCTTTTATCCTCTTCATGTTCTCTGGCTTGCTCCTCCGTGCCCTTTCTCTTCCTGCCTCTTGGTTTAATTCTTCAACTTTCCTCCACCCACCTTTCGTTTCCACTTCTGCCTGCTTTCAAAGGCCAAGATCAAAGGTCATCTCTCCCGTGAAGCTGTGGCAGATTCCCCGACTGGCAAGAACGTCTTTACTTTTTGAGTTTCCGCATCGATTTTAGTAGAATTTTTTTTTTTTTTTAACTTTTATATCACTTAGCCCTTTTCCCTTTGTATTATACTCATTTGCATAAAGTCATTTTCCCCACCATCTGCTTCAAAACATGACTTCTGACAGCTTGAGACTCCCTGCCTCTGACAATGCCTCACAAAGCAAGTGTTCAGTTTATATTGATTTACTTGAATTGAATGGATGGATGGATATGGAAAATATTAGTAAAAGCTGTTGAATTTCATCATATAAGTTAGGCTAAAATTCTGTTGACTTTGTCAAAATAGGCATTATTTTAAGCTTTTATGAGAGTAGATTTTTGTTAGGTGTTTAAAGAATGAAAGCAAAAAGCACTGCTTAAAAACACTTTAAAATCTGTAGAATTTTTTTTTTTTTAGTTTTGTAGAGAAATAATAAAACCCCAATATTTTAGATATGATTTGAAAATATAACCAGCACTGACATGGAACAGAGATTCTGATCTAAACTGTCAAGGCCCATTACTTATGAGGAATCTTACTTAGGCTATTCTTTTTGGGAGGCAGGATGTAGGTATCAACTTTTTGCAAACGGAACCTTCAATTCTGAAAGTTATATAAGCTGTAGCTCCAGCAGTGTGGAAAGACCAGAAGAAGCCAGTTTGCATCACCCATGCTGTGTACAAAGCACAACCCAACAGATAACCTGTTGGCTTCCTTCCAGTTTGCTTCTTCGTGCCCACATTTTGGCAGCAGCAGGCAGGCACTGTGAGAACCTTTGACTAAAATAAACGTGACACTGCTTTGCACAGAAAGGGAGGAGGGGGCAGTGGTAACGGCTGAAAGGAAACTTTTAATAGTTTGACTTAAAATGGGGGGAAATGCTTTTTTGGTTGATACCACTGCAATAGGGAATGAAGTCTGGGATTGCTTCGCTTTATGTTTTTCATGTATATTTTCTGTCCCCAGCTGAAAATACACAGTTCCGTCTGCAAGGTGAGGATAATACTATAGTGCCTGCACATTTTTACCCAAATGGGGAAGTTTTAAGTATGCAGAGACTAATTGAAAACTGATAGATCCAATGCATACGACATTTACTCTGAATTAAAGATTTAAAGTTGTTAAGGAGATATGGGGGCTGGTATTAACCATAGTGCTGAGCTCTCAGGACTGTGGGTCCACCCTCCCCAGTTCATTCCCAGTTGGAGAGGGAGCAAGGTGAGCGAACCCTGGTGTCACGGGGCGGCTGTTGGAACCGCTGTGTGCAGCGGGTGGTGGTGTTTTGACTCAGGGGCAGAAGACAGCCTCCACCAGCCATCGCCTTTAGCGAAGCAGTGCCTGCCTCTCTGTTCATATCTCTAGGATGGGGGTGCTTCCAAGCAAACTCGAGGCTGCAGCACAGAGCACCTGTGCTGCCAGGGAGTTGGTCTCTCTGATGCCCATCAGGCCCTCCTGTGCCCTGACACTTGAGATCTCCAGGCCTGGACATGCAGTCATGGAAGTGTCCCTTCCTCACACTGCTTTTCACTGACCAGCAGTGGTTTTTGGTTTGGGGATGACTGTTCGGATGGGTGCCCCAGAGACTCCATTCTCCAGCCCTTGAGCTGACCGGGCCTCTACAGACCAAGGCCTGGCCTTTCACTGTGAGTAGTCTCCTGCTAGTCCTTTGGGAAATGAGCTCACTCACCAAATATTGAATAACAAGACATTTGAGAACTACGACCACTTTAGAAGGAAAATCACATGCTGAAAATACGTTTTTCAAAGTGGCAGCAATGTCAAAACAGATGAGCCAGGAATTTTAAATTAGCCAAATAAATACATTGAAAGAGATAAGAAATTAAAAATAAAAGACCTACATGAGGAAACATGAAAAAGGTACAAAAATATGTACAATGGATATGAAAGTTTGAAAGATGACAATGGGTAGGACATGTGGTAACATGGATCCAACTGAGGATGAATTAATCAGAAAACATGACTGAGGAAATTTTTGAGAAAGAAGAAAACAACAGTGACTCGGAAATAGAAGGTAAAAATATAAACACTAGGAGATGTGTGCTAAAAGTAGAAGTGCTCACATCTGGATGGCACATGGAAAAAAATAAAATTGAAAATAAGTCCTTGAAGAAATGTGGACATAACTTTCCTAATACTAAAAAGAGACAATAAAGTTTGTACTTAAACAGCCCATAGAAAACCGAAGAAGACGGGGAAGAAAAAAATATATATATTATACACTCATTGTGAAAATCTAAGAATGTCAAAGAGAAAAAGCCCCTAAACAACCCAGTAGAAAGGATAATAACCCCAAACTGGAAACAATCTAAATGTCCATCAATAAGAATAAGTTTAAAAATATTATATTTATGGAACGAAATACTGTCCAGCAATAAAAAATAACAATACCAATAACCACAACATCATGAATAAATGTCAAAACATTAAATTGGGCAAAAAAAAAAAAAAGCCTGACACAGAGAATGTACTGAATGATTCCACTTAACATCAGATCAAATGATAGGTAAACCAAACCTGATGGCAGAAGTTTATAGTAACGATAATCTTTTGTGTTAACTTAAAAGACACAAAGCAATCATCCTGGCTCTGTATTTTGATCTACAGCATATTATTCCTTGATCCAGGTTGTGTTAACATGCATATGTAAAAAGTCTTAAAAGTGTGCATGTTATTGTATGTATATTATACATATAATAAGACACCTGAAAGAAAGAAAATTATATTTAGATAATATCGACAGCATGGACATTAGTGAGGAGAAGAACAAAGCAAGTAAAAGAATGCTATATTGCTATTGTGAGGGGAATGCAGGTATCAATTTTTGTTTTTAGGATGAAAAACAAAAGCAGTGACAAATTGAAGGAATAAGATGACAGAACCTTATATAAATATATCAGTAAAACTAAATGAGTTAAACTCAAGTGAAAGACAAACTTGAAAGATTGTATGATGAAATCTAAGTATATGCTATCTATAAGGTTGAAGTAAGGATAAAAAAGCAAATGTAGCAAAAATAAAACTGATATTAATGTGAAATGAAATTGACCTTAAGATAAAACATAGATATGAAAAAGGTCACTATAATGATAAAGATTCTATGCTTTAAGAAGATGTGGCAATTTTAACATACATATATCTAACAAAATAACCTCAAAATATTTGAATCCCAAAGTGACAGAACAATAAGGATGAAATGATGAATCTGTTATTGCAAGAATAGCTGTATATCCATGCTGTTGATTTCTGATAAGTTTTAGTAGGCAGTAACTCAAAAAAGATATAGAAAATCTGAATAAACAATTTATAAACTTGGTCTAGTAGATATTTACAGATTTCTGCAACCAAGAATTAGACACATTTTCCCCTCAATCCATGTAAAGCATTTAGTTATTCAAGTATCAGGCAACAAAGCCCTCAGTAAATTTCAGAGAATAAGTTCATATTGCATGAGCTCTTACCACTTTGTAATTGAGTTAAATTTTAATAAAACAGTAAGAATGTATACTTGGAAATTAAAAACTTCTAAGTAAGTGACAATGAAAAAAACCACAATGGAAAGTTACTGAATGATAATGAAAACTCTACATGGAAAGAACTATGGGATGCAGCAAAAGTGAAAGTCTCTCACAGTTTTTAATCCTTCAGAAAATTTTTGCTTTAGATCTGTCTAGAAGAAGGCAGCCTCAAAATGATAAGCCGTGTGCCTGTCTTAAGAATTAGAAAACTAATGACAGGATAAACCTAAACTAAGTTGAAGAGATAATAAAGAAACGAGCAGAAGGTAGTGAGATAGAATCAAAGATATTACAAAACAGAAGACAAAGCAAAAACTGGTTCTTTGAAGAAAATAGACAAATTTCTGCCATAAATGATCAACTGACAAAGCAAAAGGAATAAATGGTGTAATGAATATAAAGGGGGACATAATACAGATAAAGTAGCATGAAGAGTTACTACAAAATATCAGCAATTCTGTACGAGCAAATTTAAAAGCATAAACCGACAAATTCTTGGAAAGATATCATTTACTAAAATTGACCTAAAAAAGAATAAACTTCAATAATCTTGTAGCTAATAAAGAAATTGAAGTAGTGATTATAATTGTCCCATAAAGAAAACACAAGACTAATGGTCTCAGGCAAATTTTAACAAACATTCCAAGGGCAATCCCAATTTTATTCAAGCTCTTTGCAAAATGATAGGAAAAGAGGGAAGAATGCCCAAAGAGGGAAGAATGCGTCATTCTATGAAGCCAGTATAACGGATACCTAAACCAAACCAGGAAAATATGAGAATGGAAAAGTATAGGCCCGCTTATCTCATGAATAGAGACAAAAATCCTAAACAATATTACTAGCATCAAGTAGACTATATAAAAGACATCTGTATACTTCTCTTCACTGATGTAGAAAAAGTACTTGAAAATATTCTACTTAATGGCAGACTCTCTTAGTGAATCAGAAGTGGAAGGCAATACATTAAACAATAAGGAGTATATTTAAAAAACATAGAGCACCATCATTCTAAATGGAGGAACAGCAGACCTACAGTTGGCCTGCCGTATCCACAGTTCTGTACTCTTGGATTCAACCAACTGCAGATACTAGGGAAAAAATTCCAGAAAATCCCCAAAGCAGACCTGGATATGTCAGACACTAGCAACGATTTACATTGTACTTACAGGCTTCCTTGGTGGCTCAGATGGTAAAGCACCTGTCTGTATGGGGGAGACCCGGGTTCGATCCCTGGGTTGGGAAGGTCTCCTGGAGAAGGAAATGGTAGCCCACTCCAGTACTCTTGCCTGGAAAATACCATGGACGGAGGAGCCTTGTGGGCTACAGTCCATGGGGTCGCAAAGAATCAGACACGATTGAGAGACTTCCCTTTCACTTTGCATTAGGTGTCCTGTGTAATCTAGAGATGGTTTAAAGTGAGGGGGGGATGTCCATAGGTTATATGGAAATACTGCTCCATCTTAGAGATATGTGTATCAGCAGATTTTGGTATTTGTGTGGGTCCTAGAGCCAATACCTTGTGGTTATCGAGGAGTGATAGTCCCTTGAAGTTATTCCCACAAATGGGTGTTCTGAATGATAGCGACTGAGTTTCCTGCAGATGGCTGGCTTCAACAGCCAGTTAGTCACGTGAATAAGGAACCTTCACATGAGTCCTGCACCTAGCCACTGCATCCCCCTTCAGCCTTTCCATCGTCCCACCCGAGGCCCCACATGTCACAGTAGCTGAAAAACTGTCAATGCTGTGCTTCCTCTGAGCCCCAATCCTTGGACTCCTGACCACCAAAATGGTGGCTGCTTCATATCATTAAATATAAGTTCTTCTCAAACTGATGAAAGTGAAAGCATTAGTCACTTAGTTGTGTCCGACTCTTTGGGGCCCCATGGATTGTACCCTGCCAGGGTGCTTGGTCTGTGGTATTCTCCAGGCAAGAATACTGGAATGGTAGTCATTCCCTTCTCCAGGGGATCTTCCTCCTGACGCAGGGATTGAACCCAGGTCCTCCCGCATTGCAGGGAGATCCATTACCTTCTGAGCTACCAGGGAAGCCCTCTCAAACTGATGGATAGGTTTAATTGCACCCAGAATTTCAACAGAGTATTCCTGGTAGAATTTGATGAGTTTATTCTGAAGTCTACAAGAAAGAATAATGAGATAGCCAGGACGTTTTTAAAGATCAATAGCAGGAGGAGGCGGGGAAGGCAATGGCACCCCACCCCAGTACTCTTGCCTGGAAAATCCAATGGACGGAGTAGCCTGGTGGGCTGCAGTCCATGGGGTCGCTAACAGTCGGACAGACTGAGCGACTTCACTTTCACTTTTCTCTTTCATGCATTGGAGAAGGAAATGGCAACCCACTCCAGTGTTCTTGCCTGGAGGATCCCAGGGATGGGGGAGCCTGGTGGGCTGCCGTCTATGGGGTCACACAGAGTCGGACACGACTGAAGTGACTTAGCAGCAGCAGCAGCAGCAGCAGGAGGAGGGAATTTACCTTATTACCAAGCAGCAGAATTTCATATGAAATAACGGTAATTAAAACTGTTTGACATGGTGCAAAGATAAGCAAAACATATTTCTGGAAGTTTGGTATATGTCCAAAGTGGCATGACAGATAATGGAGAAAGGAGGGACAGTTTGATTAACAGGAGAAGATAAAGTGTTATCCATATGGGAAAAGATGAAGTTGGATTCCTTCTTAACGTATGTAAAAACTACAAATAATTAAGGACTGATATGTCAAAGACAAAACCTGAACACCCTTTAGACCTGGGGCTAGGAAAGAATTTTTTCCTACTAGGTTTTAAAAAGCATTGAATATAAGAAGATTGATAAATTTTAATAAATAAAAATTAACTTTATTAATTAAAAAGCACCAAAAAGAAATTGAAAATATAAATTATAAACTAGAAAGAAATATTTTCACCATATGCTACTGACTGGAGAAGGAAATGGCAACCCACTCCAGTATTCTAGACTGGGAAATCCCATGGACAGAGGAGCTTGGTGGGCCACAGACAATGGGACCACAAAAGAGTTGGATATGACTTAGTGATTAAACAACAACAATGCTACTGACAGTGGACTAATATCAATGATATACAAGTAACTTCTACAGATCAGTGAGTAGAACCTAAACAGTCCAGTGGAAAAGTAAGCACAAATATGGGCAGGCATTTCAAAGAAAAGTTCATATGCCCAGTACACATACAAAAAGATCTTCAATATCATTTTCATTTAGAGAAGTAAAAATTAAGACCACAATCAGACTGACAAAAAGTAAAGAACTCTGACAAATAACAAATATTGGCAAGGATATAAATCCACAGGACTTTTTTATACATTGTTAGGGGAAGTATAAGTAAGTACAGCCACACAACAGAAACAATTTGGCATTTGGGGGAGCAGGACCAAGTCAGCAAAGTAGACCTTGAGCTCACCTGCTCCCATGAACACACCAAAACTACGACTGCATGTAGAACAGCTCTTTCTGAGAACAACCTGAAGACTAGCAGAATGGCCGTTCTACAGTGAAGGCTATAAAGAAAAAACACAGTGAGACGGAGGGGAAGAGAAGCCATCTGGTTAGGACCCATAGCCCCGTGGGTGACCCAGAAGAGGAGGGCAAAGTTACAAACTTGTGGAGCCTCCCTGAGGAGCAGGGGTTTCAGCCCCACATTGGATACCTTAGCCTAGGGGTCCAGCACCAGGAAGTTGAGCCTCCTTGGCTGGTTTTAGAAACCAGATGGGCTTACCAGAGGGCTGTAGGAAACCAAGACTCTACTCTTACAGTATGCACCCATATTTGCTTGCTACTGGTTCCAGCACAGAGGCATCAGTTTGAAAAGTGGCTGGTGCTCTGGACCAGTGTACTGAGACCACTACCCCCAGCCCACACGGGGCTCTAGCTGCCAATGTACCCTAGGAGAGAAGATGCAGCTCACACTGGACTGTGGCCCCAACTCCTTGAGCTTCAGCCCTGCCCCCCACCTTCATAGACCTTTAGCACCCCTAGGAGAAGCCATGGCTCATACCTGATACTGACTGTGGCCACCACACCCCACTCCAACCCCCCGTCACCGAAGTGACAACCCCAGCACATCCTGGAAAAGGCCTTGGCCTAAATACAACCCCAGGAAAAAAGCCCTAATGAAATGGAGATAATTGATTGACCTGAAAAAGTTCAAAGCATTGCTTACTGAACATGGAGAAAGAATAGAGGAATACAGTGAAAACTTCATCAAGAATTAGAAAATATAAGAAAAATTAGAACTGAAGACTACAATAATTGAAATTTAAAATACACTAGATGGAACTGCCAACAAAGGCCCATCTAGTCAAGGTATGGTTTTTCTCGTAGTCATGTATGGATATGAGAGTTGGACTATAAAGAAAGCTGAGCACCGAAGAATTGATGCTTTTGAACTGTGGTGTTGAAGACTCTTGAGAGTCCCTTGGGCTGCAAGGAGATCCAACCAGTCCATCCTAAAATCAGTCCTGAATGTTCATTGGAAGGACTGAGGCTGAAGCTGAAACTCCAATACTTTGGCCACCTGATGCGAAGAACTGACTCATTTGAAAAGACCCTGATGCTGGGAAAGATTGAAGGTGGGAAGAGAAGGAGATGACAGAGCATGAGATGGTTGGATGGCATCACCGACTCGATGATGAGTTTCATCATTATGATGGCAGCTTGACTTGAGTCTGAGAAAGCTCCGGCAGTTGGTGATGGGCAGGGAACCCTGGAGTGCTGCAGTCCTTGGAGACAGAAAGAGTTGGACACTACTGAGTAACTGAACTGAACTGAGATGAAATTAATGGCAGATTAGGTGACAAAGAAAAATGCATAAGCAACTGGTTTGACAGAAGAGTGGAAATCACCCAGTCAAAACAGCAAAAGAAAAAAAACCAATCTTTTTGGGACCTCTTGGGATAACATCAAGCATACTAACATTTACATTTAGGGATCCAATAAGGATAGAGAGAGAAAGGAGCAGATAATATTTCTGATGAAATAATGGCTGAAAACTTTCCTAACTGAAGAAGAAAACAGATATTGAGGTTTAGCAAAAGCTGCAAACTGGAAGGGAGTGGCATGATACATTTAAAATTCTGAAACGAAAAAAAATCTACAATAAGGATACTCTACTCAGCAAGATTATCATTCAAAATTGAAGGAGATATAGTTTCCCAGACAAGCCAATGCTAAAAGAATTTATCACCACTAAATCGTCCTTACAAAAATATATTAGAGTATTATTTAAGTAAAAGAAGATCATAAGAAGAAATAATATATGAGTGAAAAAAACCTCAATGGTAAAGGCAAATATCTAGTAAAGGCAGAGGATCAAACACTTAAAAAGGATGCTTGGAGCTGGTGCACTAGAATGACCCAGGGAGATGGAATGGGGAGGGAGGTGGGAGTGGGGTTCAGGATTGGGAACATGTGTACACCCATGCCGGATTCATGTTGATGTATGACAAAACCAATATAGTATTGTAAAGTAAAATAAAGTTAAAAAAAAAAAGTACAGGAGGGACATCTCCAGTGGTCAAGTGGTTGAGACTCTGCACTTCCACTACAGGGAACACGGGTAACATGTTTACATGAGAACTAAGATTCCACATGCTATGCAGCATGACCAAAAGAAGAATAAAGGAAAAAAAATATAAAATCAACTATAACTGCAATAAATAGAGAATGCACAATGGCATCAAAAACAAAACTTTGGAGGGGGGAGTAAAAAATGCAGTTTTTAGAAGGTCAGTCAGTCAGTTCAGTCACTCAGTCGTGTCTGACTCTTTGCGACCCCATGAATTGCAGCACGCCAGGCCTCCCTGTCCATCACCAACTCCTGGAGTTCACTCAGACTCACGTCCATCAAGTCAGTGATGCCATCCAGCCATCTCATCCTCTGTCATCCCCTTCTCCTCCTGCCCCCAATCCCTCCCAGCATCAGAGTCTTTTCCAATGAGTCAACTCTTCGCATGAGGTGGCCGAAGTACTGGAGTTTCAGCTTTAGCATCATTCCTTCCAAAGAAATCCCAGGGCTGATCTCCTTCAGAATGGACTGGTTGGATCTCCTTGCAGTCCAAGGGACTCTCAAGAGTCTTCAACACCACAGTTCAAAAGCATCGATTCTTCGGTGCTCAGCTTTCTTCACAGTCCAACTGTCGCATCCATACATGACCACTTTGGCAAAGTAATGTCTCTGCTTTTGAATATGCTATCTAGGTTGGTCATAACTTTCCTTCCAAGGAATAAGCGTCTTTTAATTTCATGCTGCAGTCACCATCTGCAGTGATTTTGGAGCCCCAAAAAATAAAGTCTGACACTGTTTCCCCTTCTATTTCCCATGAAGTAATGGGACCAGATGCCATGATCTTAGTTTTCTGAATGTTGAGCTTTAAGCCAACTTTCTGACTCTCCTCTTTCACTTTCATCAAGAGGCTTTTTAGTTCTTCTTCACTTTCTGCCATAAGGGTGGTGTCATCTGCATATCTGAGGTTATTGATATTTCTCCCAGCAATCTTGATTCCTGCTTATGCTTCTTCCAGCCCAGCATTTCTCATGATGTACTCTGCATATAAGTTAAATAAGCAGGGTGACAGTATACAGCCTTGACATATTCCTTTTCCTATTTGGAACTAGTGTGTTGTTCCATGTCCAGTTCTAACTGTTGCTTCCTGACCTGCATACAGGTGGTCTGGTATTCCCATCTCTTTCAGAATTTTCCACAGTTTATTGTGATCCACACAGTCAAAGGCTTTTAGAAGGTGCTGGATCTTAAATCACTATTGGTTTAAAATAAAAATATAATCAATATTATGTATCCATTTATAATATATATCAATTACATATCAATATATATGAACCTCATGGTAACCACAAACCAAAAACCTACAATAGATAACACTTAAAAAATGAGAAAGGGACCCAAACAAAGCACTGAATAAAATCATTGAACCAGAAGGAAGAGACTAAAAGAACTAGAAAACAACCAGAAAATAAGTGACAAAAAGACAATAAGTACGTACCTAATAATAGTCATTTTGAAGATAAGTGGACTAAATGCCACAATTAAAGGACATAGAGTGAATGAATAAAAGCAAACAAACAAGACCTGTTAATAAGCTGCCTACAAGAGAGTTGGGCTTCCTTGGTGGTTTAATGGTTGAGAATCCACTTGCCAAGCAGGAGATGCAGATTCCATCCCTTGGAAAGATCCCTGGAGAAGTAAATGGCAACACTCCAGTATTCTTGCCTGGGAAATCCCATGGATAGAGGAGTCTGGCAGGCTACATACAGTCCATGGGGTCGCTAAAGAGTTGGACACAACTTCTAAACAACAACACAAGAGACTTGCTTTAGAGCTGGAGACACACACAGAGGAATGTGAAAGGATGGAGAGAAATTCCATGCAAATGGATACAAAAAGGAAGCGGGGTAGCAATGCTCATATAAAACAGTCTATGACAAAAGACAAACGCATTACATTATGAAAAAGGAGTTAATCCAAGAAGATATAAAATGTTCATAAATATATGTGTACCTAACATAGCATCTTGGAGAAGGAAATGGCAACCCACTCCAGTATTCTTGCCTGGAGAATCCCAGGGATGGGGGAGCCTGGTGGGCTGCCGTCTATGGGGTCACACAGAGTCGGACACGACTGAAGTGACTTAGCAGCAGTAGCAGCAACATAGCGTCTAAATATATAAAGCAATTATTAACAGACATAAAGGGAGAGATTGGTAGTATTGCATTAATAGTAGAGGACGTTATTACTCGCATTAATGAATGTGGATAGATTAGACAGAAAATCAGTAAGAAGAGTGGCCTTAAATGACATGTTAGGCCATTTGGAATTCACAGTTACAGAACATTCCATCCCCCAACACAATAGACAGTCTTTTGAAGTGCACATGGAACTTTCTCCAAGTCACCTGCTAGTCCACTAAAGAAGCCTCAATAAATTTGAGAAAATTGAAATTGTTTCATTTTCTGACTTGAGGTATGAAACTAGAAATTAATTACAGAAAGAAAACTGGAATAAAACAAAAACATGTGGAGACTAACCAACATGCTACTAGAAATCCTATGATCATCAAAGAGAAAACTAAAAACACCTTGAGACATGAAAATAGAAATGTAACCTTCCTAAATCTATGGGACACAACAAAAGCAATTCCAAGAGGATGGTTCGTAACAATACAAGCCTCCTCAAGAAATGAGAACAATCCCAAATAGTCCACCTAAATTTCCACCTATGGGAATTAGAAAAAGAAGGGCAAACAGAACCCAAAGTCAGCAGAAGAGAGGAAATAAAGTAGGATGGGAAACCACCACCAGTAATAGAAAAGAGCAATGAAATTATCTTCTCCAAAGATAAAACTGATAAACTGTAACCCAGACTCATCAAGAAAAAGAGAGGGGCCCAGATAAAACTAGAAAGAGAAGTTACAACCAATATCATAGAATTACAACCCTAAGAGAATAGTATGAACAGTTATATGCCAATAAATTGAATGACCTAAAAGAAGTAACTAAATTCCTAGAAGCCTATAATTTTCCAAGGCTGAATCAGGAAGGAATAGGAAATCTAAACAGATCAATTACTAGAAATGAAACTGAATCATTATTTAAAACAATTTCCACAAATGAAAGAAGAGGATCAGATGGTTTCATAGAGGAACTCTACCAAACACTTACAGAAGAGTTAATACCTAGCCTTCTCAAACTATTTTATAAATTGAAAAGGGGGAAACATTTCCACAGTCATTCTATAAGGCCATCATAACCTTGAAACCAAAACAGGACAAAGACCCTACCAAAGAATAAAATTACAGGTAATATCCCAGATGAACATCAATGTGAAAATCCATGACAAAATATTAGCCAATCAAATCCAGCAATACATCGAAAGGATCATACATCATGATCAAGGGAGATTTTTTCCCAGGGGTGCAGTGATGATTTAGTTTTCAAATTAATCAACATGCTACAACATAATAACAAAGTGAAGGATAAAGAAAATCACATGGTCATCTTAATAGATGCTGAAGAAACTTTCGGCAAAATCCAATGTCCATTCATGACAGAAACTCAACGAAGCTGATACAGAGGGAGCATAGATTGCCTGTAGTTATCCAGTTTTCCCAGCCTCCTTTGTTGAAAGGATGCTGATTCTGGTGGGTCTGAGGTCCACGACACAAACCTTGGTGATCATGTTCCCCTTCCTCTTTTCCACATGGGCTGCCCAGGGCTTTTGAGTGAGATTTGATGTGTGCACGGACAGTGGAAATTTTTCTTCTTTCAAACTGTCTACTGTAAAAGTGGTCACTTGGAGCTTTTTATTTCACTGATTTTGTAGAATCGATTCCTTCAGTTTACATTCCAAGCTATAAATGTGTGATGGGTTTTTAAAAGTTCATGTCACAAATGCACAGAATGAAACCTGATAATACATATTCATATGGTTTGCAAGTCTGTTTGGTAGACTTCAACTTAAGACTGCTCTCTCTCTTATTCCAGTTACGTATGAGTAACAGGAGAAAAGCGTTATTTGATGCAGAAACAAACAAATAAATTGGTAGAACAAGAAAAATGGAAATTGTATGTTTCTTAAAAGGGGGTCTAATGGCCAACATTTTTACACTGAAAAGCTTAAAAGATGCCTTATTGTAATTTAGAAAGAACCTCTTGGATTTCATCATTATGAAAGCATACCTAGAGTTTGAGCATCACTGTCTAAAATCCCAAAAACAATGCTATGTACGAGTCTCCTGTGCATTTCGCTTTCCGTAGACTTGTATTAAGTCAGCACGTATTGAACACTATGTTCCAGGCCTTGACACCACGGTATGAAACACAGACCCCTGGTTAAGCAGCTCCTAGCCCTCAGGGCAGAGACAAACACATACACACATCAACTGCTGGCTGACATGACCCAAATAAGATCGGTGAGCTCCTAGAGTCCAGTGGATGAGGCAGCTACCTGTGCCTGCCTCAGACTGCTAGAGCTGAAGATGGCACTTATTTATAGTTAATGCTGACTTCGTGGGGCATCTTAAAACTCGTTCAGCTCATGTCGCTATTAGGTTACATCTGAAATGAAAAGAGTAGTATTGGGTTGGCCAGAAAGTTTGGGTGTTTCCATAAACTGGTATAGAAAAACCCAAATGAAATTCTAGACACAACCCACAAATGACCTGAATGCATGATGCTAGTTGCTTCAGTCGTGTCTGACTCTTTGTGACCTCATGGACTTCAGCCAACCAGGCTCCTCTGTCCATGGGATTTTCCAGGCAAGAACACTGGAAAGACCTAAACATATTTTAATCTCAAAGAAGAGGAATGGATAAGAAAGAGGTTTGCTCTTGATGGACTTGAAAATATGTGGATTTGACCCCACTATCCTCCAGGGCAGGAGAAACACACAACTTGTACAGCACACATATCATGGGCATATATTAGAGTCTGGAGAAGGTACTTAGAGATGGGAAGAGATTGATACCAAGCAGTGCAAATGAAAATGAAATTACTCGGTCGTGTCCAACTCTTTGCAACCCCATGGACTGTAGACTACCAGGTTCCTCCGTCCATGGAATTTTCCAGGCAAGAATACTGGAGTGGGTTGCCATTTCCTTCTCCAAGAAATCTTCCTGACCCAGGGGTTGAACCCGGGTCTCCTGCATTGTAGGCAGACGCTTTGCCATCTGAGCCACCAGGGAAGTCTAATGACAGGCCAGGATAAACCCCTGACAGGGTTTCTGCCATAAGCCATATGAGGTCACCGTGGAACTGCAGGGCAGGGCTCCTCACTTGCTTCACGCAGGGTGTGTCATTCATACACACAAGCACACTGAGAGTTCGTCAAGTACAGCAGAAAACATGTTTGTTAGGAGAACAAAGAACTAGAGCTCCAAGCATCCTAACCTTGTCCTGAAGAATCCCGGACAAGCCCCCAAGATGAAAGTTTGTTGCTGAACCACGGAAGACACTGGGATTCTTGCCTCCAGAGGAGAAGAATTCAATCTGGGGCCAGTGACGAAGCTTGATCGCTCAGAGATTTTGTGTAATATAGTTTTATTAAAGTATAAAAGAGATAGAGAAACCTTCTGACATAGACACCAAGCAGCGTAAACATCTTCAAATTGATTACTTAATGCCCTGTTTGGGCTCCAGCATTGCTTGGAGCTGGGTGGGCCATGCAAACCCCACCCCCTGCCCCCGCCCTGAGTGGCTCAGTCTCCAAGGTAACAGGCGGGGCTGCCCATATCTGCTGATGCCCTTACTTGGGTCCGATCACCTTGCACTGAGTGAACGTCCACTGGCTCCCACAAGTAGGGTATTGCTGACCATACAGTGATGCTCAACCTCAATTTACGTTTGGATGCCAGCCAGTAATCACCAACCTCACTTCCGGAAACATCTGAATTATGGGTTATTGTTCTACAGCCCAGTGAAGTTAAAGCTCTGTCTCCTCTCTGCTTAGAGCTGATAAGAGCACAGATCAAGTTCATACAGTTATTAGACTGAAAGGAAAACAACTACTGGTCTCTTTCTGTTCTGTACTCAGAGAATCATATATCCCAAGTTTTCGGGCAACAGCCACTAATTTCCTTCCCTCTGCTTGATTGTTAGGCGAGAGATTTCATACATCTGAATTCAATGTGTGCGTGCGCCTTGTGGGCCCATAATATTCTTCTAGCATTTCAGGATGGCTAAATTTTTTATTACTTTGTCCTTATTTAGCATACCTGTTGGTACTCTGTGGAAGAGAGATGCTATTATTTATTGTTAGGTATAGGATGATCACTAAATTGGAAACACTGTGGCAAGGGCTTATGTTTCACTTTTATTTCTGCTCAGCTATGAGCTGGTTCTCATTTCTGAGAATTTGAACCCACCGTAAGATCTGTCTTCTGATCTTTTAAGGACCCTTTAGAAACATATGGTTTTTGGTTTGGTTCGTGTTATTTTTGGTTTAGTTTTACTTTAAACATTCTTCAGCTCTCTCTCCTCTGTACTTTCCCCAAGATGTCATGTCACCACCCCCTCTGACTTCAGCTATTGCCTCTACTGGGAAGACCCTGGCTCTACTTGTAAACCCTTGGCTCATTCCTACCGTTCTTCTTACTGTCCACATGCCTCCACATCGGCCTGATTTGTCAGGTCCTTTTAGGCCTAAGTAGCCACCTGTCCCCTTGGGGAATGGCATGGCAACCCACTCCAGTATACTTCCTGGGAAATTCCATGGACAGAGAAGCCTAGAGGGCTACAGGGGTCGCAAAAAGTTGGATATGACTGAGCAAATCACACAGACACATACACACACATACACACACACACACACACACACACACACACACAGCCACCCATTCCAGAGGAATTAAGGTTTCTCCACATTCCATGCAATACATTGAGGAATCATCCAGTTGTTAACATTTGCTCTTTGTCCCCGTAACTGCAGTTTGCTCAGGCTGACACGACAGTGATCACACAACCAAGGTTACGGACAGTCTCAGCAGGACATGCGCAGATGGTAGAGAATCGTGACATGTACATAACTTGGAGAGTTTTCTGATCTTCTTATCCATTGATTTTTATGGGAGTTAAGGGCTTCCCAGGTGGCGCAGTAGTAAAGAATCCTCCTGACAATGCAGGAGACACAGGAGATGTAGGTTCGATCTCTGGATCAGAAGATCCCCTTGAGGAGGAAAGGGCAACCCACCCCAGTATTCTTGCCTGGAGAATTCCATGGACAGAGGAGCCTGGCGGGCTACAGTCCATGAGGTCACAAAGAGCTGGACACAACTGAAGAGACTTTGCACATAATGAATATTGATAGAGTAAATAATATGGCTCCATGGGGTTGCAAAGAGTTGAATATGACTAAGAGTCTGAGCACAAATGTGGGAATTAAGGAATAATAAAGAGATAAGTGACTTTGAAAAGGAGTAAAGTATATTACTAGAGACTCATGTTTATCTCTTCTAAATGTTTCCAAATCCTCAACAGACAACAATTTTGCTCTCTTATACCCACTGACCTTGTCAAAAATTATGTTAACAGCATAACAGGGACTTCCCTGGTGGTCAAGAGGCTAAGAGGTCATGCTCCCAAGGCAGGGGGGCCTGGGATTGATCCCTGGTCAGGGAACTAGATCCTGCATGTCACAACCAAGAGGTTGCATGCTGTAGCTAAAGGTTCTGCATGCCACAACTAAGACCTGGGGCAGCCAAATAAATAAACGTTTTTTAAAATTACAGCATAACAGAGTGCGCTTCATGGCGACTCCACCAAGAACACTCTCAGAAGTGGTCCCTTCTTTAATTTTCCACTCCCACTTCCTCTTCAAGGCCTCAGATCATTAGATTCAGAAAATTCGCCCAACCTCATTGTGTGGGTGGCTAGATTAAAAGGCACCTCAGTGCCCAATTGTGTCATCAAATATACAGTGTCATTAATGCATTCATAGCCGATGGGGCTATTCAGCTGTCCCTGCTTCTAGACCCTTCTGGTGGATAGAACCAAGAAACTTATTTTTAAATTTCATGAGTTTACACTGATAACTTTAATGTTAGCCTAGGAACACAGAGTTCTCCTTGCCTCATTCCTTATTCGTATATCTCTTTTTCACAGTGAGAACCCTGGTTCCCTACAGTATCAGAACAAATGTATCTATCATTTCCTCTACCCTGCAACCCCAGCAAAATAGTTTCAGAATCACTCCTCGAGTGATACCACCTGCAGCAAGTTGGTCCTACTTTACTACTAGGTAAAGTTTGAGTTTTTCTATTTTGTTTTTCTGCAAGTATTTTGGTACTTAGAATATAGCCTTAGTATTAAAGTTCATAGTCAGAGAACTGAGTTCCAAAGTGGCTTGAATTAATTCTTCTTCTGTGTGCTTATATTTTTGATGTATACTTAGGTTCATTTTTTTGTGATCAATTTTAGTTTTATTTTTTAAATCCTTTAATTTTTTTCTTTTGACTGTGTGAAACATACATAACTCAAAAGTCAAAATCATCTAAGGAGAAATAGCCTGAGAGGTCTCCTTCCTATCCCTTTGTCCCCACCTGCTTCCCACCAACCGCACATATAAATACCACCCATAATTTATGCCTTATCCCTCATATTTCTTTTTTTTAATTTATTTTTAGTTGGAGGATAATTGCTTTACAATATTGTGTTGGCTTCTGCCATACATCAACATGAATTAGCCATAGGTTTACTCATGTCCCCTCCCGCTTGAGCCTTTGTCCCACCATCCCTAACCCACCCCTCTAGGTTGTCACAGAGCACCAGGTTGAGCTCCCTGCGTCATACAGCAAATTCCTACTGGCTATCTATTTTACATATGATAGTGTATGTTTCCATGCTACTCTCCCAATTCCTTCTGTATTTCTTTTTGTGGTGTATACATTGCAATACATATATTGCTATATATATATATATATAAATACATATATATATATATGAAATTACTCCTCTTTCTTACAGCAAGGACAGCATGCTATACATACTCTTTTGAATTTTTTTTCATTTAAAGTATGTCCTGGAAGTCACTCTCCATGAGTTCATAGGGCTCTTCCTCATTCTTAGTACTCCAGTATATGGATGTGCCAAACTTTATTCAACCAGTTTCTCATGAATGAATATTATGTTGTTCCCAATGTTTTGCTATAATAATAATGCCACAGTTATTAAAAACCTGTTCCTCTGTTGTTTTGTACTTGTACAGGTTTAGAGAAAATTCCTAGAACTAGAATTGCCAGGTCAAAGGGTCAATGCAGATAGAGAGTTCTGTTGCTCCTCTCAGGTTCCTTTGTTGGGCGTTGGTCTCCACCCCCTTGGCCACCACCTGTCCCTGGAGTATGTGTGAGACCTGTCTCCCCAGAGATGCTGTAGGATGCCTGTAACCTCTGGCCCACACTGCCCAGCACCCCTGAGTCCCGCAGCTGTGATGGCCAGTTTCCAGGTCACTGACAGCTGCCCACCTCCAGCACCTGTGTCTCCATCCTCATCCTGAGGTGGATGCAGGAGTTCACTAGACCCAGAGGGGAGGCCTGTTTCAATGTGAAAGCACAGAGGTTGAAAGAGAATGTTTTGTTTGAAGAACAGCTTGAAATTCGCCACTGTGAATGTGACTGGAGTGTGTAATTTGGTAATTCATAAAGATCCATTGTGGACAAGTTGTGAAGGACACCGTATGCCATTTGCCCAAAGCAAACTCAAATGAGTGTCTGCTCTGTGTGGGACCTGTGTTCACAGTCACGTGGTCTAAGTGAACTGCTTTCAGTGTGTTGTTATCTCTCTGAAACTGACTTTAGCCATGACTTTGTCTTCCTCAGAACCAAGCACATTCATATACTTTTTGTGCTCACATATTTTTGTTCAGAACCCATTCAGATCAATCAATACTTATTGAAGACTTTGTCCATATTTTCATGGATTGTTTTACTGCAGTAGGTTATACAAGGCTGACTGCAGACCTTATTAATCCACTCGATAAATAATTACTCATTTGCCTTTTTCATTTAAAATGTTCTCATCTGATTGTGTGTGAAATTTGTAACTAAAGAGATTCATAAATAGAAATATAAAGATTGACTTTAAGGCATCAACCCAGACAACCACCATCATCTATATCATGGCATCATTTTCATATTTTTAATCCTCCAGTAAAGTGTTTCTCTAGTGGCAGGAAAAAATGGCAGATTCATTTTGAAAAATTCTTCTTTATCAAATGAAAGCATACTCATTTTCTAAAGAAAAAGAAAATATTATACCCATTCTACCACCTGAAGACAATGTAGTGTATTTCTTCCTAAGCATAAGAGAAGAAAATCAAACCTTTACCACTGTTTTACTGGTGTGGTATCTTCTTTCATGTGCTAGTATTACCTGTGCTCTTGGATCCTGCCTGCACATTTCCCCAGATTTCTTTTAAGTTATGGGGAAGAGGGAACTTCGTTGGATGTTTAGTATCTCTGGCTGTGGCAGCTGCACGGTGCAGGGGCGGGGGCTGGGGGCAGCGGCTGCACGCGTGGCGCAGGGGCAGTGGCACAGGGGCTACCCCACCTCCTAGATCGGGAGCAGCCGCAGAGAGGAGCTACCCCATGTCTAAGGTCAGGAGTGGCGGCCGAGAGGAGATACACCACACCCAAGGTCAGGAGTGAGGCCTTGAGGAGATATCCCATGTCCAAGGTCATGAGCGCGGCCTACAGAAGATACCCCACATCCAAGATCATGAGCAGTGACTGCGCTTTGCTGGAGCAGCCGTGAAGAGATACCCCCCCATCCAAGGTAAGAGAAACCCAAGTAAGATGGTAGGTGTTGAGAGAGGGCATCAGAGGGCAGACACACTGAAACCACAGTCACAGACAACTAGTTAATCTGATCACAGGCACCACAGCCTTGTCTAACTCAATGAAAATAAGCCATGTTTTGTGGGGCCACCCAAGATGGTGGGATCATGGTGGAGAGGTCTGACAGAATGTGGTCCGCTGGAGAAGGGAATGGCAAACCACTTCAGTATTCTTGCCTTGAGAACCCCATGAACGGTATGAAAGGCAAAAAGGACACTGGAAGATGAATTCCCCAGATCAGTAGGTGCCCAATGTGCTGCTGGAGATCAGTGGAGAAATAATTCCAGAAAGAATGAAAGGATGGAGCCAAAGCAAAGAAAAACAAATACCCAGTTGAGGATGTGACTGGTGATAGAAGCAAGGTCCAATGCTGTAAACAGCAATATTGCATAGGAACCTGGATTGTTAGGTCCATGAATCAAGGGAAATTGGAAGTGGTCAAACAAGAGATGGTAAGGGTGAACATTGACATTCTAGGAATCAGCAAACTAAGATGGACTGGAATGGGTGAATTTAACTCAGATGACCATTATATCTACTACTGATGGCAGGAATCCCTCAGAAGAAATGGAGCAGCCATCATAGTCAACAAGAGTCTCAAATTCAGTACTTGGATGCAATCTCAAAAATGACAGAGTGATCTCTGTTTGTTTCCAAGGCAAACCATTCAATATCACAGTTATCCAAGTCTATGCCCCAACCAGTAACGCTGAAGAAGCTGAAGTTGAACAGTTCTATGATCCTTTCTAAAGCAGACTCTACTAGATTCCAACATAAGATATTCTCTAAACCTATAAGTAATGTTAATACAGTTTTATTTGTCTTAAAATTTTTAAACTTACTACAAAGAGATATCTTGACAAGAGCAGAAAAACATTTTGAGTAATTGAAGGACACTTCTCTTCCTCTGCCCATTTGGTATCAAGACAGGTTCAATAAACAATGGAAATCTGGGGAAATAATCTTACCGGTAATGGGATGTGCTTGTATTTCCTCAGATAGATCCAATGAACTCACATGGCTTCTTCTTCGGAAGATTCGACCCAAGGGGGCAGCATTCAAAATGGATACCAAAACAACAAAAACCCCAGGAGGAAGAAATTCCAATATGGGCCATGTCAGCTCTAAAGATCTCCAGGAAGCACTGCCCTCGGCGACATCAACCTTATGACCTCCCCTCTTGAAGACAGATAAAAACCCTTACTAATCAAGCTGAAAGTCTGGTTTTTCAACAGGGAATGCCATGGAGTCCTGAAAACCTTCTTATCGCTATGCTTGCTCTGTTGGCCTGCGTGTCCCCCGCTGGAGCCAGATTAACTAATCATACTTACTGGGCTTACTTACCCAACCCCCCTTTATTGCAGGTTGTAGAATAGATGGAGAAAGGATGTATCAACCAATGACTTCACCCATATGCCCCCTCCCTGGAACGTGAAGGGGCCCTCACACCCTGGGGAGAAGGGAAAACTGATTAATATTTCTTTAGGCTATGAAGTCCTTCCCTTGTGCCTGGGCCCAGGGTAAGTATGCATAAATGTCAGCTGACAAACTTGGGCTTTAGTCCTGCCTCCAAAAGAAGACTTTCACACATTGCTTGGATTATTTACTGCCCTTTCTTTGTCTGTGAACCATGTTTATACTACTGAAACTTTAGGGAAAGAGTTAGGGAAAGAACAAAGAACATCATGTAAAGGGTTTACTTATAAGAACTTTAAATATACTCCTGTTCATTGGGACAAATGTCAAGCCAAATCAGGAAAACTAATATTTGTGTCTAGCCACACCATTGTCGATTGGGGATCCCATGGTATGTGGTTGTCTAACTATTCAGATTATATTAATAGCACTGTGTGTGATTATGCTACTCACGTGGCTTGGAAAGTCACTAACACTGCGATGGAACATTACCATGACAAAGGACTTCTTGCCCTCGTCCTCGGATCATCCTCGATAAACAAACATATAGAAACTTGCTGCGAGCACCAAAGAACTTGGAACTTGGACCGGACATTTCACAGGAACCAGTCGTAGTCATAATAATTATTTCTTTTGCTATAATCAATCATATTTCATACAGGCTTGTATTCCCCTTCCTTTTGTTTTAGCCATAGGGAACTTACAATTCAATAGGACTTTACATTCTGTAACTTGCATAAATTGAAAATTGTATACCTGTCTTAACTCTTCTATTTCCTTAAGAAATGAATCCCTTTTGATTCTTTGATCTCGACGTAATCTGTGGTTACCAGTAAATCTCCAAGGGCCCTGGGAAGAAGGTCCCATGTCCAGGCTTGCTTCCCAGTTACTTACTAAATTACTCCGATGACCTAAATGATTCATTGGATGGCTGATTCTTGGCATTTGGGGATTAATAGCTATTTGCACCACTGCCGCCATCGCTGGCATTGCTTTACAAACCTCAATTCAAACACATAATTTTATCCAAAATTGGACTAAAGATGCTCATACTATGTGGGCCACTCAGGCTCAGATAAATNGGGGATTAATAGCTATTTGCACCACTGCCGCCATCGCTGGCATTGCTTTACAAACCTCAATTCAAACACATAATTTTATCCAAAATTGGACTAAAGATGCTCATACTATGTGGGCCACTCAGGCTCAGATAAATGAGGATATTCAAGATGAAATACAGGAACTAAAAACAGCCATCAAGTGGGTTAGAGATCAATTAATAGATGTACAAAAACAAGTGATACTAAAATGTGATTGGAATCCTACTCAATTTTGTGTTACTCCTGTTCAATTCAATCATAGTGCCTACAACTGGGAGCAAATCAAATTTCATTTACAAAATATACATGATAATGCCTCTCTAAATGTACAATTACTGCAAAAAGAAATCTTTGAAACCTTCTCTAAAAGTTTGCTCTCACCCCCTATCTGGAAATTTTAGCTGAAAAACTAGCTGATCAATTATCTGGGCTAGACCCATGAGGGTGGTTTTAGAGCATCACCCACAGCATCAGGTCTGGAACTGTAACTCTGGCGATTGTCTTGGCAATTATATTTGTTGTTTACCATTGCCTTTCTGCAAAAATTGTTAAAACTAAACAAACTCAAATGGTCAGGACATTTTTTACAAATATAATAAAATAGGGGGAATTGTCAGGGAATGTTTACCAGTAATATTCCTGTGTGCTGTTTCGCATCTCTCTTGAGCCCTCTCTTCCTTATCAGTTCCTGTCAGGAGCGAGAGGAGTGGCAAGCCACTCCCAGGACTGCGATCATAGAGATGGGATGCTTGCCTAGGATTTCCTTCATTAGCCTTTCCATATGGTGAAAGGGTCTCCCTGGTGGCTCAGACAGTAAAGCGTCTGCCTGCCATGCAGGAGACCTGGGTTTGATCCCTGGGTTGGGAAGATCCACTGGAGAAGGAAATGGCAACCCATTCCAGTAATCTTGCCTGGAAAACTCCATGGACTGAGGAGCCTGGTGGGCTACAGTCCATGGGGTCACAAAGAGTCGGACATGACTGAGCAACTTCACTTTNATCCCTGGGTTGGGAAGATCCACTGGAGAAGGAAATGGCAACCCATTCCAGTAATCTTGCCTGGAAAACTCCATGGACTGAGGAGCCTGGTGGGCTACAGTCCATGGGGTCACAAAGAGTCGGACATGACTGAGCAACTTCACTTTCACTTTCATGGTGAAAGGGATTATCTATGACCCTCTTTTGATATGGATTGCCTTTTGGCTTTATGGCCTCTATTGCTCCTTGTTTCCTCGGTAACTTGTAAAGTCTGGTCTTTTGATCTTTATCTGAAGAAGCTACCTTGTAATATGGTATATATACTCACACAGAATTCAATAAACCACTCTTGTTCCACCAGAGACTTGGGTCCCCATGTCCTTCTCTCTTTCTCTCTCTCTCTATCTATCTATTTCTGGCTGATTCCCTGGAGCGTGAAGGCCGGCTGCGTAACCCAGGGAATATTAGCCTCTTCCTTTCACTTTCTTTCTTTCACTCTGTTCTTTCACTTTCTCATCGTCAATTCTGGATCGCCAGGTTCTGGTCCATTAAAGGACCCCAACAGCTACCCACTCCAGTATTCCAGCCTGGAGAATTCCGTGGACTGTATAGTCCATGGGGTCGCAAAGAATCGGACATGACTGAGCCACTTTCACTTCACAAATGTAAATATATAAATAAGAAGAATGAAAATGATCATTATTAACAAGGGTAGATGGAGGACTTCCTTGGTGGCAAGGTGGATAAGAATCCAGCTGCCAGTGCAGGGGACATGGGTTCAATTCCTGGTCCAGAAACATCCCACATGCTTTGGAGCAACTAATCCCTTGCATCACAAGTACTGAGCCTGTGTGCCAGAGCCTGTGAGCTGCAACTACTGAAGCACATGCAGGTTAGAGTCCGCTCTGCAACAGGTGAAGCTGTTAGGTAGGCAGAATAGGGAAAAGGAGTCCAAAATGGCGGTGGCTAGAAGACAAGAAAGGTCAAAGGAAGGTCCGAGGACCAGAGTGAAGACTTCAGGCAGAACAAACAGCACTCCTGGCTAAGCCCAATTTGCATAGGGCAGGCCCAGGTAGAGGAAAAAACATATAAAAGGAGGAGCCAAAGCGCTTTCTCTCTCTTTCTCTCCCACGTGCGTGCACTCTTTCTCTCTCTCTCCCTCTCTCCCTCCCTCTCCCCCGCATGCTCCTCCACTCTCTTCTCTTCAAGTCTTTGGGTTGGCATGCCCTCACTCTTCAAGGATGGATTCTCCTGCTATCTTCTAAATAAAATAGATCTGTAAGACTGATTTGCCTAAGAGATATAACACAGTTTGTCCAAGACCCGAGAGCTGTGATGCACCGAGGGCTTTAATGTCCGTCGCTCCAAATCTTTGTTGTGATGAGACAAAGAACCGAGGAACACACACTCGCGTGACAAAGCCATCACAATGAGAAGCCTGCACGCCACTACAGAAAAAGGCCCGAGCAGCGACCAAGACCCAGTGCAGTCAACAAATAAATAAATTGAAAAAAAAAAAAATGGATAGAAACACAAATGCCAGATTCTGTGAGTGTAGACTCAAACAGGTTTGCATTTTCTACATGGAAAACTAAAGCTATGACTTACTGTCTCCTCTGACCCAGTAAGGCCATCACAAGATATTTATCCTACAGAACAACATGTTTAGCAAAGATCTGTGTTTAAACACCTAAATGTTTATTACAGCACTGATTCTACGAATGAAAGCTAGGAACTCTCTGCGTGCCTTTCTCTAGGGAACTGGCTCAGCTCATGGTGCTAAACCCATAGGCTGGGATGCTCCACGGCTCTTCAGTGGTTGTACAGATCTCTACTTAAATGTGCAAAATATGTCACATACCAAGGGAAGAACTTTTTCAATACACATATGCTCATAGTTGCCCGCCATGCAGAAGACCTGGGTTTGATCCCTGGGTCAGGAAGATCCCCTGGAGAAGGGAATGACTATCCACTCCAGTATTCTTGCCTGGAAAATTCCATGGACAGAGGAGCCTGCTGGGCTACAGTCCATGGAATTGCAAAGATTCAGACATGACTGAGCAATTGACACACACTTACTTATGCTTATAAAAATAAGACATCCATTCAGAAAAGCTCTGTGTGGGCCAGGAGGCCCAGCCTCTGCTCACCTGGTGTGACACTGCCGGGCCCAGCAGACTGCACCTGGGCCTCCACTGGCCTCTGTCTTCTTCTTCCTCCTCTGTGTATACCTATCCTCTCTCCTGATGGTCTCAGGGTCTCAGGAAAACAAACATTGCACAGACATTTTCAGGGTTCCTGACCTGAGCATCAGGCCCTAATGAGGACTAAGTTCTCTGGGAATTTGTTCAGAGGCCCCAGGAAACAGGAGAAGTCACTGTCCGTGGACGGACGGGGACTCGCAGATATTCCTATCTCATCCCCACAGCTGTCCCCTGACCAAGCTCCTTCCTTCCTCCTCTGCTTTCCACATTTCTCTGGGCTGCTCCTAAGTGACAATATTCTCTCTGCACCTGGTTAGTGAGTGAGCAAGAGCGAGAGTTACTTCCTCATAAACAAAAGAGTGTGGGTTTTGCAAGGACGGAGTTCAAATCCCACTTCTTCATGGACACGCCGTGGGGCCTCCAGTTCCCAATGTTTTGCTGAGAGCACGGACCCTGCCAGCCCCTTGGGAGCACCCAGGCCAGCAAACCCCACCTTCATGCTGTCCCAGCCAAGGCCCTCCACCCACATGGGGAATTTCAGGCCCAAAGCCCTGAATATCTTATTTGGCCTCTTGCACTCTCGATACTGCTGCATCCCAGGTCACTGAAAGAAATTTTTTACTTTCTAAAACAGCACAAAACATACATGTGCTAGGATACAAAATTAATATACAGAAATGTGTACAGATGAACCAATATACAAATAGTTCACATTTCTCCTAACCGGATGTTGCACTATGTGTACAATTGTGCCTATGTCTTATTCTCATGTTTTGTGTCTGTCTCTGGATTCTCCAACTTGAACATGAGTTCCTTGAGAGCAAATATTGCCTGTTCATGGTTGTGCCAACCATGACCTGCCATCTTGGTTTACCTGAGGCCAAGCAGTTGCACAGGACCTGGGATTTCAGTGCTAAAACCAGGACAGTCCCGGGCATACCTGGGCAGCTGGTCACTCCAACTGTGTCCCCAACCCAAGGGCAATGCCCAGGATACAGCAGGTGCTCAATAAATAATAACTCTGCTCGAACGTTTACTTTCAAGTTTGTTTTTGGAATAAGGGGAGGGGAAGGGGGCCAAAATGCCCCACAGGAGCTCAGTAAATAAGTGTTGGCAGGAGAGAGGCAAACAGAACCTCAAGGCAACCCCAAGGTGATAGCTATGCACTAGTTACAGAGACGAATCAGTCCAGACTGAAGCCCTTCAGAGATGCAGAGGGATTTCTGAAAGAAATGAGATCTGAACAACTTGAGAAGAGATTTAGATGGCTGGAAGGAATTTGAGGATTGAATGAGGAATAAGAGCACGAAATTTTAAGCAAATGAAAAATACTGCAGCAATAAACTTTAAGGAAGACAAAGGAACAGCATCAAAGATCCTAGATGGACCACGTGGAAAGAGCATGTGCACAACCGTGACCATGGAAACACTTGATATTTATGATGAAACTATGCTGGGAGGGTGAGGGGGATGAAGCATCGGTCAGATGTTGGGAGGTTATATTAGCAGTAACGAAATCAACCTCAATGGCCAACAAAAAACAAGCAAGCAAAAAATAAAGTGTTGGCTTGAGTTTCAGGCTTTCTCCTGCTGAAAGTGAAAGTGTCATTCAGTCCTGTCCGATTCTTTGCGACTCCATAGTAGACGGCCAGGCTCCTCTGTCCATGGAATTCTCCAGGCAAGGATACTGGAGTGGGTAGCCATTCCCTTCTCCAGGCCATCTTTCTGACCCAGGGGTCAACCTTGGGTCTCCGCCACTGCAGGCAGATTCTTTACCATCTGAAGCACCAGGGAAGCCCCTTCTCCTTCGGGCTCTCATGAAGTCCTGGGAGGAGACAGGACACTGTGGTCGACCAGATGTACCAGCTCATCTCCTGGCTAAACAGCACTGTCTTCTCTTTCCATGTTTTCCCCTGTGTTTCAGGAGCTAGAACAATCGGCACTGCGTTTACCAGACCCCTGCCAGCAGGATTTTAAGTTAGATTCTGCCAAAGAAATGCACCTGCACAAGATCTGGAAATCAAAAGATAAGTAGGATTTCGTTTCTGCTGAACTGAAGCCATGCTCTCTGTGAAACTATGCTTACTACTGTTCTTCAGCTGTGGTGGGCAGCTGTTAGGGCTCTGCATAGATGAGGCTAGAAGCAGCCTCCTCGCCAGGGTCTCCCTGGAAACGCCCTGCATCCATGCTCCAGGTAGCTGTGGATGGTCCAGAGGAGGCCCTTGCTCCATCTTTCAAGTCAACAACATCGCCTCTCTCTGACCATTCTTCCCTGGTCTCGGCTCCTTCTGACTTTCCCCTCTGCCTCCCTCATCTACCTTTAAGGACTCAGTGATTGCCCTGGATCATCCTAGATAATCCATGATCATCTCCTTACTTCAAAGTCCTGAACTTTAATCATATCTGCAGTCTCCTCTGCTGCGAAAGGCGAGATAGTCATGGGTTCCAGGGGTTAGGACATGGACATCTTTGGGATACCGCTACTCTGCCAACCACAATAACAAAATGCAAATGAATTTATTTTCTTCGTTCCTCCCCAAAGCACTGACTGGTTTATTCAAAGCCCTAATACTTCGCACAGAAATAAGCATTATCATCTGAGAAAATTCATTCATGATGTTCAGAGCTGTAGTTTGGTGTCCTGAGGGCTGATGGAAAAGGTGATTTAGGGGAAGAGATAATAAGCAGAGAGAGAGAGAAGAAAAACTTTAAAGTTGAGCATACAGAAATGCATGAACATTTATTGACTAAAATGCTAACTCATTGAAACATTTATATTTGTGATTAAATGTTTTAAACTTGTTAGTTTCACAGATAAGGCCATTCTGTTCTCTGGCCAGTTCCCAATGGTTGGGATCCAAAGGCAGTATACAAGAAAATGAGAAATAAGATGAAAACAAGATAGAGCTATATTCTAACTCAAAGTCAAGTCCCTTACTATGCTTGCAGCATGTGTTAAAATGTACACACTTGGCTTATTTTCAGTCATTTGACCGACTTTCCCATTTGCTTCAATCTTCTCTGTGATTGCAATCCCATTTTCCTTGTCTCCCATTCTTTAGGTTATGTTTATTGATTTCTCTAGGGACCTTTCCAATTCTTCCTCATTGTATTGTTTTTCTTCATCCTGAGCACCAGCATGCCTTTCTCTCTCTTAATTTCCTCTGAACAGCCACTCCACCACATCAGTGCCCTAAATAAAAAGCTGAGATGTCCTCAGAGTTCAAAGTTGTGTCGTGGGCATAATTTTCCTTGTAGTACAGCTATGTAATCAGACTGTTCCTTTACCAACACTGATCCGATTTCATACTTCAGCATAACAGACTGAAACTCTTTATTTTCCTGTATTTATTAAAACCAGAAATTGAAATAACTATGATGTTTTAATTGGAATGCTACAATTATCTGGCTGACACATTACTATTCAGGACACACTTCATACATGGCGGGGGTGGGGTAGGGGGTGAGGGCTACAATAGCCATTTCCCTAATGCCAAGTCTGAACCTTGGTGTCATCTTAGAGTTGTTTTATTCAACCCCTCATCGTTAATCAGCAAGTAACTGCAGAGGCAAAGAAAATATTTTAAAGCAACCTCTCCATCCACACGCTCACTGTGCTAGTCCTCAAAACATCCAACATGAGAGCATATTCACCTGCTTCTAAGTCATCCTACGAGTTAGCAGCAGCAGCAGCAGCAGCAGCAAAGAAATTCTGCTTCAACATATATAACATAAAGAAACTCGTTCACAGGACTTCCCTGGCTATCCAGTGGTTGGGACTCTGTGCTTTCACTGTAGGGGGCACAGGTTTTATCTCTGGTCAGGGAACAACTGCCTCCGGGTCCACTTCCCCAGTAACTACTTTCTGAGTAAAAAAATCATTAGGCATTTTTCTGGTCATCTCACTTAATCCTTCAACTATAAATAGCACAGGTATAAAGCACTATTAAATGGTCACCATTTGAGTGACACTTTTCTAATGCTTTAAGTGTTTCATTCACTAAACCTTTTAAAAATATTAGAAAATGGGAGTTGTTACAATTCTTACATTACATTTGAGGGAACTGAGGACCTAACAGAAGCAAAAGATATTAAGAAGAGGTGGCAAGAATACACAGAAGAACTGTACAGAAAAGATCTTCACGACCCAGATAATCACGAGGATGTGATCACTCATCTAGAGCCAGACATCTTGGAATGTGAAGTCAAGTGGGCCTTAGAAAGCATCACTAAGAACAAAGCTAGTGGAGGTGATGGAATTCCCGTTGAGCTGTTTCAAATCCTGAAAGATGATGCTGTGAAAGTGCTGCACTCAATATGCCAGCAAATTTGGAAAACTCAGCAGTGGCCACAGGACTGGAAAAGGTCAGTTTTCATTCCAATTCCAAAGAAAGGCAATGCCAAAGAATGCTCAAACTACCGCACAATTGCACTCATCTCACACGCTAGTAAAGTAATGCTCAAAATTCTCCAAGCCAGGCTTCAGCAATATGTGAACCGTGAACTCCCTGATGTTCAAGCTGGTTTTAGAACAGGCAGAGGAACCAGAGATCAAATTGCCAACATCCGCTGGATCATGGAAAAAGCAAGAGAGTTCCAGAAAAACATCTATTTCTGCTTTATTGACTATGCCAAAGCCTTTGACTGTGTGGATCACAATAAACTGTGGAAAATTCTGAAAGAGATGGGAATACCAGACCACCTAACCTGCCTCTTGAGAAATCTGTATGCAGGTCAGGAAGCAACAGTTAGAACTGGACATGGAACAACAGACTGGTTCCAAATAGGAAAAGGAGTACGTCAAGGCTGTATATTGTCNATGAGAGCAGTGAGGCGTTCACCACAACCCCAAGTGGAGTGCTGCAGACCTTCCCCCTTTAACCCAGACAGGGCTGCCTTCACATGCCCCCCCCGCCTGCATTCCTCGGGTCGGGAAGCTCGCTCACCTACACGGGGTATCCAGGGGCATCCTCACTCTCTCCATGGTGAGATACGTCCAGTGCCCAGGGGCCTCACCCAGGGAGCTCCCACGTCTGTAAGGGAAGCAGCCGAGGCCCCGCAAGCTCATGCTGGAGAGGAGCGTGCGGGAGACCCCCGTGTCCTACCCACTGTCTGAGTCTCCACCCCACATGATTCTTCCACAGCCTTGGAAGAATCATGGGTAGTAGAGGGGAGAGGGAGGCTTCTACCTCAAACGCCAGGTCCCCAGGCACTGTGGAAGTTCTCAGGTTATTTGGTTCTTAGGGAGACAGAGCCATAATTTGGGGCCATAATTTGGAATTTTAAAAGAAACAGCTATCAAAATCTCCACACAGGGACTTCCCTTTTGGTGTCTAAGACTCTTTGCTCCCAACACAGGGGGCATGGGTTCGACTCCTAGTCAGAGTCAGACAACTAAATCTCATATGCCACAACTGAAGGTGCCATGTGCCACAACTAAGACCCAGCAGAGCCAAATAAATGCATAAATATTTTTTTAAAAAACCTCTTCCCACATTTAAGCTTCATCATTCAACTTAAAGACACTGAGTTTTCCAACATGTTTGCACGTATGCAAGATGTGTGATGCAAGGAAGAACCTCCGGGGGCAAGAGTTACATGATACTGTGGATACTCTCACCCTCTCACCAAGACAAAAGATAGGCAGAGAAGTTGCCTAGCTCTCATGCACATGCAACCATGTGGTAAAGTCTCTGGGACGCCGATCTTGCATGAATGAGCATATAAAATAGCTTTTGTAAAAGTGTCAAGAATCTAGGGGCACAAGACATGGGAGCAGCCAAACTGCTCATCGACAGATGTATGACTAAAGATGTGGCATACACATGCGATGGGCTGCTGCTCGGCCATAAAAAGGGACGAAGCCTTGCCATTTGCAGCATCATGGATGAACCTAGAGATTATCGTGTCGACTGAAGTCAGACAGAGAAGGACAAGTGTATCATATATTACTTATATGTGAAACCCAAAAACAGTGATACAGAGGAACTTATAAAACAGACACACAGATGTAGAAAATAAACTTAAGGTTACAAATGGGGAAGGGAAGGAGGGATATGTGTGGAATTTGAGATTAACAGATACAGTCATGTCCGACTCTTTGCAACCCCATGGACTGTAGCCTATCAGGCTCCTCCATCCACGGGATTTTCCAGGCAAGAGTGCTGGAGTGGATTGCCATTTCCTTCTCTTGGGGATCTTCCCGACCCAGGAATCGAACCCGGGTCTCCCGCATTGCAGGCAGACGCTTTACCGTCTGAGCCACCAGGGAAGCCCAACAGATAAAACTACCACATATAAAATAGATAAATCACAAGGTCCTACTGTATAGCACGGGGAATTGTATCCAGTATTTTATAATAAAATGGAAAATCAGAAAAAGAATGGGTATGTGTATAACTGAATCACTTTGCTGAAATATTGTAAATCAACTATACTTCAGTTAAAAAAACAAAATCTAGTGGCCCATGTAGTGGAAGTGGTTCTAGGTGGGAGGAGCAGCCAGGCCGAGTGGGAGGCGGCTGGGTGGACCCTCCCCCACACCCCGGAATCTGGCTCTTCCCTGCACTCTTTCTCTCTTTCTTCTAGGTGAAACGGGAGTTGGCAGCGGTTCTCATTTTTGAGTCTCATGCCAAAGGAGGGACTGTGTGTAAGTGACGGCTGTAATGGTGCGCGGTGCCTGGCGTGCCCCCTCCCGAGCATGTTCCCCTGGAGCCTGACTGTAAATGCTCCCCTTTCTTAGGCCTGAGACAGACTTGCCAGGGTGTCACGTGGCGCGTTTGTTTTTCTGGACCCGTGATTGTTCCCAGCATGGCTGTGGCTCTGCAGCCTGGTGGGTGTCAGGTACCAGCACGGGAGCGCTTACCAGCCAGCATCTCCACTTGCTCCCTCCCCTGCTGGCTCAAGGTCGTGTTTAAAGAGGGTGAGATGAAGTCACACTGCTTTCAGGGGAGAGTGCAAGCAAAACCTTCACACAGTGACCTCACTTCAGTTTTTGTGGCTTGGGAAGACCTAATCTGTCTCTTGAGAGGCTAGTTAGAATACGTACTCTCCTACTTGCTTCTCACACTTCCACTATCAGCTCCAAGCCTAAGAGAATTTCTTNAATAATAAATGCTGGAGAGGGTGTGGAGAAAAGGGAACCCTCTTACACTGTTGGTGGGAATGCAAACTGTTGCAGCCAGGTGCCAATATAGAGAACAATGTGGAGATTCCTTAAAAAACTGGAAATAGAACTGTCATATGACCCAGCATTGCCACTACTGGGCATGCACACCTAGGAAACCAGAATTGAAAGAGACAAGTGTACCACAATGTTCACTGAAGCACTAGATGTTCACTGTCAGATGAATGGAAAAGAAAGTCATGGTATATATACACATTGGAATATTACTCAGCTATAAAAAAGATTGGATTTGAGTCAGTTCTAATGAGGTTGATGAAACTGGAGCCTGTTATACAGAGTGAAGTAAGTCAGAAAGAAAAACACAATTACAGTATATTAATGCACTTCTAAAGGAGATCAGTCCTGGGTGTTCATTGGAAGGACTGATGCTAAAGCTGAAACTCTAATAATTTGGCTACCTCATGCGAAGAGTTGACTCATTAGAAAAGACCCTGATGCTGGGAGGGATTGGGGGNAGCTGAAACTCCAGTACTTTGGCCACCTCATGCGAAGAGTTGACTCATTGGAAAAGACTCTGATGCTGGGAGGGATTGGGGGCAGGAGGAGAAGGGGACGACCGAGGATGAGATGGCTGGATGGCATCACGGACTTAATGGATGTGAGTCTGAGTGAACTCCAGGAGATGGTGATGGACAGGGAGGCCTGGCGTGCTGTGATTCATGGGGTCACAAAGAGTCGGACACAACTGAGTGACTAAATTGAATTGAACTGAACTGAACTGAGGCACAGACTGAAGTAATTTGCTCAATGCTCCCCACACCTCTCAGGTAGCAAAACCAGAATTTGGACTCAGATATTGGACTGACCCTGATGCTGATAAAAACTGAAGGCAGGAGGAGAAAGGGATGACAGAGGATGAGGTGGTTGGACGGCATCACTGGCTCGATGGACATGAGTTTGAGCAAGCTCTGGGAGTTGGTGATGGACAGGGAAGCCTGGAGTGCTGGGTCCATGAGGTCACAAAGAGTCAGACAGGACTGAGCAACTGAACTGATTGGACTGTAGAGCACACACTTTTCATCTCAAAACCTCTCTGCTCACCCATGGGAGTCAGGCTTTTTCTCTGCTCTAGAGATAAGTGAGCCTTCAGCAGAGGGGAAACCTGTCGGAAGCCCCATGCGTAAGAGCCACCACAGCGCACTGCCTTTCTTCAGTGATGCTCCCCAGGTCAGAAACTCTCACTGGGAAACTTATTTCCCATGGCAATGTTTCCCAAAGTGCATCTCCCAGTTATCACAGAAATTATGGAAAGTGTGGATTCTTGTGGATAAACTGGCCTGGGAAACTTTAGACATGTTATTCCCCTTTTAGAATACAGACATCATTCAATGCAGTGTGTTAAAGGTTCTCATAAATTCAGTAGCAAAGAATCCTCCTGAATTTAGTTTAACCTACTGTTTCTCACATCCATTTGACCATGAAATTACATCTTTATGTAGCCTCTATTAGCCTGCATCTCAGAACACACTTTGGAAAATGCTGTGCAATAGATTCATATATAAACACCTTGGCTTCATTTTCAAAGTCTGACATAGTCTCCTCCCTTCTTTACCTGTCCAAAGTTGCTTCTTATTTGAGAATCAAATAAATGTAATTCAGTACATCAACAAATTAAAGAGGGAGAATTATGTAATCATATTGACTGACATATAAAAAAGCATTTGACAGAAAAATGCATATCACCCATTCACATTAAAAACCCTTCATAAGTTAGAAATAGAGGGGAATTACTTCAACTTGATAAAAAAAATCATCTGCAAAGAACCTATATCTAGGACTGAATACCTTCCCCTTAAGATTGTGGGGGAGGTAAGGAGGTGTGCTTTACTCACTGCTATATAACATGGTGGGCTGCCCTGGTAGCTCAGAGGTAAAGAATCCGCCTGTTAATGCAGCAGATGTGGGTTCAATCTCTGGATTGGGAAGATCCCCTGGGAAAAGAAATGGCAACCTACACCAGTATTTTTGCCTGGTAAATCCCATGGACAAGGAAGCCTGGTGAGCTACAATCCATAGGGTCGCTAAAGAGTTGGACACAACTTAGCAACTAAACAACCACAACATACAACATAGCACTGGATGTTCCAGCCACCGCAATAAAGCAAGAAAAAGAAATGGGAGGCATACAGATTAGGAAGGAAGAAGTAAAACTATTCCTACCTGCAGATGCCATGACCATCTATGTAGAAAATCCAAGAAATCTGTAAAATCTTCTAGAACTAATGAAAGTGAAAGTTAGTTGCACGGTCATGTCCAACTCAGCGATTCCAACTCTTCTGCTCCTCTGTCCATGGAATTCTCCAGGCAAGAGTACTGGAGAAGTTGCCATTTCCTTCTCCATCTAGAACTAATAAGTAAGATCACTAATTTTGCAGTGTACAAGATCAACACAAGACTAACTGCATTTCCATATGCTAATAATAATAACAGACAGCCCAAATTTTAAAACATAACACAATTTACATTCACTCCAAATAAAATAGAAGACAGGCATCTGGCATATTCTATACTATGGAATAATACTACTAAACAGTAAAAAGGATCAAACTATCGATACACGCAAAAATCTGGATCAGTCTGCAGAGAATCATGCTGAGTAAAAAAATCAGCCTCAAAGTTTTCACACCAAATGTATTCCATTTATACAACATTTTTGAAATGACAAAACATTTTTTTGCAATTGAGAAATTTGAGAACAAATTAGAGGTTTCCAGAGGTTAAGAATGGGGACTGATGTGGAAGAGAAGTATTTGTTATAACAGGCAACACAAAGGATCCTCATGATATTGGAACTGTTTAGTATCTTGACTAAACAGTTGGGAGATATGCAAATCTATATAGGTGATAATATTGTATAGCTTTTAAAATAATTAATGCAGTTATTCTTGTATTAGTATGATATACTTAAAGCATCTTATATACGTTAACACACTAGAACTTAATACACACAAGCACATGCATGCAAATGAGTACAAGTAAAATTGGGAAAAGCTGAATAGTGTAGGTGGATCGCACCAATGTCAATGTCCTGGCTGTGATATTGTACTCTAGTTTGTAAGATGTTGGGGGAAACTGAGTGAAAAATATATGGAGTCTCTCTGTATTATTTCTTACAACTGCATGTGAATCTACAATTATCTCAATTAAAAATTCAACTAAAATAAAGAGAGAAGGCAATAACATATCATAACTTTGATGGTTCTCTGGTGCTCCACTGCCAGGTGACTCCTGCCAAGACATTAAACTGGGGATTCATTCACCTTTTAGGTGCCATTAAGAAGGGTATTTACTTTGGGCTTTTGAGAGTTACAATTCCTGCACTTCCTGTGATTTTCTCACCTCAAACAGATGGTGATATAAAGTAGCATCAGTTCAGTTCAGTTCAGCCACTCAGTCGTGTCTGACTCTGCAATCCCATGGACTGCAGCACACCAGGCTTCCCTGCCCATCACCAACTCCTGGAGCTTGCTCAAACTCATGTCCATTTGAGTCAGTAATACTATCCAACTATCTCATCCTCTGACATTCCCTTCTTCTGCCTTCAATCTTTCCCAGCGTCTGGGTCTTTTCTAATGAGTCAGTTCTTTGCATCAGGTGGCCAAAGTACTGGAGTTTCAGCTTCAGCATCAGTCCTTCCAATGAATATTCAGGACTGATTTCCTTTAGGATGGACTGGTTGGACCCCCTTGCAGTCCAAGGGACTCTCAAGACTTTTCTCCAACACCACCATTCAAAAGCAACAATTCTTCAGTGCTCAGCTTTCTTTATAGTCCAACACTCACATCCATACATGACCACTGGAAAAACCATAGCTTTGACTAGATGGACCTTTGTTGGCAAAGTAATATCTCTGGTTTTTAATATGCTGTCTAGGTTGGTCATAACTTTTCTTCCAAGGAGCAAGCATCTTTTAATTTCACAGCTGCAGTCACCATCTGCACTGATTTTGGAGCCAAAAGAAAAAAAAAAGTTTCTCACTGTTTTCATTGTTTCCCCATCTATTTGCCATGAAGTGATGGGACCAGATGCCATGATCTTAGTTTTTTGAATGTTGAGTTTTAAGCCAACTTCTTAATTCTCCTCTTTCACTTTCATCAAGAGGCTCTTCAGTTCTTTGCTTTCCGCCCTAAGGGTAGTGTTATATGTGTATCTGAGGTTATTGATCCCGGGAGTCTTGATTACAGCCTGTGCTTCATCCAGTCCAGCATTTCTCATGAGGTACTCTGCTGCTGCTGCTAAGTCACTTCAGTCGTGTCCAACTCTGTGCGACCCCATAGACGGCAGCCAACCAGGCTCCCCCATCCCTGGGATTCTCCAGGCAAGAACACTGGAGTGGGTTGCCATTTCCTTCTCCAATGCATGAAAGAGAAAAGTGAAAGTGAAGTCGCTTAGTCTGTCCGACTGTTAGCGACCCCATGGACTGCAGCCCACCAGGCTACTCCGTCCATTGGATTTTCCAGGCAAGAGTACTGGGGTGGGGTGCCACACAAGTTAAATAAGCAGGGTGACAACATACAGCCTTGACGTAATCCTTTCCCTATTTTGAATCAGTCTGCTGTTTCATGTTCAGTTCTAACTGCTGCTTCTTAACCTGCATACAGATTTCCCAGGAGGCAAGTCAGGTGGTCTGGTGTTCCCATCTCTTTAAGAATTTTTCACAGTTTTTTGTGATCCACACAGTCAAGGCTTTGGAGTAGTCAATAATGCAGAAGTGGATATTTTTCTAGTATTCGGTTGCTTTTTGAATGATTCAACGGATGTTGGCAATTTGACCTCTGGTTCCGCTGCCTTTTCTAAAACCAGCTTGAACATCTGGAAGTTCACAGTTCATGTATTGCTGAAGCCTGGCTTGGAGAATTTTGAGCATTACTTTACTAGCTTGTGAGATGAGTGCAATTGTGTCGTAGTTTGAGCATTATTTGACATTGGCTTTCTTTGGAATTGAAATGAAAACTGACCTTTTCCAGTCCTGTGGCCACTGCTGTGTTTTCCAAATTTGCTGACATATTAACTGTAACACTCTCACAGCATCATCTTTTAGGATTTGAAATAGTTCAACTGGAATTCCATCACCTCCACTAGCTTTGTTTGTAGTGATGCTTCCTAAGGCCCACTTGACTTCACATTCCAGGATGTCTAGCTCTAGGTGAGTGATCACACCATTGTGATTATCTTGGTTGTGAAGATCTTTTTTGTATAGTTCTTCTGTGTATTCTTGCCATTTCTTCTTAATATCTTCTGTTTGTTAGGTCCCTACCATTCCTGTCCTTTATTGTGCCCATCTTTGCATGAAATGTTCCCTTGGTATCTCTAATTTTCTTGAAGAGATCAGTCTTTCCCATTTTATTGGTTTCCTCTGTTTC
>SJYX01019534.1:0-18293 GCA_006410675.1 Oreotragus oreotragus
GATGCTCATACTTGCTAGCTATTCTTCCCTTTAGCATATATTAGCTGTGGTGTCTTTTGTTGGCATATACAAGTGACATGGCTATAATGCATGTCTAGCAACTAGACGTGAGAGTAATTTTCATGTGTGGCTAATAAAAATACTCATTACTCTGGGGTCCCACATACAATGTTTTTCCACAACATTTAGCTCATCAGCTTACGTGGACTACAGGAGATATGGACTGGAAACAGTAGGTTAGCAATGAATTATTCATAGGTGAAAGCTCTGTAAAAGAATCAATCTTCAGCCTAAGTTAGTCTGCATATTCCCAGGACTCACTATGTTTTTGTAGAAGTGTTTGTATATAAGAGGCATTTAATAAATGTTCAGCTGCTAAAAAGGAGAACTATATAGATATCTGTTTGGTAATTAGTTCTTTCTACTTCCTGAAAACGTAAGGAAATAAACTGCTTTCATCTGGAATACGTACTTGAATCAAATTAAGAGCTGACTGAAGTGAACAAACTGATTCAGTGTTTTTAAATAGAAAGATCCAGAAAAAGGTGACATATTTATAAAGATGACATATTTATTATAAGTTTCCTTACCTTGCAAACAGAAAGGACATTAACATTTATCAGTTTCTTGATGGTCTGCAAAAGAAATATTGATCATTTTATATAGATTTGATCATGGAAGTGACCATATTATATATAAGATAGATAGACAGAGATATATAAATAATCCAGAGATGCATTGAAAGTTTCCCCAGATACAGTATAGACCTTGGAAACTGACAGGATTGGGGGTAAAGAGGCAGCTTATATTTTACTCTCAGTATTGCAGTATTTTCCAGCTAAATGCAGCAATTCATGCTAGTACAGAAAATTCAAAGTATACATACAAGTGAAATCTGCATGCGAAAAAACCACACTAAGCCTAAAATAAACATGCAATTTCCTCTCTGCTAACATGGAAAGAAGAAACTATTCAATCTAGTGTTTTCAGCAATTTTTAAAAATTTACATTTTCTTTCAATAATATGTTTTCTAGCTTTTATTAAAGAATTAGACACGCATCAAGCATATAGCTTTCATTTTGGTAGAGCTAGTTTACCTGAATCCACTATATTACTGTATACTATTAACACCATTATGGCTTTTAAATTGATGTTTAGAATCCTGATACTTAAACAGAGCTGCTTTGATGTAATAAAAATGATAATCAAAAAACTGGAGCTATTATTGAACCTAGTGTTGTGCAGATGAGATGATTAATATTTTCTCATTCAATCCTAACATCTCTGTAAAGCTGCCTATATTATAGACAAGGGAACGGAGACTAAGGATGGTTGGGTCATTCCCTGGGGAACTCAGGTAGTGAGTAGAAGGACCAGGGTATGAATCTCAGCTGTTAAACTCCAGAGCTCAGAGTCTCAACATTATACCATATTGCCTCACCCATGCCTGCACACATTCTTTCTATGACCACAATCTACAAAGCACAACTTACATTGTCCAAGTCAGGAACATCCAAAAAGTATTCCGGATACTCATATGACATTCCCACATTGTTCACTGAAATAAAACAAGATCATTAGCTAGCTACTATACACTTTGTAGATATGACATAACGTGAAAGTGAAAGTGAAGTTGCTCAGTCGTGCCCGACTCTTTGCAACCCCATGGATTGTAGCCTACCAAGCTCCTCCATCCATGGGATTTTCCAGGCAAGAAAAATACTGGAGTGGGTTGCTATTGCCTTCTCCAGGGGATCGTCCCGACCCAGGGATCGAATCTGGATCTCCCGATATGACATAAAGAGATTAAAAATAATGAGACTAAGATGATACATACAATTACATAAAATGTTGCTTCTGTCTTGAGTGATCTCTCTATCCATAATCTATCTGTACAGACAGTTCAAATGTCTCCTCTTTTACTAAGCCTTTCTGTATCCAACCCCTGGCAAAAGGACTTTTTATTGGCCTCCCAATTTCCATAGCCCATTGGGGTATGTGTGCATTCCACCTCTGTAATACATCTGTAGATATTGCTTAACCTCTCTCTCCGTGTGTGTGTTCAGTTGTGTCTGACTCTTTGTGACCTCATGGACTGTAGCCCACCAGGCTCCTTTGTCCGTGAGATCATCCTGGCAGGAATACTGGAGTGGGTTGCCATTTCTTCCTCCAGGGGATCTTCCTGACCTGGGGATCGAACCTGCATCTCCCACAGCTTCTACACTGGCAAGCGGATTTTTCACCTCTGAGCCACCTGGGAAGCCCAATCTCTCTTTAGATCTTCAATTTTCAGAGTACAGCAGAAAGATCGGAGAATACAGTTATATAGGAGACTAAAAACTTGAGTTCTACTTACAACTGTTTCAGAAAATATGTGAGTTGGGATAAGTCACGCATGATATGCATCTCAGTGTCTTCACCTCTTAAATGACAGCACGTTTTAATCATTCAACAAACATTTGCCATTCACTTGTGTGCAAGACACGTGTGAAGATCCAGAAAAACCATAAACAACAGTCTGCATCATGGAACAAACTATCCAGTAGAAAGAGAAAAACACTAAACAGAAAGAATGAACAATTATTTCATTACAAAGGACAGGGTGCCGGGGCCTGTCCCAGACTTCATCTAGGACGGGGGCGGGGAAGGCTTGACATTCCCAGAGGTTAAATAACTTGCACAAGATCAGAGAGGAAAGTAAGGCTAGGATTCACACTGAGAATATTTGACTTCAGAGGTGTCTTAACCACTACTTAAAGCCATCCTATGACTTCATTCTTTATTCAGCTCAGGGAAGAAAAAGTCAGTAATAATTGGATAATAAATAGAAATCTGATAGCAATGTTTAATAAAACTGTAAGGTATCAGAAAAGAAAGGTTTCAGTAGCAAAAAGATAATGAAATTCTGATCATTCTGCTCAAGCGTATAAGGAATTATGCCAGATAAACCTAATAGTAGTAACGGTAACTTTTTCAACAGACTAACAAAATTAGTGTCTCCAAGGAACTCAATAAAGGTTCTATATTTAGCAATAAGCCAGTCACTTGAGGCTGTGACTCTCAAGATTTTACTGATATAATTCGGTCAGGATGGCTTGAACAAGATCACTGAAACCTGTCTGAAAAATCTGTAAGTAAAGGACAGTTGCAAAGCAAACTGGATTTAATTAAGATTCATGACCATCTGAATAGGGATGGTATCTGAACAGAAAAATAATAGCAGGTTCGAATCCATTTTTATTTTATTCAAAATGTTCTCCACCCACCAGGGGTTCTAGGAATCAATTCTTTAAAGATCAGCAAAACTAGGTGAAGGTGTGGGTTTGTGTTCATTCGACTTTGCCTTAACCATCCACAAGGTTATAAAGGATGAATGACTTATTTACAGAGAAATAGCAACAACCAAAAGATCTGTTAAAATGTTAAACTATTCTTTAGAAAGTCAGTGTAAGATTACAGGAGTCCTCAAGGAAAAGTTTTTGCCGAAGTGTAACGTTCTTCGGGAAAGAAGATTCCATCACACACTGTGAAGGCCATCTCTCTTCACTCTCTTGTATCTAGAAAACTTTCTAGCTGTAGGTCTCTGGATCTGGAATCTAGATCTAGATTCTAGGTCTCTTTCTAGCCCATGTAAATACTAACGTTCCTTTTCAAACTGCTGAAGAAAATTGAACAGTGTTACTATAAATCTTTTACAGTCCGGATTTGGATTTAGAAGGGAAAAAAAAACCCCAGGAACTTTGTAAGCAGCACCATTAACTTTTGCCATCTTGCCAACTTGTGTTACAAGGGCCAAAGTCAAGCTAAGGATGTCCATACATAACTAATTAAGCAAGGAAGTGGTACTCTGGGTAAGGTTGTATCTACAACACAAAGCCTTCAGATCTGTCTGCTAATTGAACAAAGGAAAGACATCACAGCTATCTACTCACATGGTGAAAATGTGATCATCTATTTACACAATTCTAAAAGAAAAACAGTCAACACTGAGACCTTTAATCCAAAAAAATAAGTGGTATTATGTATAAGGGCTATGCTTTTATAATCAAAAATAAACACAGGGAAAAAAAGTGTTAAAACTGGAAGAGACCTTTCAGAGCACTGAGCCTGACTTGTTGAGGGGAAATACATGCCAAGGTCACACTGGTAAGTGGTCCTTTACTCTTAAATCTCTTGCTATCTTATTAGGCGGACCTTTCGCTGGTGGAAGATATGCTACCTGTATCCTCGCCACAGCAAGTAATCACTGCATAGTGCTATTATTTAAGAGTTCAAGAAAAACAACTGTTGCTCTCAAATGTTATTTCCATAAACTTGCACAATGGTGAGAACCTTTTGGAAAAAGTAAACTCATTGCAATTTTATTTTGAGACGTTAGGTGGCAGCAACAACCAGACAGCAGGCAGAAAAGGCAACCAATCAAGCAGGGACTTGGAAAAGGAAGAAAACAGGCTTTGGGTAGGAGGGAAGGGTGGAAATATTTCCATTATAATTTAATCTCATTAAGAATGGGTACATGCAATACCATCTTCTTATATTACAGGATTCATTACAGGATTCACCAAACCAAACAATGCCACAAGTTGTTCCAACATCATTCAGATAATTGAAAATCCCTTTTAAACGGTAGCGTTTTAAATTAGCATTAAATATCTGTTCATTAGTGAGTTTCCTTGAATTCCTCACATCAGGCACCAGAGGCAGATTGAACATTTTTGTTCAATGACCTGAAAAACCCTTTTAACTCATGTAACACACCATGTCTTTCAGAAAACAAGGTGTTATATGTATGTGTAATCTCAGAATTCCGAGCACTACCCCAGCAATCATCCCAGGACCATGAACAGATAGAAACTCTTTCCCATCCATTTCTCAGTGGAATTCTAAGACTGGGAAGAGCTCAGCGGAAGAGATGAGCAGACGGAGAAGAGAGGCCAAGAACAAGGACGAGGCAAGTGGAAAGCGAAGGAGGTGGTGGACCCCTGCAGAGAGGAACTGCCAGTGTGCCAGAGGAGGTGGTGGAGCCCTGCCGGTGTGCCAGGTTCAACAGTGCTCTCTCCAATGTCTGCCATCCAGAACTTTCAAAAACACCGAAACCGGAAAGCATTATATTTTAAAGGTTCGGAAAATCCACAGAGTATTTCTGAATGTTGTATAAATATTCTAAATTACACCATACTGCTGCTTAAAAATCATTTCCACCTAGCATACTTTTAAAAAATGAGAACATACACAAGATTTGTTTCTTCTGAATTCATTTTCTGCTGCTTCTACCCTTACTAGACTTACCATCCTTTATCAAAACCAGCCGCTGTAGAGATAATGATGTCATTAGGAAATTCAATTTCTGGTATCTGGGTTGGGCATGAGGGAGGAGCAAATGACAATAAATTGCTAGAGAATAAAAGTCCATCTGAACAAACACAATAATAACAGATATGGGTAACCACACACAGACTACCTTCAACCTGCTGCCTCTTCCAGATTAATCACACATAAGACATTAAGGCAGTTTAAAAACACACTGCCTAATGATGGGGCTTCCTAATACCTAACAAATAATGCAGTCTTCTCTATTTCTCTCATCACATCAAAGTAGAAAACATGATGCTAAGTTTACACTTTGGTCGCATTTGTAGTTGGATACACTAATGCAGTTCACATAAAAAACTGAATCTTTAAAAATGCTGCCACCTCACTTTATTGCAAAAGACTGAATTTTTAAAAATGTAGACACAAGTAACACCATGAGTGGAGAGAAACTTCTCTTATTTTAAGCTTTTGAACTAGGAGGGGATGGATCTCAGAGTCCAACAGACCCAGATTTCAGTCTACAGCTACCAGGTCCTAACGAGATGCAGGTGATTTCACTCCAGGAAGCCTCAGTTTCCTCATCACCTTTTATATAAATTAGGCATAACAATTTAAGCATTAAATGGCATAATACACATAAAATGTTTAACCCAATGCCTGGAACATAGTGTCCATGGAATTCTCCAGGTTACCCACCCATACTAAAGTGGGTGGGTAGCCATTCCCTTCTCCAGGAGATCTTCCCAACCCAGGGATCAAACCCAGCTCTTGTGCATTGCAAGCAGATTCTTTACTCTCTGAGCTACCAGAGAACCCCAAGTGAAACCCCTCAAAAGTGTGGCAGCGGTGGGCTTCCCTGGCAGCTTCCCTCATGGCTCAGACGGTAAAGAATTTGCCCGCGATGCAGGAGACCTGGGTTGCATCCCTGAGGCGGGAAGATACCCTGGAGCAGGGCGTGGCAACCCACTCTAGTATTCTTGCCTGGAGAATTCCATGGACAGAGGAGCCTGGCAGCCTACAGTCCATGGGGTCACAAAGAGCTGGACACAACTCTTGTGTGAGCTACCAACACTTGGAATATACTAGTCTGTTACTAAGTGGGGAGAGAGTTGTCATTGCTGCGTGGCCGCTTCTTCAGCGAGTGTTTACTGGACTCCTATTTTGCACCCGACACTAGGGCAGGGGCTAGGGCCGCAGCCCAACAGCCAAGGCCTCTGCTTTTATTGTGCATGACCAGCACTGAAGTGGAAGATCCGTCCAAGAGAGCTCTGGGCAAGAGTCGCCCAGAGTGACTTTGCACGGATTGAATTTACCCTAACTGCTCCTAGTCCCTCTTTACTTCACTCAAGTAACCTAATCTTCCAGTCTGCGGAGTCTGGAAAGTGATGCAAAGAAAATTCCTTCTTTGCCTTATTTAACATATTGCTGGAGCTAGCACATGTTCAGACTCTGACAGATGATATTTGGAACAGCGAGTAAAACATTTTGCAAACTTTACAGTTTTCCTACACTTGTGAGTAGCAATTTCTAAATAAAAGAGAGTTTACAAGGCTTTTAAATCTACAGCGCTTTTACTCAGAAATTGAAAAATTAAGATTGAGTCAGAAGCAACACAACAGAACATTTCAGCTCCACTGTTTAATTACAAACTGCTACGTGATGCTCATTACAAAACCATGTAAGATTTGCCATCCATCAAGTTGGAAGAGAGAATGAGGACAGAAGGATGGGAGAGGGTTGGTAGTTAAAGCTCAGTGAACGGGAGGAATGTGTGTCAGTTTCATGAATGATGGTTCTGCTTACATTTCTGAAATCACAGATAATTGCCCAGTTTTAAGCTAAAGGTTTTGCTTTAATTAATACCACTAGTGGGTTTTGAGTAAAAGGAAATACATTTGAATTCAACCTTATTCTCACTTTAGAAATCCAATCTCGTTCACTACATCTAATGGAACTATAAGGCACTATGAAAGTGAAAGTCAGTCATGTCCTACTTTTTGGGACTATATGGACTCTACCCACCAGGCTCCTCTATGGGATTCTCCAGGCATGAATACTGAAGTCGCTTGCCAGTTCCTTCTCCAGGGGATCTTCCTGACCCAGGAATTGAACCGGGGCCTCCTGCACTGCAGCCAGATTCTTTACTAACTGAGCTACGAGGGAAGCCCATAAGGCTCTATACTTAGTCTAATCCCATTCCTGATGAGTTTCCTAAAAATTCCATGTACCTGTTCTGCTTGCCATGATTGGCTGCATCAGGGTTCTGCTTCATTCAGCCCAAAGGAGGGCGTTTACACCCGATCCCACTGTCTACTTGAATCTCCACTTTGCTTTCTCACAGCTTTCTCAAGTTTAACATAACTCAAAATGAAATCATCATTGTTTTCTACAGAATTGCTCCTGGTCCATGGTCTCTTGTCTTAGAGAAACAGCCCCCAGCTACTCAAGTCGACCTGAAAGCTGCTAATTAGTAATTGTATAATCTTGGACTGCTTTTGAATGACTTTGGCTACTTGATGCAAAGAACTGACTCATTGGACAAGACTGATGCTGGTAAAGACTGAAGGCAAAAGGAGAAGGGGACAACAGAGGATGAAATGGTCAGGTAGCATCACTGACTCAATGGACATGAATTTGAGCAAACTCCAGGAGACAGTGGAGGACAGAGTAGCCTGGCGTGCTGCAGTCCACGGGGTCACAAAGAGTCTGACACGACTTAGCGACTAAACAACAAAATAATCCTGGACAACGCATTTAATCACTGTAAGTCTGTTTCTTGTCTGTTAAATGGGATAGAAATATCAATGTCTATCTTATAGGATTGTTGGGGATTGAACATATAAAAACCTTTTGTGAATCTTGGCAACAATAATTAAAAGCAAACTGCTACTATTCTTGACTCCTCAGTCAGGCAAGACCTCTGATGAGGACCTCATCAGAAATTAGTCCTACTTCTATTTAAACATCTCTCCAGTCAATTCACTTCTATCCATTCCCACCGCCATCATTCTAACATAAGCCACCCTTATATTTCATTGCTGAAATAGCCTCATCAGTCTCTGCATCAATCCCTGCCTCTTCTACTCAGGAGTCAGAAGGATCTAAAATGCTAGAATGGTATCAATTTACCGCTTACAACTCTACAGTGTCTACACTGTCCTGCCAAGAAAGTCCAAACGTATCAACCTGGATTTCTAAGCCTTCTGTGGCGTCACTTAATCACCAGACTCTAGCAGCACAATCTGTGCTCTAGATTTACAGACCTTCTGGCAGCTCCCCCAACCTGCCAAGCACATTCACCTCGGGGTTTTTATACATCCTGTTTCTTCTACCTGGAAACATCTTTTCTTGCAGGATTAATCAGCTTTCAGGTCTCAACTTAAATAGTACTTTCTCGGAGAGATCCACTCTGACACTCTTAGCCTTCTCGGCAATTTACCCTTTCATTACGTGAAACATATTCCTAATTACTGTTGAATGAGTTGGGGCACGACTATCCACAAACAGGAAGGGACTTCCCTGTTGACACAGTGGATGAGACTCCGCCTGCCAGTGCAGGAGACAAGGGTTCAATCTCTGGTCCAGAGGCCTCCACATGCCACGGAGTAACCAAATCTGTGAGCCACGACTGCCGAGCCCACGTGCCACAGCTACGGAAGCCTGTGCGCCGAGTTGCTCTGCATAAGCAGAAGCCACCGCAGTGGGCAGCATCCCAGCAAAGCGGAGAAGCCCCTGCTCACCGCAGCTGGAGAAAGCGTGCACACAGCAACAGCAAGACCCGGTGCGGCCCTGGTAACTAATATATATGCACCCAACATAGGAGCACCGCAATATGTAAGACAAATGCTAACAAGTATGAAAGGGGAAATTGACAATAACACAATAATAGTGGGAGACTTTAATACCCCACTCACACCTATGGACAGATCAACTAAACAGAAAATTAACAAAGAAACGCAAACTTTAAATGATACAATAGAACAGTTAGACCTAATTGATATCTATAGGACATTTCACCCCAAAACAATGAATTTCACCTTTTTCTCAAGTGCTCACGGAACCTTCTCCAGGATAGATCACATCCTGGGACATAAATCTAACCTTGATAAATTCAAAAAAATCGAAATCATTCCAAGCATCTTTTCTGACCATAAAAAGTGCTGTATTATGAAGAATTCTGTATGATATAGTTTGCTTGGTCCTTGCCCCAGATTCCTGAATGGAAATGTCTAAACTCAGAATGTCTTTGTTATTCATGGCAGGACCTTTGGATCCTATCTGAGTTTAAGCTAACAAGACAAAAAACCTGGGGTTAGTCACTGGTGACTAGAGTTGGGGCTTTTAGCCAGCCCTGCCTGTGGAAAAGGGATGGGGGCTGGAAATTGAGTTGAATCACTTGGCCAAAGGTTTGATTAATCATGCCTAAATAATGAAACCCCAATAAAAACTGTGGACCCTGAGCTCAATGGAGCTTCCCAGTGGGTGAACACACCGATGTGTGGAAAGGGTGATGAGTCCTGACCCCACAAGGCAAGGGCACAGAAACTCTGCGTCTGGACCCCTCCCGGACTTGCCCTTTGTGTCTCTCTGTTTGGCTGGTCCTGATTTGTATCCTTCACAAGAAAACTAATTTTAAGTATAGCAAGTTGCTGAACCTGAAAGGGTCACGGGAAACCACAAATATGTGGCCAGTTGGTCAGAAGTGCAGGTGGCCTGGGGACCTTCAAACTTACAGCTCGTGTCTGAAGCGAGTGCCGTCTATTTGGGAACTGTGTCATTGTACCTGTGGGATCTACAAGTTGCTGAACCTGAAAGGGTCACGGGAAACCACAAATATGTGGCCAGTTGGTCAGAAGTGCAGGTGGCCTGGGGACCTTCAAACTTACAGCTCGTGTCTGAAGCGAGTGCCGTCTATTTGGGAACTGTGTCATTGTACCTGTGGGATCTACACTGACTCTGGTGGTTTGGGACAGAACTTGAATGTATTAGAAAAGAGAAGTTTTGGAAATGTCCTAAACCCCAAGAAGGCATGAAAATTATATCCTGGCATAATAAATTCACCCTTTCTACAAACTATCATCCTACCATCCGACCATGCTCCTCTAATCCTTTCTTGCATACTAAGACAATAGCCTCTGTCCTTTCTTGAGCCAGAGTCATTTTATACCTGGGCTACAGAGCAAGAAAAAAAAAAAAGGAAAAGGAAAGAAGGGAGTTTCCAGACATCCAAAGCTTATCACCGGTGCTCTCTCAACTAACCTTATCTTGCCCTTCTATTTTTCGTCCCCTCTCTAGGCACCCCTGGGTTTCCCTAGTAACTCAGTCAGTAAGAATCCACCTGCAAGTCAGGAGACCCAGGTTTGATCCCTGGGTTGGGAAGATCCCCTGGAGAAGGAAATGGCAACCCACTCCAGTATTCCTGCCTGGGAAGTCCCATGGACGCAGGGGCCTGGTGGGCTACGGTCCGTGGGGTCACGAGACTTGGACACGACTTGGCAACTGAGTCGCCACCACCACCTAAGCGCCCCCACTAGTCAGCAGCCCACCACTCCAGTCCGCTCTTCAAGCCTCGCTACTTCATTCCAACATGGCTTCTCCACATCTTTCATTATCTGAAACAGGCACTCCTCAAGGTGACTGATTCAGCAAGTAGGCAGTAAACTGAATACTCTGGTACCAACAAGATGTAAATGAGGATGCCACTGCTCTTCCAGAGACATTTACACTTCAAAAGAAGGCACTTTGACACTAATTTCTAAATAGTAAAGTTCCTGAGAATGGCAAGAAGATCATCTGTAGCTTTACATATTTTAAAACCCTCTGAAAAAGCAGCAAGACTCTTACTTGTAATTTCCTTCATCAACTGGGACTGAGAAGCCGCATAGTAACTTCCCAGAGTGCTTAAGATTTCTCCCCTCCCAGGCTTCCTAGAAAAGTATTCCTCAGCCCAGTTCCTATGCCCTGTGGTCCCCACTCTCAGCCATCTGTTTCCTCTTCCTCTGACACTTTGGGGACTGAACTATAACAAAGCCTTCTAGAGATCTCAACCAAACTAATTTCCTGGGAGTTTGCCCTTTTGAAGCTAACTGGTCCTTTCCCCCAAGTAGCTAATAATATTTTTGGTCTATTGTTAAGAAGCTTTGAAAATTAAATATAAACAGTTACAGAGTTACAGGACTGATCTTAACTATTAATCTCTGCTCAAACTATCTTTTAAGATACTTAATTCCCAACACTCAACTATTTTCCGTCCCAGAACAAATACTAAGTTGTAGGGGGAAAAACAGAACACAAATGCTTCTGATGTTTTTCCCATAATCCATAAGGCTGCATAGGTAAGGATAATCAAGAGATATTTTTGCATTCAGCTGAGAAGGGAAGATACCAATTAAAAAATGACCCACCAAATACATTAATAGAACAATTATTATTTATGAAGGGCACAGGAAGAAAAGAGAATAATGTCTATCTCAGATTTTGCAATCAACTGACTTTTATTGTCTATATATACTGTTGTTATTTAAATGATGCCTCTTAATATAATTATGGGCACTGTATGGAGACAGAAAAAAGTTGATGGGTAATCAACAGGTCTAAGACACTAAGCCATTACAGATCGACACCCGGTACCAACCGATATTCTGGACTCTACAAGTTACATAAATGATGACCTACGGGTGGAAAGGACCTTCATAGCACTTGGCCTAGGGAAACTCTTGGTCCAGGATGCATGAAAAGCTTGAAAAAAGCTGCGGTTGATTTTTTTTTTTAATGAATGACAAACTAAGCATCTTTCTCCAGAACGACCTTTCTATTTTTGCCTCTAGAATAAAGAATGCCACTATTTAAAAGTAAAAAAAAAAAAGTCAGAGTGGAATTTGAAACAAGTATTGTCTGTGGCATACTTCAAAACCAAGTCTACTCCCCTGGCCTTGGTAGAGTACGCCGTCTGTGATGTAGTGCATGAAGTCCTCCAACCAATCTGGAACACACACCAGAGTCTCTCTTGAGGAATCTACTGAGCACTGTAACAGTCACATTCTGTTAACCAATTGTTTGCTCACTGAAAGCAGGACTGATGTCATTTTCTCTAAATAGCTGGAGTTTGTTTTTAAGTTTTCTTAAATCTGTGTTTCTTGGCATTTGCCTGACAGAAGACAGGAGATGTTTGCTTATTTTACACAACAGAGTAAAGAGTTCATTGTCTCAACCTTACACATTTGCAGTCTGATCAAGTTATGGTGAGCTTTCAGTACGAATTCACAGAATTCCTGGTCATTTTTTTCCCACTTATCTTATTGAAAAATTAATATTTCTTTCCTAAACATAGCATTTTCTATTGCAATTCTGAAAACAGAAATTCTCTATTAAGCACTGACTTTTGCTTTTAGTGGTCAATGCTATTCAGACAAATGGAATATACCTTGGTGATTTTTATTTCTTTTTATCATTACTGGTTTCATTAAAATTTTTTCAGTAGAAAAAAAAATCTTTCTTATGACTTAATATGGGTTGATTGCTAAATCTTACTAGAAATCAATGTATATGCTTGTTATTTTAGGTAATATTAAAAAGGTGAGACTGACATTAAGCAGAGGAGGAAGGAGAATAAATTATTTTACCTTTCTTAGACAGAGGTGGTATAATGGGATCTGGACTAGGGTGGGGGAAGAGGGAAGAAAGTGAAGGGGCTATATGTTCAGGTAATAATAATAATATAAAAAATCAACACCAGATCCCTCCCACAAGTTCTAGATGGTTACACCTACACTAGAGAAAGAACTATAAGATTTAGGTTGAAATATGGCCTAGTAGTAAGATAAAATTTAGCTCATAAGGACATTTTAATATTTTCCTCAAAAATCTTGGCGAATTAAAATTACAATGCAATATATCTGCTAATAAATGTCAATAATAATTATACAAAGCTTATGATTAAGGAGATAGTTCTGACAGAGTAGGAAGAAAACAAAGTGGATAGCCAATTAACAGTGTAATGAATGTGAAAGTGCTGCTAGAAACTTTAAAGGAGCATTAGCTCTAATTATTTTTATTATTGAGCTGTAACCAACCTAGAACTCAAAACTTAGGTTGTCTGTGTGTGTGGCGGGGGGAGGGGGGGGCGCGCCAAATAAGTATTCAATCAAATCGTTTAATTACAGTATAACTTCAAAGCCACACTGTTGAGATTTTAATCTCAACCTCAGCAGTGCTGAGATTTCAGCTGATCATCCTTTGTGGAGGGAGTCTATCCGAGCACTTGAGCACGTTTACCACCATTTCCGCCCACTCTGCACAGGGGCCAACAGAACTTCCTCCTCTCTCCTCAATTAGTGACAACCAGAAATGTGTCTGGATATTGCCAGACACTGCAAAATTGCCCAGGTTAAAAGCCATGTCAAAGCGTAAGAAAAACCTCACAGTTATATTTATGGCTCTCCCACACAAACTGAGGATGAGAGACAGCCAAGATGAACTGGAGACAGATGTCTATCACTAGGCATGTGTGTGGCTCAGATGGTAGAGAATCTGCGTGCAGTGCAGGAGACCAGGGTTCGATCCCTGGATCAGGAAGATCCCCTGGAGAGGAGGGAATGGCTACCCACTCCAGTGTTCTTGCTTGGAGAACTCCATGGATAGAGAAGCCTGGAAGGCTAGAGTCCACCGGGTCGCAAAGAGTCAGACACTACTGAGCAACTAACACTTTCACTAGGTATGGGTGGCTACCGGACATTTAAAATGTAGCTAGTCTGAACTGAGATAATGTTATAAATGTAAAACACACCCTATGACTTGAAGACTTGGTATGAGAAAAAACAATATAAAATGTTTCCCAAAGTGTTATGTGGATTACTTGGTAAAGTGATAATACTTTGGATACAGTGGGTTAAATACGTTACTAAAATTAGTTTCATTTGTTCCTTTTCATTTATTAAAAATGTGGTTATAAGACAGGTTAAAATCACATACCTGGCTTGCATTATATTTCCAGTGGACAGTGCTGAACTTGTGCAAAAAACTACCCCTCTTCCACACTAGTTCCAGGCAGCCCGTGATGACACAGAGCTCAGTTTTCCTCTTTACTTTCTCTCCATTCTCCTTGGATTAGCTCCAGTCTCCTTTCTCCAATGAGACGACTACTCAGAAATGACTGACCTCTAAGCTCTATCTCTAGTTCAGAACTCTACTGAAAACTAGACCCATTATGTCCAGCTATCAATTTGACAACCCCACCTGGTGGGGAGGGGATGAACTGGGAGATTGGGATTGACATAAATAGACTTCTGTTGTGGTGGTTTTGTTGCTAAATTGTACTGACTCTTTTACCACCCCATGGACTGTAGCCCCCCAGGCTCCTCTGTCCATGGGATTTCCCAGGCAAGAACACTGGAGTGGGATGCCACTTCCTTCTCCAGGGGATCTTCCCGACCCGGGGATCGAACCCTGGGTTGGCACTGGCAGCTAATCTCCTGCACTGGCAGGTGTATTTGTTACCACTGAGCCATCAGGGAAGCCCATATATACAGTACTATATATAAAAGAGATAACTAATGAGAACCTACTGTATACCGCGGGGAACTCTACTGTGGTGACCTAAATGGGAAGGAAATCCAAAAAGAGGAGATCCATGTATACATATAGCCAATTCACTTCGCTGTACAATAGAAACTAACACAGTATTCTAAAGCAACTATACTCAAAAAAATTAATTTAAAAAGAACCCCTTTGGGCATCCTAGAAGAACCCCAAACTTAAACGATCCTCGTTCCCAAAAAGCTTCCTTTTCTAGGATTCCCCATTTTATTAGATGGCATTAGCGACACAGATGTTCAAGCCAGAAACCTGAAGGTCATCAAGAGTTCTCTTGCGTGGCTCACATGTAGAGTCCTGCTTCCTCTACTCCCATCCTATTTCTGGAATCATCCTTTTTCCTACCCTACCAGCTAGGCCAAGTCACCATTATTATTTCCCATATCAACTCTGCCATTCCTTTTATCCTCTTTATTACACCCCGCCCTCCCTGTCTCACTTATCCCATAGATAACTATTTTTGATCAGGGCTGTCTTTCCATTCAGAACATTACACTACATAAAGCTAAGGTGCTTTCTTGTTCATTGTTGTATCTCTAGTTCACTGACTGGTGAATGAATAAAGAAGGGTGGAAACTGCTGACTCGCAGGCTGCAATTTACTAAGGGGCTGGACTCCAGTGGTTCCATTAGCATATGTGGCCCAAGAAAATATCAATTCTTATGTCTAAATATTAATGCTTATGTACTGACACAAGTCCTAGGATTCTGGAAGTGGGTACCCTGTACCTCATCCTTCATAGATCTACCTATTGTGCCTAAACTCACGCTGTAGACTTTCTATATCTGAGTCAGGAAAGAACAGCTGAAGAAAGCCTTTTATAACACTCCAGCCCTAAAGGAAATCAACCCTGAATATTCACTGGAAGAACTGATGCTGAAGCTCCAATACTTTGTCCACCTGATGCGAACAGCTGACTCACTGGAAAAGACCCTGATGCTGGGAAAGGCTGAAGGTGGGAGAAGGGGCTGACAGAGGATGAGATGGTTGGATGGCATCATCGACTCAATGGACAGGAGTCTGAGCAAACGCCAGGAGACGGTGAAGGGCAGAGAAGCTTGGCATGCTGCCGTTCACGGGGTTGCGAGGAGGCAGGTGCAACTGGGTGGCTGAGCAACAGCAACGCTGCGCAGAGTGCAGGCGCGCAGCATCTTTACTTTAAGCCCCAGACGCCCGGAAGCAAGCGCGAAGCAGCAGGGACGTGGCTGGCACGCCACTGCTGAAGAGTGCGATAGTACTTTTAGTGCACTACTGAAAAGTACAAAAGTACAACAGTACTCAGTAGTGCTTTTCAAGGTTCTGTGTAAGATTAAACACACGTTCTCTGATTTTTGTGCTTGTTTTGTGTGTGTTATTTGTGTGAAAAATATTATAAACCTACTCCAGTACAGTATTACATAGCCAGCTGTGTTAGCTGGGACCTAGGCTAACTTTGGTGGACTTACTAACTGGACTTAGGAACACGCTCTCAGAATGGAACTCGTTTTTTAGGCAGGGGATTTACCGTAGTGGCTAAAACCCAGGTGCCGTTCTCAGCTTTGGTGTGACCTCAGGCAAGTCATCCATCTGAGTCAAGTCTTCTTGACTGGGGTGATAGCTCCCCTCAGTGGGCAAAAATTGTTTTGGGGGCGTGGTGTGAGCCCTTAACCTTTCTGTATATAAAGCACAGGTATAGCACGTAAACAAGATACACAGTGTATCTGTGGTACTAAAATTTCATGGGAGGGAAGACTGGTGGAAAATAATGTCTAAAAAGACTCCTTGTTGGGAGAGGGTAATACTGAACAACGGCTAAGAAAATACCCCGCTAAGCCTTTATTTCCTCAACTATAAAAATGGGTCAGTATCACCTGTTGTGAAAGATTATAATAATATAGCTATATTTAAATACATACCAAGAAAATGAAAGAGTGGAAATGAAGCAGGCCAAGAAAACAATCTACATTGTAGTCGTCATTAAAACACAACATAAAACATAAAGATTCACACATATATAAATTAATATCATCTAATGATCATTTGTAGTAACAATTTTCTTTTCACTAGTTAGGCCAGCAGTTGAACACCTAACATTCAAAATGAAAACAGTACTAATCAACAGATGCAGTAAGAATCTATAACTGTGATAAAGATACAAACCTAAAACACCGATCTCAAGACCTGCCAAGCCTGTTTTAATTTTGTCATAAATATCTTCTAACGTAAAGTCAACGGCAATGGTCTTCGTTTCCACTTTGAATTTTTCTCCTAGGGAAAAAAAAACACAAATGGAGAGAGGAAAATTAATATATGGCAAGTAAGATTCAAGCATTTGATGACATTACTCTTTCAAACACTTTCCCCACCCCAATTTGAGATAAAATTTAGACCAGGATAATTTTAAGCAATCATGAGACCATCTAAGAGATGCTATAGAATCAGCACAATAGTTCTGAAATAAAAATTCCAGTGTTATCACAGAGTTGCCTGAATGTTCCTTAATCAGTTCTCCTATGAATCAACAATGAAGACTTTTTAGATCCTTAGATACAAACTATAAAACATGGTTCATATCATCATGCTATATACTCTTTAAGTATCTCTGGCTTTATGATTTTAATTGTAAACTGATAACTTCATTCTTTCTGGAAGAAGTCTCTATGTCACAAAATATTATAAAGTATGATCTATTAAAACAAAAAAATCCATATTATTAATCTGGAAATAAAAAGAATATGATATTAGAATTTGGAAACTTGGTTAATAATAGTCACTACATTTAAAAGGCCCACATAAAATGCACAGTAATGGAGCCATACAGTGACACAAGAAAGACCTGTGTTCCACTTTGCACAGGACTATTAAGGTCTAAACAGAGCTAAGGGAAATAACACACTGTGAGGCACTGGAGAAAGCGTATTCATGAGAAGGAACATGTCATGTTGATTTCTGCCTTCACCAGTGAGCTGCTCTGAGAACACAGCATCAACGGTGAGGTTACCGAGACATGGGTACCAATTTCACTTCCACACTTATTTGCTAAATGACTTTGAGCAACTCTATGGGCCTCTGCATCCTCTTGTGAAAATGAAGGTCAGTTCAGTTCAGTTGCTCAGTCATGTCTGACTCTTTGCGACCCCATGAATCACAGCACGCCAGGCCTCCCTGTCCATCACCATCTCCCGGAGTGCACTCAAACTCACGCCCATCGAGTTGGTGATGCCATCCAGCCATCTCAGCTTCTGTCATCCCCTTCTCCTCCCGCCCCCAATCCCTCCCAGCATCAGAGTCAACTCTTCGCATGAGGTGGCCACAGTACTGGAGTTTCAGCTTTAGCATCATTCCTTCCAAAGAAATTCCAGGGTTGATCTCCTTCAGAATGGACTGGTTGGATCTCCTTGCAATCCAA
>SJYX01019534.1:18304-31432 GCA_006410675.1 Oreotragus oreotragus
TCTGCTTTTCAATATGCTGTCTAGGTTGGTCACAACTTTCCTTCCAAGGAGTAAGCGTCTTTTAATTTCATGGCTGCAATCACCATCTGCAGTGATTTTGGAGCCCAGAAAACTAAAGTCTGACACTGTTTCCACTGTTTCCCCATCTATTTCCCATGAAGTGATGGGACCAGATGCCATGATCTTCGTTTTCTGAATGTTGAGCTTTAAACCAACTTTTTCACTCTCCTCTTTCACTTTCATCACGAGGCTTTTTAGAAGGTGCTAATACTCATTAGCACTATCAACACAAAGGTACAAAAATATTACCTTTAGTACTATTGATACTACTTTGTACTGGCAAACAGGAGGCAGTCCATAAAGTCTCTAAGAATGTTTATTCTTTGGAACTGGATGAGAATTCAAAGAATTAACTTACAAACTCTACTTCCAAAAATAAAATGTTCTTCCTTTGAAGTCAATGCCGGCTCATCACAGAATGTACAGCATTAATCCACAGAGATTTCTGTTCTTGACCTAAACGGATTTATGTCTGAAACTAAAACAGCTGGTTCACAACAGATTTATTCTTAGACTCAATGAAAAGTTATCGACCCCAGATAGGAATCTATGAATAAACTAGAGAGGATAAAAACTGACCTGGAAAACACCTTATCTAGTGTTAAAGATACACTTATAATTCGAATATAAATTAGTTATGATATGTGTTCATGTAATGGAAAGCCAGATACAGGGTTTTCCCCCATAGCTGGTCCAACATGTCTTATCACAAATGGTTCACAGAATTTACCACAAGTAAGTAAAGAACTCTTGCCGTTATTAGAGCCACCAATTCACAAGAAAAAAGACTAAAATCAAAAGGCTGAAGGAAACCTTTTATTGAAAGTAAAACTTTATTCCAGAGGTAAAATAAGATAAAATTTATCTATTTATTTAAGAAAAGCAAAGTCTGTTTCCACACTACCACTATATGCTGACATTTAGGAAAATTTCTCTCTAGTAATAAAAGCCACCTAACAGCCACTGAATCAAATTTACTTTTAGATCTCAGAAGATTTGGTGAATGTACTTACATGGCACAGCCTTATATACATATGGCATAAGTAAGTTTTCTTATGTCATCACATTAGGATAAATAAAATGGCTTTTGATGCAAGTTTTTCCAGATACATAAAAATTTGAACTTATACCTGAATTTCTCTGAATCCTGCTCTAGTCCAGTTAACACTGTTTTCTTTCTCTTAACTTTTCTCTACTGCTCCTATTGTGGGCTTTTCTTCTTTTTAAAACATAGGTCAGATGCTGTCACTTCCCTCCATGCAAACCTCCAAAGAATGCCCTCTCACATACAGTAAGAAACAAAGTCTTCAGCAACAGCCTGATACCAAACTCATCTTTACCCACCTACTGGTCACTCCTCAGCCTTGTTCACAGGGGTCCTGGCAGTTCAGTAGACACAGAACCTTCTCCAAATACACTCAAGGCGTTTGCACTTTTCTATGCCCTCTGTCTGGAATGCTCTTCCAGATCCTGCATCTCTGTTGGGTCAGAGAAGTCTTCCTTGACCAGCCTTTGAAAAATGCAGCTACTTCTCTCTTGCACTCCGTCTCCCTCTTCTCTGCTTTTTCATCTCATTATGCTTCAGTTCAGTTCAGACGCTCAGTCATGTCTGATTCTTTGCAACCCCCTGAATCACAGCACGCCAAACCTCCCTGTCCATCACCAACTCCTGGAGTTCACTCAGACTCATGTCCATCGAGTCCATGATGCCATCCAGCCATCTCATCCTCTGTCGTCCCCTTTTCCTCCTGCCCCCAATCCCTCCCAGCATCAGAGTCTTTCCCAATGAGTCAACTCTTCACATGAGATTGCCAAAGTACTGGAGTTTCAGCTTTAGCATCGTTCCTTCCAAAGAAATCCCAGGGTTGATCTCCTTCAGAATGGACTGGTTGGATCTCCTTGCAGTCTAAGGGACTCTCAAGAGTCTTCTCCAACATCACAGTTCAAAAGCATCAATTCTTCGGCGCTCAGCCTTCTTCACAGTCCAACTCTCACATCCATACATGACTACTGGAAAAACCATAGCCTTGACTAGATGGACCTTAGTCGGCAAATACCCCTCTCTAATCTACGTACTTTGCTAATGTACATGTTTATTGCCATCCGCTCCCACTAGAATTAAGCTTGTGAGGACAAGGACTTGGATCTGTTTTGTTCAGTTGCTCAACAATGTCACAAAGGCTCCAGGGTCCTTCCACCCTTTCTCTTATTCCTCTAGACTGGCTCCTCCCTTGGTTTCAAGAGCGCCACTGCCATTCCAAGCGTCCACGCAGGCAGAGTTCAGAATCAACAACGGGACATCCTGTTTAGGTCCCTTTTATAGTGAGGAAAACTCCCCCAGAAGAATCCAGGAATCTTCCCTCACATTTCCTTTCCCGAGGTTATGGGCTATGCATGCTCTTGACGAGGTCCGTGGACCAGATTTGAGGACTCCATGAACTGCCCTCCAAACCATCACCACCAAGCTGTGTGAGTCAAAAATAGAAGCATGTACATAAACACAGGACAGGAGGTGCCGCTCTCTGGGCCAAGGCCCTTAGGAGAGAATAATGACAGATGTTCTAAAAGGCTGGGGTAGGAGACAGCTGGCTTCCGTTGGAACTGTGGAAATAAATCTAGGCATCTCCCCGCTTCCCATAGCCTATCAACTCTCATCTGGCCCTGCCAACAGAAGCCAACACAGATGAACGAGAAACCTCCGTTTTAAACACGAGCACAAGGATGCAACAAGCACCTGGAACATAAGCGGGGACCATTATTCTCAGGTTTGAACAAGCCTGTTGGCCATCCCAATACAATCTTCATTTCCACGTTCACCACACCTCCTACATGCAACCACCAGTCTACAATTCAGCAACAACCCACCACTGGAGAAGAGTAAGAACTTCACCAAAGCTTTGGAGACATACTTCTAAGTACCCTGATCCTTGTCCACCACAACGGTCCACAAAATGACTGCATCTATTGTCTTTCTTCCAAGGTAGAAGCTCTGATAAGTTAAAATCCATACCCTAAGGGCTGTGGGATAAAGATATATAACCATTCCTACAATTATGTCTCAGCATTTTTTTTTTTAATCACATAAAATACTTTTTTTCTTGAGGTACCTCTCTTTGTTGGCTTGAGAAATGAAATTAAACTCTTCTCTTGATATCCATGTATTCTGTTTCTAGGACGCCCTGTGAATATAAAAATCCTCAGAGGCTCAAGTCCCATATTCGGCCCACCACATCCACTAATTCTACCAACCCGGGATTGTAAACATATCATGTGATCCTGGGGTTGGCTGAATCTACCACGTGGAACTCATGAACACAGAAGGTAGTGAGTACTGCCAGTAAGACCTGGGCCAGAGCTGACCAATTTCCCATGCAGGATATGTGAAGTAAAAATCAAGTTCAAAGCGAAAGGGATATTTCTGTAACCCTCCGAACATTTCTCTCTTCTTTCAAATAAAAAGATAGTTCAAATTAATTAGAAGTCAAACATCACACAGGACCTTTCTTCTAAAAATGCTGATCATGCTGCTTTTGTTTTAAAGTGACCTCTTTTTATTTCAACCTGTCACTTTGTTCTTACAAGATTCCATTCTGGGTTTGTGAAATCTCACCACAGGAAAAAGTACTCTTTTCAAGATCTAGGTCTCTCACTTAGGTATTTAGAAAAAAGAAGCTTAACAGTTGATTTTATTTCTTTAAAATAAAAACAAAACCAATCCAGGAACTTTTGAAAAAATTACCATAAAATTTTAAATATTAGCTATTGAAAACTGGAAAAGGAAATGGCAACCCACTCCAGTGTTCTTGCCTGGAGAATCCCAGGGATGGGGAAGCCTGGTGGGCTGCTGTCTATGGGGTTGCACAGAGTCGGACACGACTGAAGCGACTTAGTAGTAGTAGTAGTATTGAGATAACTACTTTATGGCAATTAATACTCTGAAGATCAATACAGTTCAACATTTTGCCAAGAGTAGAACCATTTTTCTATTTAACACAAAACAACACTTTTCATTTAAAGTAGAAGGAGCACAGTTTTTACATATTAAACCGAAGTAAAGGCAAAAGTGCTGATTTATCGTCCTATTGGAACTAAGGATACAGATCTGACACCAGTCATCTAGGCTCTAGGATGTCCTAAAGAACTCAGAGGTACCATGTAAAATGCTCAAGGCTGCAATTAATAGCCTACCAACTAAACAGGAGTAATACCTGGTAACAGTTATTACGGTAATAATCCATAAGTCATCATTTACTAAGAATCAACTAGATGCCAAAAAGTTTACTAAATGACATATGCCACTTAATCTGCAGAAGAATTTACTGGCATCTTACTGAAACTCACAAATGACTATCATCATAAATTTCACTTTTCATCATTTGAAAGGCTATCATTTATTTAATTTTGAAATAATCTCAGCCAAAGTTGCAAATACTGTACAAGGAATTTTTTTTCCTGAACCATGTTTCATTCAGTTGATTCAGATTCCATCACCCATAAATACTTCAGTGTAGCTGTTCTCAAATAGTGACCCATGACCCTGATGGCTCTTTAGAGTCAAAATTACTAAGACATTTTATTTGCCTTTTTTAGTTGGTGATAACTGCACCAATAGCACAAAAGTAATGGTGGGTAAAACTGCTAGAATCTTCTCAAGAAACCTAACTACGTTAAAAGTCACTGTGTTCTTCACATACCAGCAGTAAAAAAGAAAAAAAGTCAGTTTTGTTAAAGAATGGCTCCTGTATGAAGCAGTAAAATAATTTTTATTAAATCTCTACCCTTGTGGATACATCTTTTTAATGTTCCATGCGACAAAATGGGAAGTCTACATAAAGCACTTTTTCTGTGTACCCAGTATAACGGTCGTCCTGAGAAAAAGCAAGCACAATTGAGTTGTGAGCTGAATTAGCTGCCCTTTTTTCAGGCAGCATCATTTTACTTTAAAGAACAACTGACAGAAAAACTATGCTTATTCAGATTTGGCAGACATATCCTAAAAACGGATGAAGCTAGTCTGACACTTCAAGAAAAGCAATGGGATTTACTGTCCATGGTAAAATGGGAGATTTAAAATGAAAATTAGAATCCTGTAAAACTTGTATCCACCATCCTGAGACTGAAAAAGATTTTTTTTTCTGATGAGATTAGGACTGATATTAGTCATTGTAATTTGGCTGCGGTGGGTGGGGGCGGGGGGGGGAACAGTGTCAACATTTGTAAGATTTGCAAAACTCAGGAACCAATATTTTCCAAAGACCAGTTATAAAGTTAAAAAGTCATGATGGACAAAGACCTATTCAATGTGGGAGATAGACATATGGGTTTTAAGGTAATGGAGTATGAAAAGTTCATTGATATGTTTTCAGATTCCATATCACAACTAACCCTGAAAAAATTCCCACTTAAGGAATGTCAATGTAGTAACCAAAAAAAATATCCACAATTATCTGAAGAGGCTACCCAAATCACTTTCTCTTCTCCAACTACATATTCATGTAAACCAGATTTTCTTCTCATGTGCTGTGCTGTGCTTAGCTGCTCAGTCGTGTCAGACCCTTTGTGATCCTATGGATCACCAGGCTCCGCTGTCCATGGGGATTCTCCAGGCAAGAATACTGGAGTGGGTTGCCATGCCCTCCTCCAGGGGATCTTCTTTCCGACACAGGGATCGAACACAGGTCCCCCGCATTGCAGGCAGATTCTTTACCATCTGAGCCCCCTGGGAAGCCCAAGGATACTGGAGTGGGTAGACTATCCCTTCTCCAGGGGATCTTCCTGACCCAGGAATCAAACAGGTGGATTCTTTACCAGCTGAGCTACCAAGGAAGCCCTTTCTTTTTAAACTTCAACCAAAAGAACATATCTTCACATAATGGATGCAAAAACAGATCTGCAAACACAACTGTCTTCCATGTCAGATATCAAAGAGAGTTTTAAAAATGTAAAATAATGCCAATCTTCTCACTGAATCTTGTTTCAGAAGATAGCTACTGTTCTTACTAAAAATACATTACACTAACAGAATGGGTTTATTGCTATTACTTTTACATGAATTAAAAAATTATTTTAAAAAATTAGCCAGCTTGACTTTCTAGAAATACAATAAACATTGATAGCTGTATCCTCATAAAAGAAAGCTCTATAGGACTCTCCACAATTTTTAAGTGTATAAAGGGGTCCTGAGACTAAAAAGTTTAAGAATGTTCCTTTCATATTTAATTCCTACAGTCTCCTAAATATTATATAAGCATCAAAATTAAGAAATTAACCTTGATACAGTATTGCCTTGTAACTCTTGGAATCTATTCAAATTTCATCAGTTGTCTCAACGATGACCTTACAGCAAAAGGATCCAAACCAGAATCACCCATTGCATTAGGTGCCATGTCTGTTTAGCCTTTCAACCTGGGAACAGTTTTCCGGTCTTTTCTTGACCTTTATGACTTTGACACTTTAAAGACCACAGGCCAATTACTTTGTAGAACATCCCTCAATTTAGGTTTGTATGTTTCCTCATTATTAGATTCGGGTTATACATCCTTGGCAGGAATGTCATAGACATGAAACTGTGTTTCTTTCTCACTGTACCCTATCAACTGTCCTATTACCCATGAAGATATATTTGATCGCTTATTAAAATGGTAACTGCTTGGCTCATCCACTGTAAAGTTACTACTTTCTCCTTTGTAATTACAAATATTTTGGGTTTTTTGTGGGGAAAGATTTTGAGACTATATAAAATTTCCTTTCTCATTAAAATTTCAATTTATCTATTTATTATTATGAGCCTGGGTTCATAACTTCCTATTTTATTCAATAATTATCATGTCTATCATTTTAATTTTAATGTTCAATTTATCCAGATTTGACTAATGACAGGGAGTCTCTTCAAACTAGTTTCTGTGTCTTTTTGAAGCATCCTCATTATTCTTTGAATACTTTCTTGCGTTCTGGCACAATAAAATATTTCAGGCTCACCCTCTATTTTCCCTGCCCCAGCCCTGGAACTAGCAATGTCTCCAAGGAGCACTGCACCCTTTATTAGAAAATAGTATCTGGAAACCAAGATATGAGTGGTGACTTTACTCATTATGAGTGGAGTGTAGCTGCTCCCAGCAAAGCACATAAGCTTTGGCAAGCAACTGTACAGTGTCACAGGCATGACACAAATACATACTGGGCCGTGTCCCATGCTTAGTTGCCACTGAGAGACACTTCCAACACTACCTGAGCAGCCACTGAGAGACACTACTTTAACAGAGTAGCCAAAGGTGCCGCAGGCAGGCCTTGGGTTCTTCTCCAAAGCCTGGAACACTGTAAATGTATCCAAGTATCTTAGATACAGGTTTCCCAGGCAGTTCAGTGGAAAATAATTCACCTGCCAATGCAGGAGATGCAGCTTCAATTCCTGGGTAGGGAAGATCCCTTGTAGAAGGAAATGGCAACCCACTCCAGTGTCCTTGCCCAGGAAATCCCATGGACAGAGGAGCCTGGCTGGCTGTATGCCTCATGGGATCCCAAGAGTTAGACACAATTTAACAACATCTTAGATACACAAATGTCTTTGATACATAATGTGAAATAAAGGCTGATGAAACACTAGTTTAAGTCTTAGTTTAAGAAGGGGTAGCTTTATTTGAGGCCTTTGCTTGGTAGATTAAAGTATGAAGTAATATTTGAGCTGTGAAGGGTAAAACAGACTCTTGGTTACCTATGGAGTTTCACACTAAAAACATATAAGCAACTCCACATACTTTGCTCAAATATTTCCAGAAAGTACACTAAACAGATATTGAAAAATAGATCCCATTTGCCCACAGAAACAATTTTATAATTGGAATTCCTGGTACCAAAATCAATCATAGCTAAGCCCAATAATGTAACATAAATACACAAAAATATAATACCATTGGCCTCTATAATAATTTAAAACAGTAAAATTATGCCCCCAAAGAGACTGCCTTAAGGACCCGATTTACTATAAAGTATGTATCTAACATGTAAAAAACGTAACTATCATGTCATAAATTTGGTCTTAAAACATGTTGGTCCCACTTAATATACAATAAAACTGTCTCCCTAGCCTTTAGAATGATTTGTGTAGAATGGGCCTTTAAGAAAAAGTTCAAGGAGGTATGAGTTAAACCTTTTAATTAACAAGTTTCTCTGCAGCAGACAGAGGCAATATCATTTCTATTACCCTTATGGTTGCTTCAAAGCAACAGAGTAGAAGTTCAATACATATTATTACAACGTATATATCATCAAGGCAAAGATGAAGCGTTTTCTCGGTACTTAAAAACAGACCAACTAAGATGGATATTACACAGTAATATCAAAACGCACGGGTTGAGTCAAAAAAATTATTAGAAGAGTCCCTGAACTCCCTAAATTTGTAGGCAAAATACTTCGTATATGTACATATTTTTTATAGAAATAAGGTTTTTATTTGGAATCACAAAGCACTCATTACCCTCAAAAGAATAAATGTTTTCGGCTTAACAGCTCCCCAGAAATAACCACTGTGAATGGTCTGTTATCCTATAGATCTTTCTTTGATGCATATAGACATATACACACACAGAGTTGGTTCTTGAGTTTTGTTATTTTTCTGTTTGTACATATGTGGCATTGGCAGGCTGGGTTTTTTGGGTTTTTATTTTTGTTTTAAACAACAGTAAGACCAGCCCGTCTCTAAATATGTCACTCTCTAAATGCTTTTTAAACAAACGTGGCCTTTCAGGTCAGTACCTACTGAGAGACATTTTTAATTACATAGAATTTCTGGGCCATAATTTAAGAAGCCATTCAAAACACAGTATGAGCGGGCACAGATCTAAAGAAGAACTGATTGTCTTAGAGAGAGGGAGTGTAACCTGGCAAGTCATAAGAAACAGAATGTGAGAAGCCAGCGAATGCAGAGGAATTTTATAGGTCACCACGGCTTCATTAAAAAAAGAGAGAGAGAGAGACAAAACAAGGACCTAGGAAACTACAGAATGTCTATGTTCGTCAGCACCGAAGCCAAAAGCAGTCTGGCTGCTGCTCCCTGACACATGCCCGGCCCAGCTTCCCAGACCCTTCCCCAAGCCAAAGCCATGATGATAAAAGATAATGATAACGGCAATACATACATAACCGAGGTATGCAGGATAAACCATAATCCAAGGCGAGGTTATCTGTCGTCGAGTTAAGGCCACCTTGGCAATGGTCTGGATGAGATTTGGGAAAGACTGTAACACGGGCAACAGACCAAGGCAGGAAGTCATTAAAGAAAAAACTGAGTGACACATCAAAGAGCCCTACTGAGTCAAAGCGTTCAAGACTGCTTATGGATGTTGGTCACCTCTTCTACTTCCGGAGCTGTGGTCAAGACAGGCAATGAGTCCCATGACTGATGTTCTGATAGTCTGTATCAAGGTCTGGAAGGAGTCACTGACCAAGAAAAGGTGGCTTATGTTCCCAGTGCCCTGCATTTAAGCTGGTCTGTTAACACAGAACCACCTAGGGCCTACCATCTCCACTGAGATGGCAGGGCCCTGTCTCTAATCAAACAGAAGAGTGGATTAGGGAGTCACTGATAGACATGTGGATCATTTCTCATATCTCACTACTACAATATTCAGTATTGCTGAATATCCTGCACCTAAATCTTCGTGCAGTTAGCTACCTGAGTTTTTCTGTAAGATAAATCCCTAGATGTAGAACGGTCAGGGTATTTGTGTTTTTAAATTGGGTACAGGAGAAAAAGGAATCACCTTCGGCTTTTTCCTTTTTCATGATTTTATTCATTTATGGCTGTGCAGGGTCTTCACTGCTGTGTGGGCTTTTCTCTAGCTGTGCCAAGCAGGAGCTACTCTCCGGTGGTGGTGTGTGGGCTTCTCACTGGGGGCGTCTCGCTGCAGAGCATGGGCTTGAGGGTGCTCGGGGTTCAGCAGTCGTGGTACACGGGCTCAGGAGCTGTGGCACAGTAGCGTAGCTGTCCAAGGCATGTGGGATCCTCCCGGACCAGGGATGGAACTTGAGGCCAGGATCAAGAGGCCTGGCAGCTGGGAGTCCTCTGCCATAGTTATGGCTCTGCTATCAAAAGCTCTGGGGCCTTTGGTGAGCGCCTCAGATTTTCTGGGACTTTTCCTCCCCTCAAAATGACTGGCTGCTCGTTCAGTCATGCCTGACTCTTTGCAACCCCATGGACTGTAGCCCACCAGGCTCCTCTGTCCATGGGATTTTCCAGGCAAGAGTACTGGAGTGGGTTGCCATTTCCTTCTCCACAACTTTGGCTTTTTTACATTCTGAATTAATTAGTTCATGAATTTCAGAAACCCAGAAGCATTTCTGTCATTTTAAAAGAAAAAAAATAACTCCTCTGGTCAAGACTCGCTCCCAGGTCTACAAGAACTATACAGAAAGCCAAGTTGCAAGCAGTATACCATATAAAGAAATACAGTGTTGGGTAGAAGAGAGGGGAATGCTGGAGAGACCTGCATGTAGGAAAATAAGAGTCACTAAGACGAGTTTTGGAAGGGTTCACCAAGCACAGGCTGAGGGAGGTTGGCCAGAGGCAGCAAACGTGAGGTATCCTGGCAAGGCTGCTCCCTTCATGGAAATGGAAATGCCAAACTTTTCACTTGATGCCCTTAAACACACAGACTCTCTGGGCAATAGACGGCATGCTCACGAAGGGAACTGCTGGCTTTATTTTGCCTTCCTCTCTACATCTGCCAACAGGAAGCAGTGACACTGATAAGCATGCTAGCCTTCACCATAGTTATACTTCCTATAAAAAATAAATAAAACTGGACACTCAGTTTTGTTTTGCTGTCACTCAGCTATGTTCGACTCCTTGCGACTGCAGCGTGCCAGGCTTCCCTGTCCCTCACCATCTCCCAGAGTTGGTCAAACTCATGTCCGTTGAGTCAGTGATGCCATCTAACTGTCTCATTCTCTGTTATTTTTGTTTACCAGCCTCTTAAACTTGATTTCATGCAAGTTTACCCTTGAAAGGCGTATTTACTCTGAATATTCAGACAAAATCAGGTTTCAGCTTCTAAATCTTGGGTCAGTTCTCCAGGAGTTTCCTTTGGAACTGAGTTTAAGCTTTCTGTGTTAGACACACGTGCACACGGATTCTCTCCGCCCTCTACCCTGACCAGCACTCTTGGGCAGCAATCATGAACGCATTGCTGTGGGCCACGCCAGGTACCCCGACCCGGCCACTGAGGTCTGGCTACAACCTGATTCCATATTCAGTAGTGGAGCTGATACGTCCCTCTGACAGTTCGGAGCTCTCGTGTTCTATTTCTCTCACCTCACAGCGCTCCTCTAACAGAACTACAAGGGCGACCTCTGAGTGCTCGCCACGTGCCAGGCAGTGTGCCAAGGGTTTGCCATGAATCATCTGATTGAATTCGCACCACAATCCTAGAACACCGTGCTAGGACTGCCTCCATTTTAATCCGAAGTGAAATAGCTCGTTTAAGGCCAGAAAGTTCCGTCAGAGACCGGATGGGATGCAGCGCTGGAAAAGGCGCCTTACTCCCGGTTCCACTCTCTCTTGATGGCGTCAGGCGCTGCTTCCGGATTAACTGAGGCTGGTAAGCCTTCCGTTTAGATCCACATTTTTTGTGAGGAACAAAATAACAACAGGTTTTTTCAGTTTTAGGATGACTCTTGCCGTGCTGAGGTTTACTGCTACACTGAAGCCATAAGTGTACTTTTGAAACTCCCAGTGTATGAATATCTGGAAATATGGCCCACTACATCTTGAGTTTAGCTAATCTCCTGTTGATGATGTCATTCAAATCTGGGGAGTTAAATCATCTAAAAAGCATACCGTCCAGAATTAGGAGATTAGGACTGAGGTATCTGCACTGCGTGAAGCAGATAGCTAATGGGAACCTACTGGCTAGTGCAGAGAGCTCAGCTTGGTGCTCTGTGGTTGACCTTGATGGATGGGATGGGGGTGCTGGGGTGGGAGGGAGGCACAAGGAGGGGATATACGTATACTTACAGCTGATTCACTTGGTTGTACAGCAGAAAGTAATCCAACACTGTAAACCAACTATATATTCTAGTTAAAAAATAAAGCATACCTTCCAAAGTCTGTTTATAAGGCAGTTAATACGATGGACATTCATTCACTCATTCAACAAGTATTTCTTGAGTGCCTTTCATATGCGGCAATATTAGCCATGACACAACTAATCTGCTTATCTTCGAGCTTTGAGTTTATCGCAGGGTAGGGGGGGAACCAGGAAAGAAACAAGCAAAAATATAATTCATCATATTTGGTAATAAATACCATGGGGGAAAAAAATAAAAGCAAGGTGAGAGGGACAGAGAATGACTGAACAAAAATTCTTTTTAAATGGGACTAGTTTTTGAAGCTAAGAAATTCTATTCCTAATGATCTGTTAAACTGGTATAACACTGTTATAACACTGATATAACACTATTTAAATTCCATGCCAATCCTAGTCTATGACAAAATTGTAGTATCACAGATAATTAATGGACTGAATTAGACAACTGATAGAATGCTGAATCCTCAAGAAGTAAACTTTATTTACTTGTATTTATTATACTTTTCAATTACTCAAAAAATGAGTACTTGAAATTTTTCCAACTGACAAATGTCATACAATTTAATGTAAAATATAAAAACATAATGTGTCTATCATTAATAAAATCCATATCTCTCTATATGTATTTCAACCAAATTTTTAGGAAGTCTCACTGGTCATTTTGAGGAAATCAATTCATGTATCCTAAAGGTAATAACATCCGCTGGATCATGGAAAAAGCAAGAGAGTTCCAGAAAAACATCTATTTCTGCTTTATTGACTATGCCAAAGCCTTTGACTGTGTGGATGACAATAAACTGTGGAAAATTCTGAAAGAGATGGAAATACCAGACCACCTAACCTGCCTCTTGAGAAATCTGTATGCAGGTCAGGAAGCAACAGTTAGAACTGGACATGGAACAACAGACTGGTTCCAAATAGGAAAAGGAGTACGTCAAGGCTGTATATTGTCTCCCTGCTTATTTAACTTCTATGCAGAGTACAT
>SJYX01019534.1:34391-76934 GCA_006410675.1 Oreotragus oreotragus
ACTGGAATTCCATCACCTCCACTAGCTTTGTTCGTAGTGATGCTTTCTAAGGCCCACTTGACTTCACATTCCAGGATGTCTGGCTCTAGGTGAGTGATCACACCATCCTGACTATCTGGGTCATGAAGATCTTTTTTGTACAGTTCTTCTGTGTATTCTTGCCACCTCTTCTTAAAATCTTCTGCTTTTGTTAGGTCCATACCATTTCTGTCCTTTATTGAGCCCATCTGTGCATGAAATGTTCCCTTGGTATCTCTAATTTTCTTGACGAGGTCTCTAGTCTTTCCCATTCTATTGTTTTCCTCTATTTCTTTGCATTGATCGCTGAGGAAGGCTTTCTTATCTCTCCTTGCTATTCTTTGGAACTCTGCATTCAGATGCTTATATCTTTCCTTTTCTCCTTTGCTTTTTTGCTTCTCTTCTTATCACAGCTATTTGTAAGGCCTCCCCAGACAGCCATTTTGCCTTTTTGCATTTCTTTTCCATGGGGATGGTCTTGATCCCTATCTCCTGTACAATGTCATGAACCTCCATCCATAGTTCATCAGGCACTCTATCTATCAGATCTAGTCCCTTAAATCTATTTCTCACTTCCACTGTATAATCATAAGGGATTTGATTTATGAATCTCTAGGAGCATCTTAAATTCTGCTTACCACAGACAGGCACTCCTCTGACTGTGGGTCACCTGTATCTGACTTATATCACCTTTCTTATGGGGATAACAGAAGTACCAACTCCAGTGTTGCTTGATTCAATGAGTTGATTTCTGTAAAGCTCGGAGAACAGTCCCCAGCACATTTAATGATCAGAGAAATAATTGTTGTTCAGTTGCTAAGTTGTGTCCCACTTATCCAACTCCACGGACAAGCAGCATGCCAGGCTTCTCCGTCCTTCACTGTCTCCCAGACTTTGCTCAAATTCATGTCCACTGAATCGGTGATGCCATCCAACCATCTCATTCTCTGTTATCCCCCTCTCCTTTTGCCTTCAGTCTTTTCCAGCACCAAAGTCTTTGCCAATGAGCTGGCTCTTGGCATCAGGTAGCCAAAGTATAGAAGCTTCAGCTTCAAGCATCAGTCCTTCCAATAAATATTGAGGGTTGATTTCCTTTAGGATTAATTAACTGGTTTGATCTCCTTGCAGTTCAAGGGGCTCTCAAAAGTCTTCTCCAGCACTACAATTCAAAAGGATCAATTCTTCAGTGCTAAGCTGAATTTTTATGGTCCAGCTCTCACATCCATACAAGACTACTGGGAAAAACCATAACTTTTATTATACAGACCTTTGTCAGCAAGCTGATGTCTTTGCTTTTTAATATGCTGTCTAGGTTTGTCACAGCTTTCCTTCCAAGAAGCAAGCATCTTCTAATTGCATGGCTGCAGTCACTAATCACAGTGACTTTGAAATCCAAGAAAAGAAAATCTGTTAGTGCTTCCACTGTTTCCCCATCTATTCGCCATGAAGTGATGGGACCAGATGCCATGATCTTAGTTTTTTTTTATGTTGAGTTTAAGCCAACTTTTAACTCTCCTCTTTCACCCTCAAGGGGCTCTCTAGTTCCTCTTTGCTTTCACCATTAGAGTAGTATCACCTGCATATCTGAGACTGTTATTTCTCCCAGCAGTTTTGATCCCAGCTTGTGGCTCATCTAGCCCAGCATTTCACATGATGTACTCTGCATAGAAGTTAAATAAAAAGAGTGACCCACAGCTTTGTCATAACCCTTTCCTAATTTTGAAAGTCAGTTGTTCCGTGTAAGGATCTAACTGTTGCTTCCTGACCCCCATACAGGTTTCTCAGGAGACAGGTAAGGTGCTCTGGTATTCCCACATCTTTAAGAATTTTCCAATTTGTTGTGATCTACAAAGTCAAAGGCTTTCTCATAGTCAATGAAGTAGAAGTAGATGTTTTTCTGAAGTTCCCTTGCTTTCTCTGTGATCCAACTATGTTGGCAATTTGATCTCTGGTTCCTCTGCCTTTTCTAAATCCAGCTTCTAAGTCTGAAAGTTCTCGGTTCATGTACCATTGAAGTTTAGCTTGCAGAATTTTGAGCACAATCTTCCTAGCATATGAAATGAATACAATTATATGATAGCTTGAACATTCTTTGGCATGGCCCTTATTTGGGATTGGAATGTAAACTGACCTTTTCCAGTCCTGTGGCCACTGCTGTTTTCCAAATTTGCTGACGTACTGAGTGCAGCACTTTAAAAGCATCATCTTTTAAGATTTTAAATAATTCAGCTAGAATTCCATCACCTCCACTAGCTTTGTTTGAAGTAATGTTTCCTAAGGCCCACTCAACTTCAAAATCCTGGATTCCCGGCTCTGGGGAGTGTCCACACCATTGTGGTCATCCAGGTCATTAAGACCTTTTTTGTATAGTTCTTCTGCGTATTCTTATCACCTTTTCTTAATCTCTTCTGCTTCTGTTAGGTCCTTACCATTTCTGTCCTTTATCGAGCCCATCCTTGCATGAAATGTTCCCTCTCTATCTCCAATCTTCTTGAAGAGATCTCTTTCTCATCCTGTTGTTTTCCTCTATTTCTTTGCACTGTTTACTGAAGAAGGCCTTTTTATCTCCCCTTACCATTCTCTGGAACTGTGCATTCTGTTGGGTATCTCTCTCCCTTTCTCCCTTGCTTTTCGCTTCTCTTCTCTCCTCAGCTATTTGTAAGTCTTCTGAGACAACCAGTTTGCCTTCTTGCGTTTCTTTTTCTTCGGGACGGTTTTGGTCACTGCCTCCTATAGCAACGTCATGAACCTCTGTCCATAGTTCTTCAGGCCTTCTGTCTACTAGATCTAATCCCTTGAATCTATTCGTCACCCTCGTTGTGTACTCATAAGAGATTTGATCAGGCCATACCTGAATGGCCAATAACACTTTGATAAAAGGAAATGAAATACTCGCCCACAGATTGTTGGGGCCTCCTCAATTTTATCTGGCCCCAATTAGAGTTAAGTTGATGTACAATTGCTAAGTTTTACTTAAGACATCTTGGTTTCTTTTTACAATCCTTTTAAAATAACTAGAAACAGTGGTACCCTCAGGCTTGAACTGCCACATAGTAACTCCTGGCAAGAGCCAACATCCTTACACAGGGGAGAACTCTCTGGTTTTCCAGACCTGATCACTCCTTCTTGCCTCATTCTAGCCCAGGTGATTCATTTCACTACCTGCCTGGTCTCTAGAAGCATATGCATTTCTAACCTGAGACCTAAACTCATCCCTTTCAGCTTCTGTCCAGTGAACAATATAGACACAGAAAAGATAGGCATGTAGTAAAATATATTTTTTGAAAACAAAGATAAACTTAAAAAACTTAACTGGTGGAAAGCAAAAATTTTACTTTCCATGCCATTTTTTTTTTAAGCCAAAAGAGTATAAGCCAAGGAATCCGAACAGAGACATCTAAGACACGTTTTGTAGTAGTATACAACAAAAACAAACTTGAGATTTAAATACAGTCCTTCCAAGAGTATGAAAAATTTATCCTGCACTACAGATTTTGGGTTATAATGCTGTGTTAACACTCAGAGTCATCAGCTATAAGGAATGCTGATACCCTGGTGCAGGATTTTGACAGCATGGGACGCTCTGTGTACACAGGAAATCTCTGTACCTTTCCCCTCAATTTTGCTGTGAACCTAAAATCACCTCTAAAGAGTAAAGCTTATTTTTTAAAACTACAAAATATTTTTAAATCTAGTAAGATAAAATCTTCTCCATAAAATATTCTTTAATTTTTCTAAACATCTTCAAAAAGGCTTGAAAGTATTTTCTTTCCCCCCAAACAAGCATCTGACAACGTAAAACCCATTCACAGAAAAAGATTTAGAAACAGCCCATATTCCTATGATGCACTGTTCTCCTCAAGAAAAAGTAACCACTTCTATGGATTTATTCTCCATTCATACTGGATCACACTTGGAGAAGGAAATGTGACCCAGAAGGAAACACTGGATCACACTCCAGTATTGCTGCCTGGAGACTCCCATGGACAAAGGGACTGGCAGACTACAGTCGATAGGGTCACAAAGAGCTGGACACGACTGAAGTGACTTAGCACTGGATCACAAGCTANTTGGAGAAGGAAATGTGACCCAGAAGGAAACACTGGATCACACTCCAGTATTGCTGCCTGGAGACTCCCATGGACAAAGGGACTGGCAGACTACAGTCGATAGGGTCACAAAGAGCTGGACACGACTGAAGTGACTTAGCACTGGATCACAAGCTAGTACACTGGCTATTTTACTTGTTTTTAAAAATATATCAATATTTCTAAAAGTCTGTGCAGTAGGACTTGATTTTCTTCATCTACCAAAAGCAGCTGCGTTGTGTAAAAGTCCCAGAGGCAGTGCTGCTGCGTAAAATGATGGTTTAAGTAACATTAAGCCCTTCTTGCAAAAATCATCTTGTAGTTACACCAAGAAAAAATTCAATTAATAATATTTCAACTGTGTGAAAGGGTGATGGAAAGGAGGGAAAGCCAAAACCTATTTTAATAAATGATTTGCTTAGAAAGGGCCATGTGAACTTATATGAGTACACATATCTGTTCTGTAACATTTTTAAGAATGAACTTTTAAGAGAAAGCAGGGGTGGGGGTGCAATGGGGGAGCTTATACTATCGATTTCCCATTTAACACAGTAATCTACCATACTCAGGCTCCACTACCATTAACATGATCTTTAAAGTGTACTTTAAGTCTCCTCACTACAAATTCTGGCAACTTGGAGCCATGCCAAGCAAAAGAAAACTGCCTGGTGAACCAACTTATAAAATATTTGTTAAGTCTGAAAAACGTTAAAGCAGTTCAGTAAAAAGATTAGATGTTTGGCAATATATATATAATGCATGTAAATTATATATATAAATTCATAAAAAGTACTAAAAGTTAAGACATAAAAATAAAGAGGTAGCCTGCAGCCTCATTAGATGTTACTTTTTTTTTTTTTTTACTTTGTTGTGTTTTGTTTTGAAAATGCCACAGGAGGAATTAAGGTCTTAGGTGCCAATTCTGAATCTGCTAATGTATTACATTTGCACGTGATCTTAAAAAATGTACTTAATATCTCCATCAAAGACCTTGAAAGAAAGAGCAGTGCTATGTGTATGCCAAAGAAGCTATCAAGAATATGAGTCCACTCATAATATAGATCCAACAGAAATGCACACACATGCACACGGGCTCCAAAAAGACATACCCGGGGCTGTTCCCGGTAACATCACCAACAGGAACTACCCAAACGTCCATCACCAATGGGACAGAGAACTGAACTGTGGCATATTCACAAAGGAATGAAAATAAATGAACTATAGCTCCATTTAAAAATAGAGACAAAACTCACAAGCATAATTCTGAGTTGAAGAAGCCGAAACTCAAAAAAATACACACTGTATTATGCAATGTACAGAAAGTCCAAAGAAGTCAAAGCTAAATGATAATATTAGAAATTAAGACAGTGGTTACTTTGGGGGAGGAAAGGAAGAGTAATAATCGGGTGGGAGCATGTGACCCCTTCAAGTTCGTGTTCACTCACTAACCTGTACGTGAGTATTTTTTACTGCTTTTTCTATATCCTAAGTTTATATTTGTTTTCAGTATCAATATTTATAGGTATGTTTCTGTTACAAGGCTTCCGTTGTGGCTCAGCTGGTAAAGAATCCACCTGCAACGCGGGAGACCTGGGTTAGATTCCTGGGTCAGGAAGATCCCCTGGAGAAAGGAAAGGCTACCCACTCCAGTGCTCTGGCCTGGAGAATTCCATTGACTGTATAGTCAGTGGGGTCGCAGAGTCAGACACGACTGAGCGACTTACACTTTCACTTTTCTATTACAAGACAAAAGCAAAATTAATGAGTATTTATCAAGTGTACCTATGTGAAAGTTTTAGTGTTAGTCTCTTGGTCATGTCTGGCTCTTTGCGACCCCATGAACTGTAGGCTGCAAGGCTCTTCTGTCCTTGGGATTGTCCAGGCAAGAATACTGGAGTGGTTGCCATTTCCTTCTCCAGGGGGGTCTTCCTGACTCAGGGATCAAAGCTGGGTCTCCTGCACTGCAGGCTGATTCTTTATCACTGAGTCACAGGGGACGCCCTAAGAATACTTATAAAAGTGTACCTATACCATTCCAGAAGTACATGTTTTTGAAGATAAGGCATATCCAAGTGATACAAATGTTCTACCACACCCTGCAAATGAAACAGAATTTCTCTCTAGATGTGCTGCTTAGAAAGACTGTCAAGAATAATACAGGCTGCAAACTCAAAACATCCTCAGGGACCAAGCACATTTCCCAACTGTGTGAAGAGGGCCTGGTAAAGTACATATGCAGGCACTGTGCGAGTGCAGAGGGGATGGGACACACATGACAGGCCAAGCCCCACCTAAAGGGCAAGTAGGTCACAACTCCAGCTGACAGCTGCTCTACAGAAATGCCGGGCCTAGGGATCCTCAGGGACCAAGCACATTTCCCAACTGTGTGAAGAGGGCCTGGTAAAGTACATATGCAGGCACTGTGCGAGTGCAGAGGGGATGGGACACACATGACAGGCCAAGCCCCACCTAAAGGGCAAGTAGGTCACAACTCCAGCTGACAGCTGCTCTACAGAAATGCCGGGCCTAGGGTTAACAGATCATTTGGATTTTCAAAGACATCAATTAAGATTTATGTAATTAAGTGACAAGCACTGATTTTTTTAAAAGAAAAAGCAGACCAAGAAAACTCACCTGAAAGGTACTTGTTGGAGATAGCAGAGAATATTGTGGGAACAAGTCCTTATGGTACTAGCAAGAAATGTCAGGTTGGGGTTCAAGATACCAGCAAAAGGTTGACTTTTAGGGAAGAAAACACTTCCTCCTCTGAAGAGGAAAAAGTCTAGGTATATAGAGACATATGCTGAGTAATCAGGTCCTTTGGTAGAAGGAAAACAACAAGGAACAGCAGAGAAGGTGTGGGTTTCCAGCAATGGTTTCCAAACTTCATTTCAACAGGCCCTTTTATCAAAAGTCCATAGAACTCCATGTATAAAACCGATCAAAGCAGGGCAGCCAACACTGAAGCAGAAGGAAAGCTGGAGTCCCACCCATGAGGGTGCCCCCCATCTTATTGCAAGTCCAATGTCCAATGCCACAGACCACGGCTGAAGACACACCAAGGATGAATAATGCCCTTCTAGAATCTTCCATGCCACTCAGAAGTGGAAGTCCAAAATATGGATTCTCTCTATACTCAAAACACTGTGAGAACCTGTATTAATACCATAAAGGGTAACTTGGGGAAAAGGGGAAAATAATGAGAAGTGTCACCTAGGAGTGGAAAGAGAACTAGGCCTGCAGTTAGTTGGTCTGTAATCAACATTCACACTGCCTACTATGTGACCCTGGGTAAGCTAGCAGGTTGTCCTCATGATGGTTCTAACAATCAATTATGAATGTTTATTTCACTTATTCAGGAAATATCTCAAACATTACTAGACGACTATTTGCTTTTAGTCAAAGCTTGTTTTAACATCAACAGTTTTATAGTTACATTAGGGTTTTCCTAATTCAAAGTCCTCCTTAAATATACACTTAAACATGGCTTTATCTTTAAGAAAAAGAATACATCCATTCAATCAAAATGCTCACACATCCTTTAAATGATCCAATGATAATAAATATAATAGGAAACTGCATTCAAAAATAGTTATAATGCAAATTTAGCTTAGCCTGTTGTTTGTTCTCTTGATGCTAGGTTATTCTGACATGAAGTTTTGGAAATGTACCTCCCCAAAGGTTATCATTCAGTTATCAGCCACACCATTCAACGTATATTTAAGAACATGGGGGTAATGGAAAACACAGTGGAAGAAGCCAAAGATCTGAACCCTGTCCACCTCTGCCATTAATTAGCTATGACTTGGCTTCTCAGAGTTGGTTTCCATATTAATAAAATGAGGATTTTAATCCATCAGTGGTTCATAAACAGAGATGCCCTTTTAAAACAGTGTGGAGTGTGCTTTTCAAACTACATATACCTAAACATGATTCTATGTATTCCACAAAAGTGAATATATTTATATTTGTGGCTTAATATTTTAATCAGTTACTGAAAAGTGATTGTATTTTAGATCTTATACATCTCTACAGCATTAAACAAAATGAATGTATAATAAAAGCTGACTATATCAATATTCTATTACTAGTAGACGGATGTTATAAATATTAATTCTATTGTTTTTTAATAACAAAGGAATATAGTAATTCAAAATTTATGAAACTTCCTGTCAGTTTTAATGGACTCATCTTCTCTTTTGATTCCAGTATTAGATACAGCAGTAGATTATCTAAATTTGATTTGTAGTTATTTTAAAGATCATCATATAATATAAATTATACATTTAATAACTGATGGTATAAAAAGATTATTAAAACAATAGATAATTGAAGAGAAAATATAGAACTTCACTTGCCAGAAAAATCAAGATAAAATTAACCCTTTCCATAAAGCTTTCAAAAATACTTTCTCTCTGTGATGAAAAAGAAAGGAATCCCTATATAAGACTACTGAACTTTGTTTTAAAGAATGTGCCTTTCNGATTATTAAAACAATAGATAATTGAAGAGAAAATATAGAACTTCACTTGCCAGAAAAATCAAGATAAAATTAACCCTTTCCATAAAGCTTTCAAAAATACTTTCTCTCTGTGATGAAAAAGAAAGGAATCCCTATATAAGACTACTGAACTTTGTTTTAAAGAATATGCCTTTCTACAAATTCTTTTATTAAAGCTGAAGGCTGTACCCCAAATTACAATTATCCACTTAAAACAACAACTAACAATTTAGAAGTGGGAGGAGAAACACCAATTATCTTTTTAAATGGGAGCCATTTCAGAACACCTTGGTCCCACATTTTCCTAACCAAGAAAACTGTTTCATACAAAAGTCATGGAACCATCAATAACACAATTGGAAAGACCACTTACTGTTTTAAAGAAATCACACAAACATAAGCAAATATTTTAATTAAGAGGTATAGCTAGTGTCTGGCCATGGAGCAGCACACTCCCACATGCCTGGTGCCAGCTGTAGAATAGCAACATTCAAGCAGCTGCCTTAATTGGAGATGCAGACCAACACAGGCTAATTTGGCAGAGCCAACTAATTGGTAGGTATGCTACATTTCTAACAAAATATCCACCCATATTACAGATGTTGTTCTCTGCTAGAGTACACGATTGGTAACAAACAGTAATGAAGTTGAAATCAGCTACATTTGGTGAAATTGTTTAGTTGGACAGCTTTAGAACATGATCCTGCATTAGCTTAGAAAAACACTTGTGCCATAACTGGAATGTCAGCTAAATGTCAAAAACATCTTTCTGTGTAATATTAAGAATATGATGAAGTTTCATAACGACTCTTCAGCCAACAAAACAATACTTGCTAAGTGCATGCATTCCCCCACTTAAGTCACGCCAGGCCTCGTGCAAACATTTGCAAAAGAACTGAGTCCTTTTTTCTCTTCAAAGTTTAATACAGACCAAACATTTATAGACATCTGCAAAGATAGTAATTATGCTTACCAAGAAATCTATGATGGAAGGCGGGAAATGGGGAGGGGATCTTCTGCTTATAGCCATGATGGTATAACAAAAACCAGATTTACTCCACCACTTTAAAAAAAAATGATAAAATATATGAAACAATGGTTTTTAGACACTGGACAACAGGCAGTTCAGGAGAGGAATACCTAATAAAAGGGAAATAAATAAAGTGACCCTTATGGCTGCCCTAGCTTACTGCCCAGTTAGGTTTCCTGAAACTGGAATGAAGAGAGAACTCACACAGATACAGCAGTGTCCCCTGAACTGAGGAAACAGACTCGAGCACTTGGGAAACACAGAGTCTGTAGAATTAGCAGAGTGAAGAGAAAAAGTGAGCGAGAACAAGAAAAAAAAGATTTATATATACACACATATGTAGTGGATCCTTCAGCAACTCGGACGTCAGGGCACTGGCACCCTGCACAGTTGACAATCAGCACGTGACTTTACAGGCAGCACTCCCCGTCTGCACATGTGCGTGTAGTACACACTGAGCAGTTCAAACCCGGGTTGCTCTCTCTCAAGAGAGGGAGAACATGCTGTAATCTCATGGCCTAGAAATTAGAGGGTGACTATTTTAAAAAGAGATAAGGAAGGTATTTAAAAAGATCTAAATTTTTATAGAGAGGGAAAAACACAATTTCTGGATTAAAAAATATATACACTAACAGGATTAACAGCAGATTAGACACTGCAGAAAAAAGGTTAGTAAATGTAAAGATATAGCAAGAGACACCACCTAAAATGAAATACAGAGAGAAAAGAGACTGAAAAAAGACGAAAGGGCACACTATGAGTGAGTTGAAGGACCACTTCAGTCAGTTTAATATACTATAACTGAAGTCCTAGGAAAAGAGTGAGGGATAGAAAGAATATCTGATGCCCTAATGGCCAAAAGAACGACAGCAGACTTCTTGTCATAAACACTGCAAACAGTGAAACAAATAGTTAAAGTGCTAGCAGATTAGACACTGCAGAAAAAAGGTTAGTAAATGTAAAGATATAGCAAGAGACACCACCTAAAATGAAATACAGAGAGAAAAGAGACTGAAAAAAGACGAAAGGGCACACTATGAGTGAGTTGAAGGACCACTTCAGTCAGTTTAATATACTATAACTGAAGTCCTAGGAAAAGAGTGAGGGATAGAAAGAATATCTGATGCCCTAATGGCCAAAAGAACGACAGCAGACTTCTTGTCATAAACACTGCAAACAGTGAAACAAATAGTTAAAGTGCTGCAGGGGAAAAAGAACCTGTCAGCTTAAAATTTTATACCCAGGGAAAATACATTTCAAAAGTAAAAGGTTTTTTTCAGATACACAAAAAGAATGTCACCAGCAAACCAACACTACAAGAGAATGTTAAAGGACCTCTTTCAAACAGAAAAAAAGAAAAAAATCCTGATTGAAATCTATTTACATGAAGGGATGAAGAGCATCAGGAATGACAATATGTGTGTAAATGTAAAACACTTTAAAAATAAATTTAATTTTCTTTAAAACACAGTTGACTAAGGCAAAAGTACTATGTTACACAGCCTATAACACAGAGAGGAACAGAATGTATGGAAGGGAAGTATAGGATCCAGGTTCATATGCTAACATGAAGTAGGACACCCGATAAGTTAATGTACCCTACAAAATCAAAAGCGATCACTAAAAACAAACAGAAAAAGATGTACAGTCAATAAGCTAAGGAAAAAAATGATATGGAATAATAAAAACCAGGCTATTAATCCAAAAGTAGGCAGGAAAAAAAAATAACAAAAAAGCAAATGAACCAGATGGGAAAAATTCAAAGGAATAAGTGGTAAATTTTGATTCAATTATATCAACAATAACATTAAAAGTTAATGGCCTGAGCATACCAATTAAACAGCAGAAATCATCAAATGGGATTAAAAGTAAGACTAAAGCTATGCTGTCTATAAGAAACACATTCTAAATATAAAGTGCATATAGACTAACAATAAAGACAGAAAAAGATATATCATGCTAACACTAATCAAAATAAAGTTGGACACAGTAGATTTCAGTGCAAAGAACAACACTATGATGCAACTGTTTAAATCTCAAATCATCTGTTCTTTTGTGCTCATTTAAATCTGAGAAAACTCAAAAATTAACAAACAAGGACAAAACTTCTAATGCTTTACATATGCTGAGGATTTCAGAAAAATCATTCTCCAAGAAATGATCAGCTCAAGCAGTGACAGTTTAAAAAGTCAGACAGACATCTGACTAGCAACTAATAGTTATTTAAAATTGTACTATTATAAACTTAAAATATGAAATATTTGTAATAATTGGTAAGAACCCAACTTCTCCATAAACCTCTAATTTAGGTAAATACTTGGCCAAATTAGAACTGGTTTTGAAAATATGTCTTCTTTCTGATCATATCATGCACTGTAACATTTCATTCTTCTAGCTTTTAAATTTTCTCCCCAGGTTTTACCAGTTAGATGCATTATCACTGTTTCCACACACACAATTTAAAGTCATGAAAATTGATGTCTTTATTAAAGGGTTATTTGCGCTTCTAAATTACAGACAATGCTGCAAATCATCTTATCTTAATCACTCTTCCTGTCTCCTGTGTATAACTTTTAAACGCCATCTCTGACAAACCTTGTGTCAAAGATGATTGTATTGCTCTGTAATGTCATTGGAAATAAACCTCTAAAACTCTTAATTGGCCTTAAGATACTATACTAGTATCATGGTGAGTTAAATAATGAGGAATGTTTGGTTAACTGGCCAATTTCTGAGTACTAAAATTCCTGAAGAAAACTCTAATTAGGATATCAAGTTCAGTGTGGTTATGTGCATCATCTTATACTAAGAGAATACAGTTATTACATTCTAAGTTATAAGTGAAAGTGTTAATTTGTCACCTAAATATATATGTATACACACATATACCTATATATAAATGGGCTTATAAAATATATTAGTATCTACAAAGAAAGCTTATGAATTAAACCATGAGAAACCAGTTGTTGCAAAGAAACTTGATATTTGATAATATAATCTTCTCTTAATATGAAGACTAAAAACAAGCTATTCTGTGCCTTCAGTTCCTAACCTGGCCAGGTTCCTTATCTACCCACAACACTCTCACTTCCAAACAGCCAGTTAACTTTTTGAGTTTTTGTGTTGACTTTTGTTGTGCCCTTGAAACATTTTAACAGAAGTTTCTTGCTTCTGAGAAGGCCAGATTTCATAATCATTACTATTTCTTGCAGCTGTGCTTTATTTGAATTACTGTCACTCCAAACCAGGACAGTAATCATTTCTTGTCTTGGGCACCTATGACTTATGTTTATATTTTGCTGTAATCATTAGTCTCCTGGCAACTCTTTATGATACTGCCTGTGTAAACATAAGCCTCAAATCAAAAATAACAAAATTATTTAAGATATATTTTATATCCAAACTATCTCTGGTGTTTCCCAGATAGCCACTGGGCAGCACTATTGAGCAAGGGGCCTACTAGAAAGAAGTAGATATATTATACTCCGTATCTTTAATTTAGCTTAACTCTAAATAAGAGTTGCCCTGTTTACTAAACCCACAATACGGGCAGATCCATGAAGTAGCTAAAAATGAGTATGGCTCAACACTTGTACACTTTTCAGAGTAGACAGAACATATTCAAGATCTCATGAAAAGGACTGGCACAACAACGCAAACAATATGATTTCTAAATATTAGATACTCTGGTTAATTGGTGGCAGGTTTAAAACACATTTATAAAGGTCCCTGGAGATTGATTTACCAATGTCTTTAGTGTGCATCATAAGGCTCGTGCCCTCAGGATAATCACTGACTGAATCATTAAGTGGCTGTGTATTATACTCCAATAGGGGATTCCATTCTGACACTGTCAACTGCTGAAATAAATTAACCAGACACCATCAGTCTTATCAACAGGTGGTTTCTACTTTTCCTTCAAGAATGCCGAAAGGCCAAGCCATAAGCTGGAGGTGAGAAAACTGGGTCTCTAGGATGAGACACTCAAACAATAAAGGCCTGACTGTTATGGACTCACGGGTCAGGCTCCCTGTCCAGTGTAACCCAACAGCACCACTAAGAGCAGACCCTTAGACAGAATGTACCAGGGACCTAAGTCAGTATTTCTAAGACTCTATTTTACTCGAAAATCAGACACCTTGTAAAACCAGGCTGCTAACCCAAGATCCAATGGAAAAAGAATTAATTTGGCAAGACTGAATGGAACCCACAAGGAAAATTTAATTGGTTTTGACAAAACCTCTTTCTCCCTTTCTCACTAATTCTCATGGTGTCTGGCTATACTTGGGCACACTGAAATGAAACACTCTTTAAATGATATATTGCTCCAACCAAGCCCTCTGGATTCAGGGGAAAAAAAAAAAACAAAACTGAGAAATCTTCATATAGCTTATAAAATGCGGCAGACTGTATTTTCCAAATCAAGATTTTATTTTCAAAAAATATCTCCCTTCCCACATGTTCTCCAAAGTTACCACATCACTCCCCCATCAAGACGTGGCATCTTTTCCTCTGCGGTTGAATCTGAGATGGCCCACCATCGCTCTGACCAACACAGTACAGCAAAATTAACACCGTATGAATTACGAGAGCAGGTAACCAAAGAGACATCAGCTTCTGCCTAGTTCTCTTAGGACATGCACTCTAGGGCAAGAGAGCTACCATGTAAGAAGCCCAGCTACTGTGAGATGCACATGCTGGAGAAGCTACACGGAGGCACTGAAGTCAACAGCCCCAGCCATGTCTAGTCTTCAGTCACATCCTGCCGTGGCAACTAAGAAGCCATCTCAGATCTTCCAGACCAGACAGCCGAGTTATCACTGAGTGACCTCAGTAACACCCTGATGGGTAAAAGAATTGTTCCCGAGTCTTGGCAAACTTCCTGACCAGCACAATTTGTGAGCATCTCAAATGGCTATTTTACACTTCTAAGTTTGGGTAGTTTGGTTATGTGGCAATAGTAACTTGAATATAAACTAGTAATTTGTTAGGTCAATTTAAAGATGGGAATCGTATAGAAAAGACAATGCATACTCATTGGCCATTATGTGGTTGCAACAAGAGGAATCTAATATCTTCATTGTAGAACATGGGTCCCAAGTTGCTGCATGTGGGACCCAGTTCCCTGACCAAGGATCGATCCCAGGTCCCCTGCATTGGGAGCATGATGGAGTCCCAGTCACTGGACCACTAGTGAAGTCCCAAGTCCTTTTACTTTACATGGTGATGAATTATTTGCATAGGTTCAGGAGGAGCCTATGCTCCTTTCTATCTGCCTTTCTACCTTATCTATCTATCAGCCTATCTACCTTTCTCTTACCAGGATATAAATTAGATTAAAGCAAATTTATAACTATCACCATGCCAGAAACATTTCATTTAACAGTACATCTCACTTAATTAAACATGACAAACCCACAATTAAGGAACAAGGATTACACTCCCATATAGGCAAAGAAAGTTTCAAAGACCTCCCAGTAAACCATCCTGGTACCTCCTCTATGACTTGAAGGGAGTCTTACGGGGAGCACAGAATGTTGCTTTCTGAAGGCCAACAACACTGAGTTACTTGGGGAACTTGGAGTAAGATCATAGGTAATATGATCTTACAAATAGGCAAAATCGGTAGAGGCATACTGGATGGTCTTCTTGGTTCCTGATGGCTTATGACCTTGAAATAGGTGAACTCAAAGGGCAATAAAGATATTTTTGGTACTACAGAAGTGATAAAAGAGATATGTAACTCTAGGGGATACATGAGATTAACTCTATTCCTACAATCATACAGTTCTGGCTTTATTAAAGATAAAACAAAAAGATCTTTAGGTATTCAAGAAAGTTTCATATTCCTTAGATAGATGAAAAAGCTAAATACAGTAAAGCTCCATATTAACAATACTGATGGCACATCAAAAACACATGGGTCCAAGATGTTGGGTCAAATCTGCACTTTAACTGCACAGATATGATCATAGGTAAAGACTGAAAAAGTGAAACTGATATTGTTCACCTTAACCTAGTCCTCTGTTGACTATTTCACCAGGAAGATTTACCAGTAAGTTTTCTAAAAGCTTTACATTTGAAGAAATAAAGTCATGAAATTTTGGGGCCATCCTAAAGGTTTTCACCCTGACATAAGTCACACAAAAGAGACATCATATTTGTGGTGACTCAGATGGTAAGGAGTCTGCCTGCAATGCAGGTGACCTGGGTTCAGTCCCTGGGTTGGGAAGATCCCCTGGAGGAGGGAATGGCAACCCACTCCAGTATTTTTGCCTGCAAAGTGCCATGAACAGAAGGAGCCTGGCAAGCTCCAATCCATGGGGTCGCCACAAGTCGGACACAACTGAGCGACTTCACTTTCTTTCACTTTCTTCAGAGACAGAAATGTGTTTTTGAAATCAAAGTTGATTAAACTGTATGCAATGAGAATTATCGATTGCCGTATAATAATATGAACTATTAACATTTCCTTCTCTATATTCTATGCACCATCAGGTTGCTCTGAAAGCCAGTCTCTCTTGCACTGTGCTTTACTGCAAGTAAAGCACAACTCAACTCAGAGTTTGACATTTATCCAGGAGTCTTTTTTCTTTGACAAATCAAAATCAATAAAAATACTTAATATATTCATAAGCCTGGCTAACAATGATAATAAAATAAGCTTATTATATGTGTGATGACTTTCAGCTTGTCTTAATTCAACAAGTGACAGGTATCCTTACAAAGAACTGTAATTTCATCAAAGCAGTCAATCCTGGGAAAGCATTTAACCACTGCTGGCAAAACATTTAGTTCCATACAATATTATATATAATCCTTTTAAATTTTTTTCTGAAGAGCTTTGATGAGTAGGCTGTCCTCCACGTACACAAGCAATTACATCTCAAGGCACAGAATCCCCACATTCACATAATAACAGTGGAGAGTTAGACGGTGAGAGGAGCCCGATTTCACTCCACTTGGTTTCCTTTCAGTCTCCTCCTCTCCTGTGTTCAGGAAAGACGTCTCCAGTGAGACAAGGAAGAAAGAAGGATGAATTGACCCACTGGGGTGAGCTTAAAAGCTGGAGAGAGAGGGCTTCCCCAGTGGCTCAGTGGTAAAGAATCCACCTGCAAGGCAGGAAACGCAGGAGACACGGGTTCCCTGGGTCGGGAAGATCCCCCGGAGGAGGAAATGGCAGTCCACTCCAGTATTCCTGCCTGGGAAGTCCCACGGACAGGGGAGCCTGGTGGGCTACAGTCCACGGGGGTCACAAGAGTCAGACACGACTGAGCGTGAGCATGAGAGACAAGCTAGCCTCGTTAAACAAACTTGCTTGGCTTTTGCTTCCTGACTGAACTCTGGCTTGTACAGAAATTGGTATCAGGAGTGGAAGCCCAAAATACAGACCTCAAGAGACTCTCATGTCGGCTTGATTTCACGCAGCAGCATCACTATTAATGGTGGCTGCCCGTCGTTCAAGTGTCTACTGAAGNGTTAAACAAACTTGCTTGGCTTTTGCTTCCTGACTGAACTCTGGCTTGTACAGAAATTGGTATCAGGAGTGGAAGCCCAAAATACAGACCTCAAGAGACTCTCATGTCGGCTTGATTTCACGCAGCAGCATCACTATTAATGGTGGCTGCCCGTCGTTCAAGTGTCTACTGAAGAAGTGCCTTAAGACCAAGCAGCTCCTTGGCTGAGACCTTTCAGTTTGGAAGAAACGACGACTACGAAGACTGGAAAAGCAAATCAAAACCACAAGGAGACATCGTCTCACACCTGCCAGAATGGTGATCGTCAAAAAGAACACAAATCACAAATGTTGGTGAGGATGTGGAGAAGAGGGAACACTCCTAAACTACTGGTGGGAATGTAAATTGGCACAGTCACTGTGGAAAACAGAATGGGGGATTCTCAAAACACTGAAAACGGAACTACGTTATGACCCAGCAATTCCATTCCTGGGTATGTATCAGGAAAAAAAATCCATTCTAAAATATACATGTACCCCAGTGTTCACAATAGCTTTATTCACAACTGCCAAGACACAGAAGCAACCGAAGCGTCTATCAACAGATGAATGGACAAAGAGAGAGTACACATACACACACACACACACACACACACACACACACACATACACAACTACTACTCAGTCATAAAAAATAACAAAAATTTGCTACGTGGAGCAACATGCAATGACTTGGAGGATATTATGCTAAGTGAAATAAATCAGAGAGAGAAAATACTGTATGATATCATTTATATGTGGAACCTAAAAAAATACAATAAACTAGTGAATATAACAAAAAAGAACAAGACAGATAAAGAGAACAAACTAATGGTTATCAGTGGGAAGACAGAAGACGGAAGGGGCAATACAGCGGTAGGGTATAAAGACATACAAACTACTATATATAAAATTAGCCACAATGATATATTGTACAACACAAAGAATACAGACAGCATTTTATAATAACTGTAAATGGAGTATAACCTTTAAAATTTGCAAATCACTGTACTGTATACCTCTAACATATAATATCATCCTTCAACTATAACTTCAATAAAAAACAAAGACTGCGGTATGTGGCTTCTTCTGAATGCACTGGGTCTCTAACGGAAAGAAAACGACAAGCTTGGGTCTTTAAGCTTTCGAGATCACACTTATGATCTAGATCCAGAGAATTTTTATGGCAACCCCAGTAAAAACTTTTATGTCTTATAGCCACAGAGCTCACTTTACTAACATCCCAGATTTGAGTGTGTCATTTACGGAATTACAATAGAAGTTGAATTTCACAGACTCACCACATTTCATGGATGAAAGTGAAGCAGAATGAGAGTGAGACCCTGAGACTGGAGATGAGGATATCTGTGTGGACTCTGCTGAGGCTAAAGAAACGACACACCTCTGCAATGCTATTCTGGAAAGAGAATGCAACCAGGAAAGAGAAATAGCTTGCTCTCTTGTCTCTGAAGAGATTAGCTTTCCCTGGCTTGAAAATCCTGTAAAAACCTCACCACAAATATAAGGGTAATTCATTTGCAGCAGAATGCCCCTTCTACTCAAGACCTAGCTGAGGAGGCCTTATTACCATCCAGAACATCCCTCATCACCACCCACAACAGGGTTCAGTTCAGTTCAGTTCAGTCGCTCAGTCATGTCCGACTCTTTGCGACCCCATGAATCGCAGCACGCCAGGCCTCCCTATCCATCACCATCTCCCGGAATCCCCTCCCTGTCTCGTCCCCTCCCTGTCTCGTCCCCTCCCTGTCTCGCCCCCTGGCTGTCTCATCCCCTGGCTGTCTCTTCCCCTCCCTGTCTCGTCCCCTGGCTGTCTCGTCCCCTGGCTGTCTCTTGACCCTCACTGTCTCATCCCAGTTCAGCTCTGCCCTGGCCTCACTGGTCCTGCTGAAACCAGGCTTCGCTCTCAGGTCCTCTATCTCCCTACCCATGAGAGTAATTATCACGCTACGTGGACTTGGATGATCCTTCAAGTTGGTCTTGCAGGAAACACAACCCAAGTACACTTGGAGAGTTTGCGCTGACCATGTATTAAGGCCCGTGGGATCACACAGGCTGAGGGGGTCTTTGCTACCTGCAAAGACCAGGTATGTTCAGTGTTCATATTGATGACTGATGACATATTGATAGCTGATCACATGACATCCAGCCCGTAGTGCGTGGTTCAGAGTGGAGAGGAGAGGATGAAGGAGTTGTTAGCATCTCAGAGTGGAGTCGGACTGGGGCCTGACCTGACATCAAGGCTTGGCTGAGCCTCTGACGTGCTGTGTGACCTTGGATGCTATGTCCCTTCTCTGGTTCTCCAGAGAGGACTTGGCCTGGAAGACTCCTGAGGTTTCCCTGGTTTCAAGGCAGGAATGAATAAACAGGTGCAGGGTGCAGGATGAGACTGGAGGGTAGAAGTGAGTAAGGTGAAGGGGGGAGGCTCCGGGCTGGGGGTGCCAGCAGGGCTGAGTCGTGATGGATCAGAGGGTGGCTGCAGGCAGAAGCAAGATGAGAATTGGAAACTGTAGACTGAAGGGAGGTCACAGCTGGCACTTTAGACCTCTCCATCTCTGGTTATTCCTGGGTGACTCTAGAACATGTCTTGAGAGCCTTGGCCAAGAAGCTGCCAAGTTATGGGGAAAAGGAATGAAAGTGCATAGGAGGATGAGCTGCAGGCTGCTGGGTGATCCCTGAGGCTGAGCCCTGTGGCGACCCAGTTCTGTCTCCTCCGGTGCAGGCTTGTGGGGCCTGGTTAACAATGCGGGCATCTCGACGTTTGGAGACGTGGAGTTCACCAGCATGGAGACCTACAAAGAGGTGGCGGAAGTGAACCTCTGGGGCACCGTTCGAGTGACGAAAGCCTTCCTCCCCCTCATCCGGAGGGCAAAAGGTAAGGTAGAAGGGGACCTTCTTCCTGCCCCCTGGACCCGCTCTGCCTTTCCATCTTCGCTCAGAATGGTAACAGGTCTCAGAGCACCCACTACCCACCACCATCACTGGCTGAGCCCATAAACCCCAGGGGTGACAAAGGGCCTGTGGATGGTGGCCAGTGGGGGTGCCCTGGGCAGGGGGTGGAAAGGGATGTGTGGTTTTCAAACAGTAGAGCAGGTAAGAGGTCAGCATTCTACACCAAAGGCTAAAAGATTATAGCAGTAATCTTAGTCTGAGAACTTAATCTAGACAAATAACCACCCTTGTGCACAGAGCTTTGTGTATACATCATGTACTGACAGAGGTGTGTTTAAGTAAATGTTTGTAGATCCACCCTATGGGTTACTATGCCATAGTTTAAAAATGAGACAATTGTGATAGTAGTTGAAAATAATAATAATCAAGATTAGAAACTGTCAAAACAGACAAAATGCCCAAACCATGTTAGGTAGCCAAACGTAAGCAAGTCACCTAAGAAGTCCCGGGCTCATGTTTTCTCCCTAGAGTAGCAAACAATATGGCTGAAAAGGGAAGATCCGCGCCCTCAGTCCCAGTGACCCAGCAGTGACAGGAGGGCCCAGAGGGCAGCTGTGGGGCTTTTAAAGAAAACGCCAACGTTTCAGCAACTTCCAAGTTGGAGGTTTCTGGAAGGTGTCTCCCCATAGTGCCCTGGTGGGGCCCTGCCTTGAGTTGCAGGGCAAGTGGGTCTGTGGTCTGCCTGGCCTCTGGGGAAGGCTGGATGGGCTCCTTCTACACCCACTGCTCCAGGGCAGGGAGAGGCTGTGTCAGCTCCTAGTGCCCCCAGGCTGGGCCTGTGGGAGAGCTTCTCCCGGTCCCCTCCCCGCTAGTGCCTGAGGCTCCGCTCAGGTTATTGTCTTAGACCTGAAGGCATGTTTGGAACCCTGCCTCTGCCTGCTTGGCAACAGAGCCCGGCCAGGTAGTAACAGTTTGGAGTTACTGGCAGTGGGAGAATGTGGCAGGCAAGACAGAGCTGTTGCCCTTTATGCTGTGGCCTCCTGTTCTGCAAGCCTACTTGTCTTTTCTCCTTCCCTATCCTGCTAGGGCCCACCTGGCTACCCAGGAAATGCCAGGGATGCTGATGCTGATGTGTGGACCTGAGGTGGCCTCCACTATAAACCCGCCTGACCCTGGGTGGTTCAGAAGGCTGAGCCCCAGCCATGCAGGCTGCAAAAGAGGTCTCGGGCCAAGAGGCCAGGTTGTAATCAGGCCTCCCGAAACAGGCTAGGCCCCAGGCCCCCTGCAGGCAGGGCCCCGTGAGCAGGTGTTTGCTGTCTTCCTCTACAGGCCGCGTTGTTAACATCAGCAGCATGATGGGCCGCATGGCCAACGTGGCCCGCTCCCCGTACTGCATCACCAAGTTCGGGGTGGAGGCTTTCTCTGACTGCCTGCGCTACGAGATGCACCCGCTGGGAGTGAAGGTCAGCGTGGTGGAACCCGGCAACTTCATCGCCGCCACCAGCCTCTACGGCGGCACTGAGCGCATCCAGGCCATCGCCAACAAGATGTGGGAGGAGCTGCCTGAGGTGGTGCGCCAGGACTACGGCAGGAAGTACTTCGATGAGAAGGTCGCCAGGATGGAGAGCTACTGCACCAGCGGCTCCACAGACACCTCCCCCGTCATCAAGGCTGTGACCCACGCCCTGACTGCCGCCACTCCCTACACTCGCTACCACCCCATGGACTACTACTGGTGGCTGCGGATGCAGATCATGACCCACTTCCCCGGAGCCATCTCCGACAGGATCTATATTCACTGACAAGTTTCGCACTGGCCTCTGCTGGGGAGCCCTGGGTGTGGGGGAAGAGGATGGGGGGAGGGCAGCGGAGGGGCATGTGCCATCACCTCTTGATGTCTCACTGGTGGATTAGCCCCATCCCAGGAGGCCCCACCACCAGTCTGAGCATTAACTAGAGCAGGTAGCCCAGCCCAATTTACATACCCAGTAAATGGCTCAGGCCTTCTCAGCTGGGGTGCAGAGTCGTGGGCAGGGCCCCCAAACCTCAGGGCAAACATGGTGCCATCTGTCTTTCTGGAGTTGATTTTATACAAAGATTTTAGGTAGATATCTTTATGTTAACAACAGATTTATTATAAAATAGAATACAAATCCTTTATATTTTAAAGCCAAAGACCAGTTGAAAAAATACATCTAATTTGAGCCTTAAACCAGCCTCATAAGTTAAAAGAATGGATATTTTTTTCTTTTATACATGAAGCATTTTTGGCCCAAAGAAGATACATGAATTGCCCTTTTATTGCTTATAAGTCAATTGTGCTTCTATTGATTTCTATAAAATATAAAGGTCCAAGGTGTGTGTTCCTGCCACTGCTGCAGAAATGTTTCACGGTTTATGTTCCAGGGCAGCTCTTCACGTTTTGTGTTCCGGGGTGGCTCTGGGGCCAGTCCCTGGAGGATCAGGGATGAGCTCTGCACCCTCCTTGCCTGAGCCGTGCACACCACGTGCCCAGCGTGCACCTCTCTGCATGTCCTTGGTGTTGCTGTGTGCAGCCTGCAGCCGGCGATTCAGAGCTGAGTGAAGCGGGTAGCAACATTCTGGAGATTTACATTTGAGATTTCTCCAACCTGTTTTAGGACAAGTGTGTGGAGGTGCTCAATGGCTAAGAGGTAATTTGTTTCTAGTTTGGATCCGCTTGGTTCTGCCCAGGGCGGGATGCATGCTGATGGGGCATCCTTGGCAGGAGTAGTGATAGATAGGATGGGCACGGTGGCATCTTCTCCCTCGGGTGGTCCAGGTTCCTCCTGTCCGTCTCATGTGGTGCTTGCACACACACCTGTTCTATGGCACTCCAGCGTGGCCTTCATTGACCGCTCACCTTCCAGCTATGGCCTTATTTTTAATTAAGCCAGGTCACTGATATGTAGAGTTTGTGTTATCACTTCTTGGGTTTGGCTTTGAAGGCTAAACTCATAGTATCCCTGAAATTGTCCAGAACCTGCATGTTTGGACCAGAACCAGGCACCACCCTTCTCTAGGTAGCTGCAGACCTTGAGACAGGGCCCCAAGTTCCAGCCCTGCAAATCAAACCAGCCCTTCTGCCTCGCCCTGAAAGGGCCAGGCCTGCCGCTAGAGGGCGCCCTGCCTCCTTCACAGGCGGAGTGGCCTCAGCTCCCGATTTGGGAGCTTCCACTGAAGCCTGAGGTCTCAAACGGCTGGTGCTTCCCGCCTTGGAAGCACTCCAGGCACAAAGACACAAAGCCCCTTTAGAAACAGTGTTCCTGCTCTTCTAGTAGCTTCCTGGATTAAACATGGAGTCTGGTTCCAGAAGAAGGCAGGACCTGGGCAGCTGGAACCTGCCACAGGGCTCAGGCAAAGCCAAAGAGGGGGTCTCACAGCCTTTGAATTCACCTTACCTGTTAGGGATTTGTCCCCTGTGCTGTCAATCAGGGATGCCCCGCCCAGCTCACTGTGTGCAGAGTGAGGCCCAGAGGGCCTGTGTGGGTGACAGGTGGGCAGGGAGGCTGAAACTCTCCAGAAACCCTGGGAGGGACACTTGATGGCCATTGCCTTTCCACAACAAGAAGAGCTTTTTGAATCATAGAACTTGCTTTTCAGAATCTCATTTTTTATATCTTGGGAGATTTTGTGTCCATGCCTAATTTTATTAAGGAAAAACATATGCAGCAGTTGTTCATGTGCATGGATGCCTGGGAACTGGCAGGAAAGGGAGATGGTCACATTCTGTGGGTCAGGATGAGCAGTAAACCGGACACAGGAGAAGCCCTGTCTGCGTCTGAGACCTCCAGGCGTAAGTCAGAACTGCTAGGCTGCCCTGCAGGCCACCCTGATTTCTAATTTTTATCCCAGTGATTGAAAAACCCAGAACAACTTTCCTCCAGATGACCTCAAAACTAATCAAAACCTGATGTGAAGAACTGACTCATTGGAAAAGACCCTGATGCTGGGAAAGATTGAAGGCAGGAGGAGAAGGGGACGACAGAGGATGAGATGACTGGATGGCGTCACTGACTCGACGGACATGAGTTTGAGTAAGCTCCGGGAGTTCGTGATGGACAGGGAAGCCTGGCATGCTGCAGTCCATGGGGTCGCACAGAGTCAGACATGATTGAGCGACTGAACTGAATTAAAACCTCACAGTTACCATTCACCTCTGGCGGCTGAGTGCCTCCTTGGGGGCAGGTCTAGTTGTGATCCTTTGCAAGAGACAACTGAGTGGGCAGAATAGACGTCTGTTCCCCTTTTACAAATGACATTAGAGACCCAGCAAGGGGAAGTGACTCGCCCATCATCCCAGTGGGTCTGAGCAGATCCAAGGCTAGCACAGAAGCCTCCTGAGACATGCCGTTCATCATCACCTCACCCTGTGACCCCAGGGGCCTGGGAACTACGTGGGCAGGTCAGGGGCACCTGGTGCCTAGACCCCACTGCCTGTCAGCAGAGCTGCCCCTTCTGGTGGGGGTGGGGGGGGCCACCTGCTCCCGCTGTCCAGGGCTGCTTAGGACTAATGACATCTGCTGATGCTGCCTTGGATAGGAGCATTGTGTCTGGCACCCACTTCTTAGAAAGGTTTGCTCAGTTGGTGAGGCTTGAGGACGTGTCTCCAGTTGTCTGTTCAGGCCTGAAGCTCTGGGCCTGGTCCTCTCGGAGTATAGTCCCATCTCCCAAACAGCAGGGACCCACACAGGGCCCTGGGCCAGGAACCAGGCATTCTTGTCTCATTGGATCTTACTCAAGGGGTGTGAGGTGGAGGGGAGAGGGTAAGTCCTGCACCCCAATCCCATGGTGTAACCTTGAGCCAGTAGTAGCTCTGGGTCCCAGGCCTTAATGAGGCCTGAGGCAAGAGGAGGGGAAACTGCAGACAAAGCCTGGCCCTGGGGAGCAGGGTGCTGGCTGGGCTTGGCCTGCACCCAGGGTTTGGTGCAATAGTACCTCTGTCTGTGGGGACAGGGGCCCGTGCCTTCAACTGACTCTCCCTTGATGGCTGGAGGCTGGGTGAGGGCTTTCTGCAAGATGCTCCTGACAGTGCCTTTTTATGGAGCATGGGCTGTGCTTAACATTCCACCCAGGGCCAAGGGCTGTGCAAGAAGCTGACAGACCGGCCTGGCCCGGCCTGCCATGAGCTGCTCGGAGTGCCCCTGCTGCCTAGGGCAGGGGGCCTGCTCGCTTTGCTCAATTCCTGTATTTCAAGTGGGGCCTGGCTCTGCAAACTTGTACGCGCTCTTCTGGTGCAGGTGTGGACGCGAGCAAGCAGAGGCTCCCTCAGCTTGGGTAGAGCCAGGCCCGGGCTGTCAGAGCACAGGCAGGCCCATCTGTGTGGTGCCTGCCCGTGCACAGCCAGCTCAGCCCCTCCCCTCCTCCGATTCTCGCAGCAGCACTGGGAGGTAGGCAGGGTGGGGTTATTATCTCATTTTACACATGAGGAAACAGACTACCCCATGTCTCTCACCAAGGGAGGGATAGAACCAGGCAGCCAAGTCAGCTCTAACCTCCAGCCCAGAGCTAGTGATGTATGGAAAGCAGGGCAGATGGCACCCAGATCTAAAATAAGGAGGGGAAAAAATACCTCAGTTACGTAACAGTGAGAAAGATCTGTAGGCATATGCACAGTACAACCACAAGCGCTGCCCCAAGAGCCTCTCCTCCCCTCCCCCATCTTCTTCCCTCTCCCAGGCTCCGGGCACTGCTCCCTGGAAGGGGTTGTACTGGAGGAGCTCTCAGTGGCCCTCCGAGGGAATCTGCCTGGCCTGGCTCCAGTGCCCCGTCCCGGGCCTTTCTGAGGGTGTGCTCCAAGAACACCAACACCTAACCTTGAACAGAAACACCTTCAGGAGCTGCCCTCAGAGGGCATGAGGTTGTGTGAGCACAAGGCTTGAGAAACCTCAGATACGGATCTCCGTCAGGGAGGGCTGTGGGGCTCCGGTGCTCGGTTGTAGACCAAACCCAGAGCATCTAGGCCCATCTTGATGTGTGTGAGCACTAAGGAAGATGGTTTGTGAAGTCTGTGGCTTCAGAAGTCTAGGGTGAGCAGCTACTAGGCTGGGCCAACGGCCTGGACTTAGGAATGGGAAGGCCGCCAGGACCCTTTTAACCTCAGAGAAGGAAAAGAGACTCAGCCATCATCCAGCGTGACTCCCAGCCTCCAGGCAGCTGGCCAGGCTTTGAAGCCCTTCAGCGACAAATTTCTCCTCACTTCCTAAGACAGCATTCCATTGGTTAGGGAAAATTTACCTGAAGACAGCTGAAATCTACCATCTGTGACATAAGTCCTTTGACACTTGGCCATGACCCAGAACTGCACCAAACACTGGGTTGGAAATGGCCAAGTCAGTTTCAAGAGCCAAGTCCCTCACTTGACAAGGTTTCCATACTCCTCACTGTCTGAGCAGAAGGTTCCAGCTGTGGTTATTCCGTCTCTCATTCTTGATGACACATAGCAGGCTGAATGGTCACCTAAGTCTCCTCAAGCAGCAAGAAAATCTGAGGCAGGTTTTAATACATCTGTTGAGATGCTAACAATTTCTTACACACACTTGCCCCCTCACAACTCATCTCTCCTCTGATCCTCATAAATGGCTTAGGAGTTAGGCAAGGCTATTGTTCCCACTTTACAGATAAGGAAACTGAGCCTCAGGGAGGGGGAATGTTTTGCATAAAATCACAAAGCCAGGAAGTGGGAGAGCCAAGGCAGAAATCTAGGCCTGGCCTCCATCCCTTGGACCCCTTCCTTTATGCCCAGGCTGCCTCAGCTTCTCTATCAAGGCCCTGGAGCTGGGCTGGACCACTCACTCAAAAGCCGGTCATATAACCTGTGAAGGAATGATGAGTGGGGAGCATTTAAACTCAACTCTCTCCCAGCCCAGTTTTGAAGATAGCAGTTGGGGTAGGGAGGCTGAGCCTTTCCCACAGTCACTGCAAGTGTGTCCACTGAGTCTGGATCTGCCCCTGGTCTATACTCTGAGAGAGGGCCTGAGGTGGAGAGACCAGGGCCAGGAGGTATTCCCAGGGCTGTGGCTGGGGACCCCCGGACTCAGCACCGATGACATGCATGAGAGGAGAAGAGGATGTGAATGGGGACTGACCTCCGGGGATGCTGGAGACTAGAAAATCTTTGTGCTGTTCTCTCAGTGAGACTTAATTACTCTATAAAATGTGAGGCTGCTCCTACTTATCAAATTATAGATGAGCTTAATTACAGTTCACTGAGTAACCACACTGGGTGCCTTCAGAAATAGCAGTGGGCTGATTGCCCTTCTCAGCTTCAGCTGTGGTCACCTGGGTTTCAGGAGGAAGTGCCCACCATTTCCAGATCTCAGTGCTGTTCAACTCCGCTCTCAGCTTTCAGAAGGAACTGAATGGCAGGACAGGTCAGGCATGCTCCTGTCCTGACCACCACCTGGCTGGGCCTGCTTGTGCTCTGCTGGGCCATCTCTGTTCAGTTGCTGAGTTGTTTGTTCTGCCAGGGCCCCTCTCTCTCCTACTTAGATTGTTTTCTGACTAAATATTTTGGCTCCTAATGTCTGACCCAAAGTGTGCAAAGTAGTGCAGGACAAGCCTTAAGAGACAAGGAAAGAACATGGTGCTGGATGAGAAAACATGTTATGGAGACTCAAGGGCACATTCAAGGAAACAAGTAAATAGCAGCAGGCGCGTAGGGATTGGTGAAAGGTCTGTGACATTATGAAGGCACCATAAACTTCCCTGAGGGCTGGCAGGATTGACAGACTTGTTGCAGTGGAAGAAACCAGTGGAAGGCATGATGTGATTTCAGGGCCTTTGATGGGAATGGATTGAAGGCGGGAGGAGAAGGGGACGGCAGAGGATGAGATTGTTGGATGGCATCACCAACTTAATGGACATGAGTTTGGGTAAACCCCGGGATTTGGTGATGGACAGGGAGGCCTGGCATGCTGCAGTCCATGGGGTCGGACACAACTGAGCAACGGAACTGAACTGATGAGAATAGAGGAGCAAGCTGAGGATAAGACACTTGCCCTTCGAGTTCCCACCTTCAGAGGTGCCCCTGGGACTTGTGTGCTTAATAGCATCTGCTCCCTCGCTGCCACCTTTATTATTTGCATCTGTGTCAGGGGCTGTGCTGGGCACAGGGCATCCGGTGGCAGGCCACTCACTGCTCTCCCAGGAAACTTCACTGACAGATACCATGATCTGGGGCAGGAACTAAATGCTCTATTCTGTCAGCAACGAATTACACACAACCCAAACTGCCTTCTTCCCTTTACAGCCTCAGCACCCAGGTGACAGCAGATGTGAGGGGGCAGGCATGGGCAGGGGTCTTTTTCTACTTGTGGAGTCACCTGACTTTCTCAGAGGACAAATAAAAAGTGAGTGTCCCTGGAAGAACACTGCTGGGCCTTGTCCAGATGCCAACAACAGGAAGTGGCCAAGACAACAGTGCAGTGACCAGTAATCTGGAGGCGGAAGGCAGAAGCGTCCAGACGCTCAGGCTGAGGGCAGACAAGGAGGGGTGGATGCCGCCTCGAGGCACGTGATGAATTGGAGTTTTTCGTTTTGGGGTCGACTTTGTGTGACGTTAAGCGTACAACAAAAAAATGCAGCAGAACACTAAAAAGATACTCTCGGGGAAGCTCTTGTTTTCATGCAGCAGAGAAAGAAGGGGCAAATCTGGGGTCCCCGAGTGGACGGCCTTTGGGGAAGAGAGCCCTTCGGTGATGCCCTGTTAGAGAGGCAAAGACCTGAGAGAACCTGCAGCCAGACTGAGGAGCGGGAAGAAACAGTCTTTGCTGGAAATATTCTGGGCAAGGTTAGGGAGACAGAACAGAAGCTCTGGAGTCAGACAGACCTGACTTTGAATCTTGTTCTGCATCATTCTGATAGCACAGTGATGTCAAGTAGTCCAGTCTCTCCAAGCCTCAGTTTCCGCATGTCTAAAATGGGGGTAACAATGAGTCCCTTGCGGGGTTGTCAGGTGTGTAAGGTCCCTAGCATTTAGCACGGGGAAGGCACTCAGGAGGCTCCTGGCCAGTACAGGCCAGGCCTAAGTCACTCTCTCCCATCCCCAGCCGACGCCACCTCAACCTTTCAGAGAAACACACAGGTCTCCAAGGGTGTTCCAGAGGCAGAGACAGAAGTCAGGAAACACTCATAGTTGAACCCTAGCAGCCAGAGTCCACCTCACCACTCACCCTGCTCCTTCCAGGGACCTGGGACAGAGGAGGCACTTTCCTCCTCCGGGTGCTCCTTTCTGATTACTAAATGCAGAACAAATTCTACAACCCTGCACCACCTCCTGCACTCAATATACAGCACTTTCATATTGCTGCACTCAATATGCCAGCAAATTTGGAAAACTCAACAGTGGCCACAGGACTAGAAAAGGTCAGTTTTCATTCCAATTCCAAAGAAAGGCAATGCCAAAGAATGCTCAAACTACCGCACAATTGCACTCATCTCACACGCTAGTAAAGTAATGCTCAAAATTCTCCAAGCCAGGCTTCAGCAATATGTGAACCGTGAACTCCCTGATGTTCAAGCTGGTTTTAGAACAGGCAGAGGAACCAGAGATCAAATTGCCAACATCCGCTGGATCATGGAAAAAGCAAGAGAGTTCCAGAAAAACATCTATTTCTGCTTTATTGACTATGCCAAAGCCTTTGACTGTGTGGATCACAATACACTGTGGAAAATTCTGAAAGAGATGGGAATACCAGACCACCTAACCTGCCTCTTGAGAAATCTGTATGCAGGTCAGGAAGCAACAGTTAGAACTGGACATGGAACAACAGACTGGTTCCAAATAGGAAAAGGAGTACGTCAAGGCTGTATATTGTCTCCCTGCTTATTTAACTTATATGCAGAGTACATCATGAGAAACGCTGGAATGGAAGAAACACAAGCTGGAATCAAGATTGCCAGGAGAAATATCAATAACCTCAGATATGCTGATGACACCACCCTTATGGCAGAAAGTGAGGAGGAGCTAAAAAGCCTCCTGATGAAAGTGAAGGAGGAGAGCGAAAAAGTTGGCTTAAGGCTCAACATTCAGAAAACGAAGATCATGGCATCTGGTCCCATCACTTCATGGGAAATAGATGGGGAAACAGTGGAAACAACAGGGTTAGATACTGAAACTCTCTGGAAGCAAAAGTACAAAGTCTAATCCACGAAGTAATAACTTATACACAAAAATAGCTGTCAAATTTTTTTCTTATACAATTGGTATAGATCTGGTATGTATTAGTAGAAATATGGGAAAATGTATTGGTAGAGATCTGGAAAAATCTGGGTGTGAACAGATTCTATGAGTATTAGACTAAGGAAAACAAAATATAACACCAGACGGGTGGTGGTTTAGTCGCTAAGTCATGTCCGACTCTTGCAACCCCAAGGACTATAGTCCACTAGGCTCCTCTGTCCATGGGATTTCCCAGGCAAGAACACTGGAGTGGGTAGCCATTCCTTTCTCCAGGGGATTGTCCTGACCCAGGGATCAGTTACATGAATCACCTGTGAAAGACTTAGGGTTTAAAGGTGAGTTTCTACAGCTGAAAAGAGCTCTTAAGAGTTAACTTCGACTCCATGACAGTCCACATTTAATAACGCTGCTGTTGTTGTTCAGCTGCTAAGTCGCATCCAGCTCTTTGCTCTCACGTGGACTGCAGCACGCCAGGCTCCTCTGTCCTTCAGTCTCTCCTGGAGTTTGCTCAAACTCATGTCCATCGAGTCGGTGATACCATCCAACCATCTCATCCTCTGTCGCCCCTTCTCCTTCTGCCCTCAATCTTCTTTTCCAGTTAGCCAGCTCTTGGCATCACGTAGCCAAAGTATTGGAGCTTCAGCTTCAGCATCAGTCCTTCCAATGAATATTCGGGGATGATTTCCTTTGGGATTGACGGGTTTGATCTTGCTGTCCAAAGGATCCTCAAGTCTTCTCCCAATACCACAATTCGAAAGCATCAGTTCTTTGGGACTCAGCCTTCTTTATGGTCCAGCTCTCACATCTGTACATGAACACTGGAAAAAGCATACCTTTGACTATATGGACTTTTGTCAGCAAAATGATGTCTCTGCTTTTTAATATGCTGTCTTGGTTTGTCATGGCTTTCCTGCCAAAGAGCAAGCATCTTTTAATTTCAAGGCTCCAGTCACTGTCTGCAGTGATTCTAGACCCCAAGAAAACAAAATCTGTCACTGTTTCCAATTTTCCCCCTTCTATTTGCCATGAACTGAAGGGACCTGATGCCATGATTTTAGTTTTTTGAATGTTGAGTTTTAAGACAGCTTTTTCACTCTCCTCTTTCACCCTCATCAAGAGACTCTTTAGCTCCTCTTTCTGCCTTTACAGTGGTATCATCCACATATCTGAGGTTACTGACATTTCTCCCAGAAATCTTGATTCCAGCTTGTGATTCATCCAGCCTGGCATTTCGCATGATGTGCTTCACACAGAAGTTAAATAAGCAGGGTGACAATATACAGCCTTGTCATACTCCTCTCCCAGTTTTGAACCAGTCAGCTGTACCATGTAAGGTTCTAACTGTTGCTTCTTGTCCTGCATATGGGTTTCTAAAGAGATAGGTAAGGTGGTCTGATAGTCCCATTTCATTAAGAAGATTCCACAGTTTGTTATGATGCACACAGTCAAAGGCTTTCTCGTAGTCAATGAAGCAGGAGGAGATGTTTTTCTGGAACTCCCTTGCTTTCTCCATGATCCAAGGAAAGTTGGCAATTTGATCTCTGGTTCCTCTCTTAGAAAACCAACTTGTACATCTGGAAATTCTCAGCTCGTGCACTGCTGAAGCCTAGCTTAAAGGATTTGAGCATTACCTTGCTAGCATGTGAAATGAGCACAATTAAATGGAGTCTGAACATTCTTTGGCATTGCCCTTCTTTGGGACTGGAATGAAAAGTGACCTTTTCCAGTCCGGTGGCCACTGCTGAGTTTCCCAAATTTGCTGATCACCGAGGGCAGCACTTTCACAGCCTCCTCTTTCAGGATTTTAAACGGCTTGTCAGTCGCTCAGTCGTGTCCAGCTCTTTGTGACCCCGTGAACTGTAGGCACCAGGCTCCTCTGTCCGTGGGATTCTCCAGGCAAGACTACTGGAGTGGACTGCCATTCCCTCCTCCAGAGGATCTTCCCGACCCAGGGATCGAGCCCTGGTCTCCTGTGTGGCAGGCAGATTCTTTACCGTCTGAGCTACAGAGGCCACACCTTTTCATGGCATAATGTAGAGTCAGAACTCAAAGGTGTAAGGAAGTAGAAATGCTGGAGTGGATCTACCATGGCAATTTGCACACACAATCCTCCACCACCACACCCCCAAGAGGGCCCAGCAGATATCTCTTCACTGAAGCACCCACTTGTTTATTATACAGGCAAGAGGTCATTAGTGCAGCCCTTTATTAGTCTTCCAGTCATAAAATTCACTGTGTTGCTACAGTATAAGAACTCCCTCTTTTCTTTCTCCAGCCCCTTATTTATTTCCTTCATGATACTTACCATAAACTGCAATTATTTGTCTTTGGTTTTATTATTTTCTTTCTATTTTTTTCTGTATCCTCCACTTTCATGTCATTCCACGAGCACAACGACTGCATATATCCTGTTCACTATTGTATCTTGACTGCCTAACATGGTACCTGGTACACAGGCATTCAATAAAGATTTGCTGAAGGCATAAACAGAGTCAGTCTGTCTTTGCCAACGTTAAATTCTTGTCCTTCCTTCTTCTGGAATACATACCTTCAGGAAAATGTGATCCCCTCACAGATAATTTACATCTGAGTTGAAAACTTATACAAACTTATAAATCTCCTCTGTATGTTTATTTTTTCAGCCTAGAACAGATGACCTGGTTTGCTGATATCACCTCTCCCAGTAAATTTATATTATGCCCAGAAAAATATTTTTCAAAATTTTCAAGAACTAAAAAAAAATTTTTTCCTCATAATAAAGGTCATTTCAGTGCCTTCACCATCTGTTTCTGCATGAAAAATGTTTGAACAGGATCACATTTCCAGAATCACATTTCTGCCCACATTCATGTGTCACCTCATATCACAAGTTAACAAAATTCTCAAATGCCATTAAAGTATATCTTCTGACTCATGGGGCAATTTTTGTACAGCCTGGAGCACTTGCTGTGAGTGTCATGAGGAAGCTTTTCTTGCTTCTGTATCAAATAGCGGGTGGAGTCATTCATAGTACAGCATTTCAAAATTCAATGTTCCATTTAATCAAAAGCTTCTATTTTCAGCCTATGAACCTTTATTTCTAGCAACTACTAAGTGCTTTCACTAACGGTCAGTTTTACATACACTCCCCACAAACATACACACAATGTTTTTATCACTGTAAGAGTTATCACACACATTTAACTACATGTAACTAAGAAACAGTACTAAGATCCAGGCAATATGTTAACATCACCTACTGCATTAAGTAAATACCTCAGACTCTTTAGTGTCACAGGAGCACTCCTGAATTCTAATTCACACCTCAGCAAAACTGCAAGATACTGTATGTCTTGGACCTCCAAGGTTCCATTTACATAGTTGAAACTTTGAAAGTTAAAATCCTTAGATACCAAAGACGTATTGGATATCTCACTTTTGAGATCTGTGCCCTCAACAGGGCTTTAAACAATTTTTAATATACTTTATATTACAAAGATCTGTTTTTCACCTAAAGTGTCTCAACGTGTAATCTGTCCAACAGGACCAGCTATGGTCTGAGTAGAAATAATAACAAAATATATACCTCACAAGGTTGCTTGAAGGATCAAAGAGGATAATACATGTGAGAGAATAAATAAATAATAACATACTACATAAATGTTAGTAATAGATAGCAATGTTAATAATAATATGGTATATACAAACATATAATATGTCAATTATATCTCAATAAAGCTGGGAAAACAGAAAAATACAGTAGAAATTCTTTCTCTTCTGAAAGAATTATGGCAGTTTTTTAGCTGGATACTCAGAGAAGTCAGTTAAAGCAAGAATTCTAGAAAATGATAAGCACACATTCTAACCATTTTGACTGACACCATGAGTAAGTATAATTCATTCACCAATCCGCTGTGTAGGGGACCAAGTCCTTACCTGAATTTGGATCTGCAGTCTGGAATTCCAGTCTTTCTTATATATACAACACCCCCACACCCATAACACATTATCTATAACTGCAGGTTCAGTTCTTAATGCAGCAAAAACTCTAACACATATGAGACAGTCCAAACCGTTTTTTCCCCAATATTTTGCATTTTTCTTGTTTTCCCCTAAGTTGACAGCCAATTTCTAAAAGAACTTGCTTTTCTCACTTTTTTTCCAGAGCATTCAACTTGGTTGTCGTACTCTCCCTTTTACACTAATAATTCATCAGTGTACCGAATGCTTCATAACAAATGCACCCGGCATAAGTAAGTCTGAAAACAAATAAAACTGTTAACAGGTAAACCATTAGACCCATAGCAATAAAAGTACACAAGCATCATACTTAGAAGCCTACCAGCCACAAACAGCACATTAGGAACATGAGTTAATACATTTTAACCAAGGAAACGCACAGCACTGGTTTCACCATCTGGTTGGTTAACGAGATGTCAGATGAAAAGAGTTTTTACCATATTATAATTCAGGTCTCAAGCACAGCTGTCTAAGAAAAAAGTCCAAAATAGTTTCTCTCTCACATGTGTATATGCTAGCCTTTTGCGTTCTTCCTCAGTGGCATATGATATACCTTTAAAGACAATGAAGTCAGGGACTTCCTTCCCTGGTGGTCCAGTGGTTAAGACTCTGTACTTCCACTGCAGGCGGCGCAGGTTCCACCCCTGGCTGGGGAACTAAGATCCCGCATGCCCCATGGCATGGCCAGTAAATAAAGACGTTGAAGTCAAAGAACAAAAAAAAATGCTAGACTAGTTGAAAGGAGCAACAGAGAAAGAATGCAGATGTTTAAGGAGAACATAATCAGAGAATCGGATTCTTCACAAAAGAACCTAAATGAGTCAGTAAAATACATTTTAAGCAACTTATAATGGTTCTATATTAATTTGAAAAAAACTGATCCACCTTTGAAACACCCCATTAACAGCAAAAAAAGAAAAAAGAAGAAGCTTTCTGAACCATAAATAAATACATTAATGCTAGATATCTGCTTGAAAACATTAAATTTAGGCTACCTGTACTCCTTTTGTGATTATAGGGGAAGGGTGATGTGAGGACTTACTTATCTCACTGGAAACCTGGTTCAGTTTGTCCTGTGATCTGCTGATAAGGACAATTTTCATTCCACGCTTTGCTAACTGAAACAATAAAAGAAGACACCGAACAGCTGAATCACATCTCTGTTTCACTTTAAAATGTAAATTAGATATAGTCTCATTTTAAGAAAATTTGACCCATATGATAACTCAAGTTAAAAAAGAAATACACCCCCAAGTGTAATGAATGGGCAAACCAAAATGAAGACTTTACAAAAAGGTTCCCCAAAGAATTATCTTTCTCAGTCAAGCTAGGGTATAAAAGTCAATGGGTTTTAGAAAAAGGAAGACTTTTACTTTGTACCTGTCCATACTTAATTTTTTTATTCATAAGCATCTATTACTTCTTTAATTTAAAAATTAGCTTTAAAAGTTTTTATCTTAGACTGGGTACATGAAGACTATAGAACTGGCAAAGGAAACTACAGTTAAAATGTTGGGAATTCATAAAAACAGAATCAATTTTAAAGTTTTTATTTAAATTCTATACTTTATGGACTACAAAGGCAAACTAAGATGGTTAATTGGATGACTTAATAAAGAATTTCCTGAGGAGTACCTTCTGTGTACTTCCCCAGTGCTGTGTAAGTACTGCACAAAATGAGTAAGATTTATAGGAACGTGGTTTCTATCCCCAGAGACCTATAAATATAGGGGCAGAAGAAAAAACACTGATATACACAGAATTTTTAGTGAACTACTACAGACAGTATATAAATGAGAATAAATTATGTGCTCTGAACCATAAATGATTTAGTAAACTAATTTTCCAGTCCTAAATCCTAAAGTCAGCTTTTATTAAGTAAAAAGTGGTATAGCAAATGAGAAGATATGGAACATTTTTTTATAAAAAATAATTAAGATTGGTAATAACTTGCTGAATTAATCTCTTATAAAAACACTATAAAAAACCCACGAATATATACCGAGAGTTCTTTTTTTTTTTTTTTTAATTAATGGGGAGAGGAAGAACAAGGAAAAGAGCCTATCTATAGAAAAACGGCATCTAATATAATCACAAAAAGAAAGATACCATTTAAAAATCACCATTTAAAAACTATCTTAGTGATACCTAATTTAGGCAAAAATCAGCAACAGATGCTGGGGTGGAAGATTGTTGAGAAATGAGGTATGCATGCAAAGAATCATCCCACAGATTCCTCATTAATTACAACGGGGGAAAAGGTACTTTTATAACAGAAAATTATGGTAGAGAGCATCTTAAGTGACTTATCTCAACATAATCAATAAAGGAACGAATGGACTTCTTGTGGCTCCTGATAAGATAAACTCAAAAGAATACAGTATCACCTGTGTAACATTCCTGCTAAAAAATGTTTATCACCTGTGCAGCATTTCTGCTAAAAAAATTTACCTTGAACCGCATCAGGAGGAACAGAGCATCTGAGCATACATGCACACAATCACGAGGAAACAATCAGACAAACCCAAACAGTAATCTACAGAGCAACTGGCCTGGATGTTCCCAAAATGCCACTGTTACGAAATAAAACAGGCAAAAAAGCTGGGGGTGGGGGACCTGCGCGGAAGGGCGCTGGGGAGCTCTCCTGGTCAAGAAATAGGACATCCAGAGGCAACGCATAACCTTTGAGTGGTTCTGGAATACAAAAGGCTCCATAAAAGGCACTACTGGGATAACGGGGAAGCTTGAATACGGAGTGTTAATTGTACAGTAGTGTGGTGTCAAGGTAAACTTCGTATCCCATGTGTGATCGCTGGACTGTGGTTTCAGGAGTGAACATTCTAGTTTTCAGATGCTTCATGCTGAAATCTTTAAGGGTGAGTTGTTACAATGCCTGTAAGTTCCAAATGGTCCCACCAAAGTGAAGTGAAGTGAAGTCGCTCAGTCGTGTCCGACTCTTTGCGACCCTGTGGACTGTAGCCCACCAGGCTCCTCCGTCCATGGGATTCTCCAGGTAAGAATACTGGAGTGGGTTGCCATTTCCTTCTCCAGGGGAATCTTCCCAACCCAGGGATCGAACTCTGGTCTCCCACATTGCGGCAGGCGCTTTAACCTCTGAGCCATCAGGGAAGCTCCAAACTATTATGATAAAGTGAAACAGGGTAAAATGTTAACAACTGGTGAGTCCTGATGAAAGGTATAGGAGTGCTTGCTGTATTCTTCTTGAAACTTTTCTGTAGATTTTTGTATCAAAAACAGAAGGCTGAGAAACCAAAGGATTTTTTTAAAAAACACTTTTGAAAGGATAAATGAGAGAGTCAACGGATCGGCCAGGATCTCCACCAGACAATATCTCAGGCTATCGGTGCCTCTGTGGAACCAGGACTGCATGCCTAAACAGCACAGCCAGTGCTTCTGGTCTGTACAGTTTTGTTCAAACTATTATGATGTCCTCCCCTTCAGTTACATTGCAGACAACTGGAATCCTCTGAGGGTGTCTGTCAATATCTGTCAGTCACAGTCCTTGTGAAAACGATACCATGGGCTAGTCTGCAGATTTAATTGCTCTCTAATAATTTATCTACCTTTTGGAAAATAATCCAAAGCAATTAACTTTAAAGACTGAGAATGGTCCATAGTTACACAATATAAAATAAAATTACACTACAATGTTCACAATTCCAACTTACCAGGACAAAACGTTTTACACACATTATGCCCCAAAAGTTGTTTTAAAGTTGTGTTTAAGCATAGTATTGCTAACAAGGTAGAAACAAAGTACCTCTATTATAGTCTATAATGCTCTACTGGTGCTTTTAACTTCAAAATCAAAATTACTGTAAGAGAGCATTCTACATTTGTTCTTTTATTTTTATACCAATAAAGAAAAGTCTTGAAAATTACTTACCTCTTCTGCATATGATTTTCCAATTCCATCAGTACTACCTGTGACAACTGAGAGAAGAAAAAAGTAAGTTTAGTTTCAGAATCACGATGTAGAACTGATCATAGTTAAGACCCACCAATTAGACACAAGAGGGCCTGTGTGATACAGCTGACTCTTAAACAACATGGCTTCGAACACCAAGGGTCCATGTGTATGTGGATTTTTTCCAATAAATACATAGTACAGTACTACGTGATCCAAGGTTAGTTGAATCCACAGATACGAAACCTCAGAAGCAAAATCTCAAGATACTGAGAGCCAACTGTCAGGTTATACTTTGATTTTCAACTGCATGGAGGGTCCGTGACCCTAACCAACCGTGCAGCTGACGGGTCAACTATACTTTGATGTAAAAGATGGAGCAATTACCAGTGGTTCATTATTAGGAATGAATACCCAGCACAAAGCTAAAAATAAAAAAAACTGCACTTCCAAGGGCTGACAAGGATGTAAAGCAACTAGAACTCTCATACAGTGCTGGTGGCACTATAAATTGACACACTCATTTTGGAAAAATGACTTTGCATTATGTCCAGAAATAAACGTGTCTACCTATGACCTAACAATTCCCAAGAGGTAATAAAAACATCATGTCTATCAAAACAATGTCCATGGTAGCTTTATAGATGCACAGTTGTCCAAATATTAAACTACAAGAGAATGAGTAAGTAAATTAAGGTATATTTACACAACAGAATACTAAATAGCAATTTTTAAATAAAAGAACTATTAATACATGCAAAAGATGAACAGATCTCTCAGACATTATATTGAGCAAAAAAAGCCTGAAATTAAAGTGTACAAGCTCTTTTGATCCCATTTATCCAATTCCAAAAAGGGAAAAACTAATCTATAACGACAGAAGTTAGAATATTGGCTACTCCTAGGTAATGGGGTAGATGACAGGGAAAAGGCATTAAGGGAACCTTCAGGATGTAGGAAATGTTCTATATCTTGATGTGTATGTGTGTGCGTGTGTGTGTAAAAATGCATAGAGCTGTACTATTAAGTACACATTATGCCTATTATACATTAAAATTTTTTAATATATTTATAGGTAGTAAAAATCGAATAATATTTATTTCTTCTATGAGAAAGCATATTTCTCCTTAAAGCTCTAAAACCTTATGTAGCATAAACATCTGAAAATGATAACGGGTCAGACCATACCAAGGTATCTTACCTCTAAAATACTGGAATCGTGTTTAACAAATTCATAGCATGGTTGTGAGTAGCATCCTGAAATGGGCTTCCCTATGGCTCAGACAGTAAAGAACCTGCCTGCAGTGCAGGAGACCTGGGTCGTAATCCATGGGTGGGGAAGATCCCCTGGAGAAGGGAATGGTTACCTACTCCAGTATTTTTGCCTGAAGAATTCCATGGACAGAGGAGCCTGGTGGTCTACAGTCCACAGGGTCACAAAGAGTTGGACATGACTGAGCGACTAACACTTTCCCTACTTTTACTATTCAGAAATATGGCAAACATATCTAAATTCTTCCTAGTCATATCTTTCATAAACATAATAGAATATGAAATAATAAAACAGGTTATTAAATCATATCTATGTCTGTCTCCATCTCCATCTCTCCCCCTCTATCAGCTCTCTGCTTAGCCGCTCAGTCATGTCCAACCCTTTGCAACTCTATGGACTATAGCCTACCAGGCTCCTCCGTCCACGGAATTCTCCAGGCAAGAATACTGGAGTAGGTTGCCATTTTCTATCTGCTCTATCGGATTCTCTTTTTCTCCCTCTGCCTCCCTCCTTCTCCCCTCCCTGGCATCTGTTGAATATAGTAGATCATACATTTAACTTAACGAGCCTGTCACTAGCTGATTGCATTCTCCTGATGTCATTTAACATGTTCTTCTGTCCACTAACTGGAGAAGGAAACGGCAATCCACTCCAGTATTCTTGCCTGGAAAATCCCATAGACGGAGGAGCTTGGTGGGCTACAGTCCACGGGTCGCAAAGAGTCGGACACAACTGAGAGACTTCACTTTCTCTTTCTCTGTCCACTAATAGTTAGGTGATCAAATTCAGGTTTAATTTTTTGGGTAAGAATACTTTATAAGTGATCGTATGTACTTCTATCAGGAGGCACATGTTTGCTGATTTTGCTTTTGTTACATAAGCAGCCATTGATGTCCGCCACTGAGATACAATATTTAATTAGAGGCTGCAAGATGGTGATGCTTCCATAAGCCTCTTATCCTTCTCCATCAGAGGGCAGACAGAATGAAAACCACAGTCACAGAAAACTAAACAAACTGATCACATGGACCACAGCCTTCTCTAACTCAATGAGACTGTGAGCCAGGCCACGTGCGGCCACCCAAGACAGATGGGTCATGGTGGACAGCTGACAATACATGGTCTACTGAAAAGGGAATGGCAAACCACTTCAGTACCCTTGCCTTGAGAACCCTATGAACAGTATGAAAAGGCAAAAAGATAGGACAATGAAAGATGAGCTCCCCAGGTTGGTAGGTGCCCAGTATCCTACTGGAGATCAGTAGAGAAATAACTCCAGAAAGAATGAAGAGACGGAGCCAAAGCAAAAACAGCACCCAGTTGTGGATGTGACTGATGATGGAAGTAAAGTCTGATGCTGTAAAGAGCAACACTGCATAGGAACCTAGATTGCTAGGTCCATGAATCAAGGCAAATTGAAAGTGGTCAAGCAGGATAAGGCAAGAGTGAATACTGACATTTTAGGAATCAGTGAACTAAAATGGACTGGAATGGGTGAATTTAACTCTGATGACCATTATATCTATTACTGTGGGCAAGAATCCCCTAGAAGAAATGGAGTAACTATCATAAACAACAAAAGAGTCCATAATGCAGTACTTGGATACGATCTCAAAAACGACAGAATGATCTCTGTTCGTTTCCAAGGCAAACCATTCAATATCACAGTAATCCAAGTCTATACCCCAACCAGTAATGCTGAAGAAGCTGAAGTTGAATGGTTATATGAAGACCTACAAGACCTTCTAGAAATAACACCCCAAAAAGATGTCCTTTTCATTACAGGGAACTGGAATGAAAAAGTAGGAAGTCAAGAGGTACCTAGAGTAACAGGCAACTTTGGCCTTGGAGTATGAAACAAAGCAGGGCAAAGGCTAACAGAGTTTTGTCAGAGAGTGTCCTGCTGCTGCTGCTGCTAAGTTGCTTCAGTCGTGTCCAACTCTGTGCGACCCCAGAGCCCACCAGGCTCCCCCATCCCTGGGATTTTCCAGGCAAGAACACTGGAGTGGGTTGCCCTTTCCTTCTCCAATGCGTGAAAGTGAAGTCACTCATTCGGGTCCGACCCTCAGCGACCCCATGGACTGCAGCCTTCCAGGCTCCTCTGTCCATGGGATTTTCCAGGCCAGAGTACTGGAGTGAGAGTACTGGAGTGGGGTGCCACTGCCTTCTCCAGAGAGAGTGTGCTAGTAATAGCAAATACCCTCTTCCAACATAAGAGAAGACTATATACATGGACATCACCAAATGGTCAATACTGAAAGCAGACTGATTACATTCTTTGCAGCCAAAGATGGAGAAGCTCTATACAACCAGCAAAAACAAGACCAGCAGCTGACTATGGCTCAGATCATGAATTCCTTATTGCCAAATTCAGACTTAAATTGAAGAAAGTAGGGAAAACCACCAGGTATGATCTAAATCAAATCCGTTATGACTATACAGTGGACGTCAGAAATAGATTCAAGGGATTAGATCTGATAGACAGAGTGCCTGAAGAACTATGGACGGAGGTTTGTGACATTGTACAGGAGGCAGTGATCAAAACCATCCTCCAGAAAAAGAAATGCAAAAAGGCAAAATGGTTGTCTGAGGAGGCCTTACAAACAGCTGAGAAAAGAAGAGAAGCTAAAGGCAAAGGAGAAAAGGAAAGATATACCCATTTGAATGTAGACTTCCAAAGAATTGCAAGGAGAGATAAGAAAGCCTTCCTCAGCAATCAGTGCAAAGAAATAGAGGAAAACAATAGAATGGGAAAGAGTAGAGATCTCTTCAAAAAAATTAGAGATACTAAGGGAACATTTCATGCAAAGGTGGGTTCAATAAAGGACAGAAATGGTATGGACCTAACAGAAGCAGAAGATATTAAGAAGAGGTGGCAAGAATACACAGAAGAACTGTACAAAAAAGATCTTCACGACCCAGATAATCATGATGGTGTGATCACTAATCTAGAGCCAGACATCCTGGAAAGTGAATTCAAGTGGGCCTTAGGAAGCATCACTAAGAGCAAAGCTAGTGGAGGTGATGGAATTTCAGTTGAGCTGTTTCAAATCCTGGAAGATGATGCTGTGAAAGTGCTGCACTCAATATGCCAGCAAAT
>SJYX01019534.1:78019-122682 GCA_006410675.1 Oreotragus oreotragus
AGCCTCTTGAGGAAAGCGAAAGAGGAGAGTGAAAAAGTTGGCTTAAAACTCAACATTCAGAAAACTAAGGTCATGGCATCTGGTCCCATCACTTCATGGCATATAGATAGGGAAACAATGGAAACAGTGAGAGACTTTATTTTGGGGGGCTGCAAAATCACTGCAGATGGTGACTGCAGCCACGAAATTAAAAGATGCTTGCTCCTTGGAAAAGCTATGACCAACTTGCTGCTGCTAAGTCGCTTCAGTCATGTCCGACTCTGTGCGACCCCATAGACGGCAGCCCACCAGGCTCCGCCATCCCTGGGATTCTCCAGGCAAGAATACTGGAGTGGGTTGCCATGTCCTTCTCCAATGCATGAAAGTGAAATGTGAAAGTGAAGTCGCTCAGTCGTGTCTGACTCTTAGCAACCCCATGGACTGCAGCCTACCAGGCTCCTCCATCCATGGGATTTTCCAGGCAAGAGTATTGGAGTGGGGTGCCACTGCCTTCTTCGATGACCAACTTAGACAGCATATTAAAAAGCAGAGACATTACTTTGCCAACAAAGGTCCGTCTAGTCAAAGCTATGGTTTTTCCAGTAGTCATGTATGGATGTGAGAGTTGAACCGTAAAGAAACCTGAGAGATGAAGAATTAATGCTTTTGAGCTGTAATGTTAGAGAAGACTTGAGAGTCCCTTGGACTGCAAAGAGATCAAACCAGTCAAACCTAAAGGAAATCAGTCCATGAATATTCACTGGAAGGACTGATGCTGAAGCTGAAACTCCAATACTTTGGCCACCTGATATGAAGAACTGACTTGAAAAGACCCTGATGCTGGGAAAGATGGAAGACAGGAGGAGAAGGGGACAAAGAGGATGAAATGGTTGGACAGCAACACCAACTTGATGGATGTGAGTTTGAGTAAGGTTCAGGAGTTGGACAGGGAAGCCTGGCATGCTGCAGTCCATGGGGTTGCAAAGAGTCAGTCACGACTTAGCAACTGAACTGAACTCAGCTGATACTTGAATTCTGTCTTCCCATCTTAATTTATTAGCTGGAATATTTCCATAGAGAAACAACTCCTTATCAGTTATTTGATTACAAATGATACAGAGTTTGCACAGAAGCACAAGATAAATGTTAGATTTTTTTCCTTTACTTATCAGTTTTCAAAATAAATTGGTTCTCTGATACCTCTCAAAGGTAACTCATGTGTTTTTATGATTGTGATTTTGCTTACAAGAAACATTATTAACTCATGCATTTAAACATTTGTAGTGGAATCCACCTATAGGAAATTAAGTATCATATGAAAGTTCCTCCAACTTCATTATCAACTCTGTTGCACATTTCTGTAACTTTTCATCTTCTGAGTATTTTGGAAATAAGGGGACCCAAATTTTACACTGTATTCCTGTCACTGATGCACTAATGTTTCACACAGGAAGGATAAATATTTTCTAATTGTTTCCAGTTCTCTCCTTTTCCTTTTCTCTGTGATAAACTTTTCTGCTCTCTTCCAGATCCCTAGAACCTTATCTCCATGCCTCTTTCTTCATAGCTTGTTCAGATTCCACCAGCTAACTCCACTGTTCAGATCACTTCAAACGAATCCTTTCTCTCTTCCACATCTTTACATGCACTTCTCTTGCGGCACTTACCAGTCTCTACTTTGAAATGCATTTCCTCACCATCTTAATTCTTCTGCTGGAGTCTAGGCTCCTTGCTGTATGAGGTGCACAAGGTGGGTGCTCAGGAGACACTTGCTGAATGCACCAGTGACGCTCACAGTTACCTGCTCTTACAGACTACAAAACAAGACTGAGACGGTTTCCCCGAGAACCTGCTTTCTCAAACTTCTTCATGATACGAGTACAATTCCTTATTCTCTCCTAACCTGTCTGCCACTCAATCTGTCTATTCACAGAGTCTTTGATACCTGGGTTATTCTGTTTATGCTCAACAACTGTGGAGCAAGCAAATCCTATATGTGATTACAGCACTGAATCAATGGCCACATCGGACTTTCTCAGATTTGGTGTTTTTAAATCCCTTAATATGAAAAAGCTCAATAAATAAATGACAATAAATTCACCACAACCAATGCATCTAGAATTTCTGGCTGTAATAAACATATTTCAAAAGAATACAGATGACTCTGGTATGTGTGTGTGTGTGTGTGTGTGTATTTGTGTGTATGTGAAAACTGTGAACTCCAGGCTGACCTCAACCAGCATACATGCAGGTAAATCACTTCAGTTGTGCCCAACTCTTTGTGACCCCATGGATTATAGCCCACCAGACTCCTCNGTGTGTGTGTGTGTGTGTGTGTGTGTGTGTATTTGTGTGTATGTGAAAACTGTGAACTCCAGGCTGACCTCAACCAGCATACATGCAGGTAAATCACTTCAGTTGTGCCCAACTCTTTGTGACCCCATGGATTATAGCCCACCAGACTCCTCTGTCCATGGAATTCTCCAGGCAAGAATACTGGAATGGGCTGACGTTTCCTTCTCCATGGGATCTTCCCGACCCAGGGATCAAACCCATGTCTTTTAAGTCTCCTTCATTGTCAGGCAGGTTCTTTACCACCTGGGAAGCCCTCAACCAGCATACCAAACACTTTATAAAAACAGTCCTGTAAAGCCTATAATGTGCCAGGACTAGAGATTATAAAATTTGTCTGATGGGTATCAAAACTTTATCAGACTCTCCAGTTTCTGGAGTTTGTAGCGGGCACTGGGCACCATTAAGAGTACCAACCACATCCTCGCTTCCAGTACAGAGGTCTTCAGGCAATCCTCTCCCCAGCAGTGTTATCTGCTCTCAGCGCACAAGAGAGCATCTCCCAGGAAGGATCCTCAGTCAAAAGGAGCTGCCTCGCCCAAGGTTACAGCCCTCCCCTGGGTAACACATGCCTAATTACCGGTCCACACAAAGATCCAGCTCCCTTACCTCACTTAGGGATCTCTGATGGGCCACGGGCCCACGGGGCCATCCCATGGGATCTAGTGTGACTCCACAATCAGTTTGTCTTCTCCCTCTGCCCTACCCTGCTTCCTTTGCTTACTCACTTTTAGGTACCATTCCTAAAAAAAACATCCCCCTAAATACCTCCTTTACATACACACATCACAAATGTCCAAGTCTACTTCCTGATGAACTACTGAGAGCCTACCAGTCAGGCTCCCTTCTTTTTAAAGTGATTTTACTTAAATCTAAGAAATACGTAACTTAGCTTGAAAAAGAAAACAGTTTCAAGAGGTTTTAGACCAAAAAAAAGGGGGGGGGGAGATTTTTTTTCTGTATCCTTCTGCACCTTCCTACTCTATCCCTGTAACAACAATTTTCACTGCTTTTAATTGCATCTCCTTGTCTTTACATGTTCTAAATCCTGTTATACTCTAATTGCCTGATTCATTTATTTTTATATTACTTGACTCATTAGGGCTGAAGAGAATCTTCACCCCCTTTAAATTTCCCCATCCTTCCAATGAAGTTTTATCACAAGATTCTGCCAACAGTTAGTCATTACATTATTATAATACTGTAACTCAATTCTGATATTAACCCAGAGTGAGTGTAGATCCTACAGGTTAAAGACAGCAAAACTGCCCATGAGGCAGGCACCAGCCACAAGTTCAGGCGTCCCTAGGCTACCCACACTTGTGACTAGTTGGTTACAATGTTCAGGTTCTCACAATTTCTCAAGTTCAAGAATTCACTAGGATGACTCACAGAACTCAGGATAACTTAGAAAATTCATGATTACAGCTTTATAATGAAGGATACAAATCAGTACCAACCAAGCGAGCAGCCACAGAGGGCAAGGAGTAGGGAGGTCCCCAGTGTAGAGCTTCCAGGACCTCTCTGAATAAGGGGGGGGGGCGCAGTTTCCCAATGCAGAGCTTCCAGGACCTCTCTGAATAAGGNTGACTCACAGAACTCAGGATAACTTAGAAAATTCATGATTACAGCTTTATAATGAAGGATACAAATCAGTACCAACCAAGCGAGCAGCCACAGAGGGCAAGGAGTAGGGAGGTCCCCAGTGTAGAGCTTCCAGGACCTCTCTGAATAAGGGGGGGGGGCGCAGTTTCCCAATGCAGAGCTTCCAGGACCTCTCTGAATAAGGGGGGGTCCCCAGTGTAGAGCTTCCAGGACCTCTCTGAATAAGGGGAGGTCACTCCTCCAGCCTCACCCCAGAACATCAGTGTGTTCACTCACTAGGAACTGCAAGATGATTTTTGCAAGAAGGGCTTAATGTTACTGAAATCATCACTTTACACAGCAGCATTGCCTCTGGGACTTTTACACAATACAGCTGCTTTTTGGTAGATGAAGGAAATCAAGCCCCACTGCACAGACTTTTATAAATACTGATATATTTTTAAAAGCAAGTAAAATAGCCGATGTACTAGCTTGTGATCTAGTGCTAAGTCACTTCAGTTGTGTCCAACTCTTTGTGACCCTATGGACCGTAGTCCACCAGTCCCTCTGTCCACGGGAGTCTCCAGGCAACAATACTGGAGTGTGATCCAGTGTTTCCTTCTGGGTCACATTTCCTTCTCCAAGTGTGATCCAGTATGAATGGAGAATAAATCCATAGGAGTGGTTGGTTTTTCTTGAGGACAACAGAACATCATGGGAATATGGAGTTCTCATCGGGTTTCATTACAAAAGTGTGGTTGATTGAATCACTGGCCACACGACTGAGCTCAGACTCGAGTCTCCTCATCCCTCCGTAGAGGTTGGAAGGTTCAACTGGTATCCCATTCAAGGCACCAATCTTTGAATCCTGAGGCTGGTGTTTCCATCAGGACCAGCCCCCATCTTGAAGCTCTCAATACAGTCCCACGGGATTCTCCAGGCAAGAATACTGGAGTGGGTTGCCATTTCCTTCTCCAGGGGATCTTCCTGACCCAGGGATCGAACCCAGGTCTCCCACATCGCAGGCAGATGCTTTAACCTCTGTACCACCAGGGAAGCCCCAAGCGATCTCACTAGCATACATTATCAGAGCCCACCATGAATAACAAAGACATCCCTATCGCTTAGGAAACTCCAAGGATTTAGATACTCCCTCCCAGAGAGCAGGAACAAAGTCTGTCAAATCCTTTACTGTTCAACAATTACTGTGGCTAGAAAAATATATCATCCACTAGTGAACCAAACTGCATAGCAGAATTACATTTTCTTTCCTAATCAACGTTTTTCTTCTCCTGGAGTTAAAATGGCCTTTTTCTTGCATTTGCATAGTTTTCCTTTTAAATGTTCCCTCAATCTCTAAAGGCCTCTCAGCATATTTTTCCACACAATCAACCCCATCAGTTTGTTCCATGCTTCTTCTTCTTCTTTTTTTTTTTTTTTGGTCTTCTTTCCCTTAAAGATCACCTTCACAGAGCACTCCAACTTTCATCCTATTCCAACCTGGAATAGATGCTCTGTGGGCACAGCTATGGTTCTAGAACCTAATCTTAGGAATTCTCTCGGACTCTCTCTCCTGGGTTGAGCTCTCGTTTTTTAGATCTTGTTCTTGTTCCCCATTATGTAGCACATCTAAGTTGCCAAACAAGGAGGCATTTAGATACATTTTGTAAACATTTTNTAGTGTGACTCCACAATCAGTTTGTCTTCTCCCTCTGCCCTACCCTGCTTCCTTTGCTTACTCACTTTTAGGTACCATTCCTAAAAAAAACATCCCCCTAAATACCTCCTTTACATACACACATCACAAATGTCCAAGTCTACTTCCTGATGAACTACTGAGAGCCTACCAGTCAGGCTCCCTTCTTTTTAAAGTGATTTTACTTAAATCTAAGAAATACGTAACTTAGCTTGAAAAAGAAAACAGTTTCAAGAGGTTTTAGACCAAAAAAAAGGGGGGGGGGAGATTTTTTTTCTGTATCCTTCTGCACCTTCCTACTCTATCCCTGTAACAACAATTTTCACTGCTTTTAATTGCATCTCCTTGTCTTTACATGTTCTAAATCCTGTTATACTCTAATTGCCTGATTCATTTATTTTTATATTACTTGACTCATTAGGGTTGAAGAGAATCTTCACCCCCTTTAAATTTCCCCATCCTTCCAATGAAGTTTTATCACAAGATTCTGCCAACAGTTAGTCATTACATTATTATAATACTGTAACTCAATTCTGATATTAACCCAGAGTGAGTGTAGATCCTATAGGTTAAAGACAGCAAAACTGCCCATGAGGCAGGCACCAGCCACAAGTTCAGGCGTCCCTAGGCTACCCACACTTGTGACTAGTTGGTTACAATGTTCAGGTTCTCACAATTTCTCAAGTTCAAGAATTCACTAGGATGACTCACAGAACTCAGGATAACTTAGAAAATTCATGATTACAGCTTTATAATGAAGGATACAAATCAGTACCAACCAAGCGAGCAGCCACAGAGGGCAAGGAGTAGGGAGGTCCCCAGTGTAGAGCTTCCAGGACCTCTCTGAATAAGGGGGGGGGGGGCGCAGTTTCCCAATGCAGAGCTTCCAGGACCTCTCTGAATAAGGGGGGGTCCCCAGTGTAGAGCTTCCAGGACCTCTCTGAATAAGGGGAGGTCACTCCTCCAGCCTCACCCCAGAACATCAGTGTGTTCACTCACTAGGAACTGCAAGATGATTTTTGCAAGAAGGGCTTAATGTTACTGAAATCATCACTTTACACAGCAGCATTGCCTCTGGGACTTTTACACAATACAGCTGCTTTTTGGTAGATGAAGGAAATCAAGCCCCACTGCACAGACTTTTAGAAATACTGATATATTTTTAAAAGCAAGTAAAATAGCCGATGTACTAGCTTGTGATCTAGTGCTAAGTCACTTCAGTTGTGTCCAACTCTTTGTGACCCTATGGACCGTAGTCCACCAGTCCCTCTGTCCACGGGAGTCTCCAGGCAACAATACTGGAGTGTGATCCAGTGTTTCCTTCTGGGTCACATTTCCTTCTCCAAGTGTGATCCAGTATGAATGGAGAATAAATCCATAGGAGTGGTTGGTTTTTCTTGAGGACAACAGAACATCATGGGAATATGGAGTTCTCATCGGGTTTCATTACAAAAGTGTGGTTGATTGAATCACTGGCCACACGACTGAGCTCAGACTCGAGCCTCCTCATCCCTCCGTAGAGGTTGGAAGGTTCAGCTGGTATCCCATTCAAGGCGCCAATCTTTGAATCCTGAGGCTGGTGTTTCCATCAGGACCAGCCCCCATCTTGAAGCTCTCAATACAGTCCCACGGGATTCTCCAGGCAAGAATACTGGAGTGGGTTGCCATTTCCTTCTCCAGGGGATCTTCCTGACCCAGGGATCGAACCCAGGTCTCCCACATCGCAGGCAGATGCTTTAACCTCTGTACCACCAGGGAAGCCCCAAGCGATCTCACTAGCATACATTATCAGAGCCCACCATGAATAACAAAGACATCCCTATCGCTTAGGAAACTCCAAGGATTTAGATACTCCCTCCCAGAGAGCAGGAACAAAGTCTGTCAAATCCTTTACTGTTCAACAATTACTGTGGCTAGAAAAATATATCATCCACTAGTGAACCAAACTGCATAGCAGAATTACATTTTCTTTCCTAATCAACGTTTTTCTTCTCCTGGAGTTAAAATGGCCTTTTTCTTGCATTTGCATAGTTTTCCTTTTAAATGTTCCCTCAATCTCTAAAGGCCTCTCAGCATATTTTTCCACACAATCAACCCCATCAGTTTGTTCCATGCTTCTTCTTCTTCTTTTTTTTTTTTTTTGGTCTTCTTTCCCTTAAAGATCACCTTCACAGAGCACTCCAACTTTCATCCTATTCCAACCTGGAATAGATGCTCTGTGGGCACAGCTATGGTTCTAGAACCTAATCTTAGGAATTCTCTCGGACTCTCTCTCCTGGGTTGAGCTCTCGTTTTTTAGATCTTGTTCTTGTTCCCCATTACGTAGCACATCTAAGTTGCCAAACAAGGAGGCATTTAGATACATTTTGTAAACATTTTGGAAAGTATTAAATTTTAAAGTAGCTTTTGTTGTTCAATCATTCTTGTCCAACTCTTTGCGACCCCATGGACTGCAGCACACCAGGCTTCCCTGTCCTTTACCATCTCCCAGAGTTTGCTCAAAGTCATGTCCACTGAGTTGGTGATGCCATCCAACCATCTCATCCTGTCATCCCCTCTCCTCCTGCCTTCTATTTTCCCCAGCATCAGGGTCTTTTCCAATGAGTCAGTTCTTTGCATCAGGTGGCTAAAGTATGACTTATCCAAACACAAAGAAATGTGAAGATAATACAGAGTGTTCCTCAAACTCCAAGCCAGTTCTTCTTATTACCAACATCTTACATTATTATGGAAAATTTGTCACAATTAATGAACCAATAATGATACATTATTATTAACTAAACTCCATATTTTTTTCAGGCAATCTTGTTACTGAGTGTCCTTCTGTTCTAGGATGCCATCCAAATTTTTAAATTTAGTTATCACATCTCTTCATGTGACAGTTTAAGAAGCAATTTTTTTTTATCTTTTGTATCTTTAAAAATATAGTCTATATTCTGACTTCACTTGTAGTAGTTTAACTAGTATGAACAAAGAATGCTGCCTGCCATCAGTAAACAAAGGATGCTGAGGTCATCAGGCCATCAGCCACTGCAGCTGCCCCCAACTGTGCACCCTCAGGGGATTCAGGATGGAGAAAATCAGCATACTGGCCTGTTAGGGTGCATATCAACGGAATGACTTCAGTAAACCCAGACTCTGGCATCTTCCCATAGTTGAAAAAGCACTAAATTCATTAATTTGAGAAGTCTGCTTTTCTTTAATTGACAGCAATCTTTTGATTACTTGTTTTTTATTGCAAAAACTCATATATCCTGGCTCCTCCCTTACCTCTCTGGAACAGTCACTCAGAGCTAAGAGTGGGTCACTCTTTGGAGCAGTCACTCAAAGCTAAGAGGCTGTCTCCTGGGCTTAAGCCCTCAGTATGTCTACCAAATAAAACATAATTCTCAATTTTTGTGTGTGCATTTTTTAAAAGTCTACACTAGAATTCGAAACAGGAGATCGTTTCAACAAAAAATTAAAACAACCCTCTCCTGCACCAGTATTGCTTAAAAAGACTGTTTCACATTCTAGTTACAGTTTGCAAATAACCTGCTTTTTTGTCATTGGGGCTTTTAGGATTGTTACTTCATCTTTAGGACTCTTGAGAAACCTGTATGCAGGTCAGGAAGCAACAGTTAGAACTGGACATGGAACAACAGACTGGCTCCAAATAGGGGAAGGAGTACGTCAAGGCTGTATATTGTCACCCTGCTTATTTAACTTCTATGCAGAGTACGTCATGAGAAACGCTGGGCTGGAGGAAGCACAAGCTGGAATCAAGATTGCCGGGAGAAACATCAATAACCTCAGATATGCTGATGACACCACCTTTATGGCAGAAAGTGAAGAAGAACTAAAAAGCCTCTTGATTAAAGTGAAAGAGGAGAGTGAAAAAGTTGGCTTGCTCAACATTCAGAAAATGAGTATCATGGCATCTGGTCCCATCACTTCATGGGAAATAGATGGGGAAACAGTGGAAACAGTGTCAGATTTTAATTTTGGGGCTCCAAAATCACTCCAGACGGTGACTGCAGCCATGAAATTAAAAGATACTTACTCGTTGGAAGAAAAGTTATGACCAACCTAGACAGCATATTCAAAAGCAGAGACATTACTTTGCCAACAAAGGTCCGTCTACTCAAGGCTATGGTTTTCCAGTGGTCATGTATGGATGTGAGAGTTGGACTGTGAAGAAAGCTGAGGGCCAAAAAATTGATGCTTCTGAACTGTGGTGTTGGAGAAGACTCTTGAGAATCCCTTGGACTGCAAGGAGATCCAACCAGTCCATTCTAAAGGAGATCAGCCCTGGGATTTCTTTGGAAGGACTAATGCTAAAGCTGAAACTCTAGTACTTTGGCCACCTCATGCGAAGAGTTGACTTATTGGAAAAGACTCTAATGCTGGGAGGGATTCGGGGCAGGAGGAAAAGGGGACGACCGAGGATGAGATGGCTGGATGGCATCACCGACTCAACGGACATGAGTTTGAGTGAACTCCGGGAGATGGTGATGAACAGGGAAGCCTGGCGTGCTGCGATTCATGGAGTCGCAAAGAGTCGGACACGACTGAGCAACTGAACTGAACTGATGGTAATAGAACTTGGAGTGGGTGCTTCTCCATTCATTGGTGCTAGGCACTGATGGGACTCCAAATTCATGGGCTTCAATTCTGGCAATTTTCTTACGTATTAAATACTAATTATTTGATACTTTCTTCCTCACATCGTCCTCTAGAATTTCCTTTAATCAGAGTTTGGACATAACAATTTCTTTATTAATTTTACTTTTCTTATTTTCCTGGAAATCTCTTCAACTTTTATCTTCCAAATTTTGTACTGACTTTTAAAATTAGGTTGTCAATTTTTTTAATACTGAAGAGCTCTTCTCTATTCTGATTGCTCTCTTTTTAAAGCAGCAGGTTGTTCCTACTATACATTCATTATCTTATCTCTGAGGACATTAATTAGACTTTGTTTATATATTTGTACTTTCTTCTACTCTTTTATTCTGTTTCCTCTAAGTTATCTTTGATTGTTTTGGTTTGTCTCATCTTGGAGACAATAACACGGCAATGAGGGTGCATGGGTGGGGTGACTATATTGGGGCCCTCACTACAGGGGAATCACTGGGCAAACCAGCTCTTTGTTTAGGGGATCCACAAGTCAGTATTGTTATTGAGTCCAAGCTTGCTCTGCTTGCCACATGACAGGCCAGAAAGTCTACAGATGAGGTGTTGAAGGAAGGAGTACGACTTTATTCAGAAAGTCAGCAGACCGAGAAGATGGCAGACTAATGTCTCAAAATAACCATCTTGTGGGATCTGGATGCCAGATTCTTTTACTGAACAGAGAGTGGGAGGAGGTAAGGAAGTAAAGTAAAAAGGCTATTAATCTTGCAAATACCTCCTGGAATGGCCAGTGGTGGGAGGTGGGGGGCAGGGCAGTGGGAGGGTGTCAATTTCTTGTTTTTGCAGCCATTCACAGAGTGGGGCTTCCCTGGTGGTTCAGAGGTAAAAGCATCTGTCTGCAATGCAGGAGACCTGGGTTCAATCCCTGGGTCGGGAAGATCCCCTGGAAAAGGAAATGGCAACCCACTCCAGTATTCTTGCCTGGAGAATCCCATGGACAGAGGAGCCTGGTGGGCTACAGTCCATGGGGTCACAAAGAGTCAGACAAGACTGAGGGACTTCACTCAGTTTCACTTCACAGATGGGCTGGGTCAGATTGTCTCTCTGTGAGCTGAACAAAGACACTTCTGTTTAAGTCAAGCAGAGGAACAGGGTTACCTGAGGCAGGCCATTATGTATGATTATAATAACAACAGCAACAAAAAGCAAAGGTTAAAGTCAAAAAAACTGATCCAACATGGAGTCGAAAAGGACTCTTCCAAACAGAGATGACAGCATCTGTATTTTCTCCAGGACTCTCTGGTATCTCTTCATTCCCCAAATCCCAGTCTTCCGGCTGCTGAGTCAGCAGCTTCCGCAGCTGTCAGTCGGTCGACTCACTGCCTAACCTCTGTCTCAGTCTGGTGTCTCACCTCTGCTCTCTTCCATGCCCAGTTTTTTGGATTCACAAGCACATCTGGTTCAGTGCCCTTCCTCATCCTTGTCTTTTGAATTCCTGTGCTTTTCTGGGGTCCACAGCAAACTTGCTTGCTTCTCAGTGGTGGACCATCTGTGAGCTGTGGGAAATCTGCTCTGTGAAGTAAGCTGTCACTCTTCCAACTTTACTCTCTGTGACTGGGAATCAAGGATTTCAGAAGTTCCCTCATTTCATCCAAATGGTGCTTTCTGTTTCTTATTCTCCTAATTATTGGGAGAATATATTCTCCTAAATAATTTCCTACACATTCCAAGAGATAAAAGGCTAGAAAATACTGTTACTTGCCTATTTTGAAACTGGAAGTTCCCCAAGGTCCCTCTTAAACATCTTAAAGTAGACTAAGTTGAGAATAAGATACTAAACACATTTCTCAGAAAGATTTGGCTTTATGCTCCCAACAAGAACATTTTTTCCCTATCATCTCCTATTAACAATCAAATTTAAATCAAATTAACAGCTTTTAGAAACTATTATGTATATGACTACAGAGACTACAATGATGCATAAGACCCACTGTGGATACGAGGTATTCTATAAAGCACCCATTTCATGGTTAGGGCTTTAAGTATTAAGCAGAAACGAGTATGACTTTAAATTGCATAAGTATTAAAAATTCAGCCTCTGATCTTTTTAGATAGATAAAAAATATCACTTTCCCATATTCAGAGAATTCTCAGAACCAAATACAGCACTATCTAGTTACACAAAAGTCAGACACTGCCTCAAAAGTACATTTTTTTCCTGCAAAAATAGAAAACTATAAAAATTATTTTTATGGGCACAAAGAAACAAAAAATAAAACTGGAAACTGAGAGCTTCTCTTAGTCATCTGTATAAGCATCTCTGCAGATCTATAATAATCAGTCATGTACAATGGCCAGGCAATGGGGGATCAAGTATAATTTCCCCATCAAAGGAAATGACAAATTCTTTAGTTCTCTAAGTCATGACAGGTAACATGCTTGAAATAATGTACAAACATGACCAAGTCATCTGTCAAACAAGTCAATTGCAAAAGTTTTACTTTATGCCAAAAAAAGATTAAAATTGTCTACTTAAGGCAGGGAGGAGGGGGACAAGGATTGTCTTGTCTTTGCTTTTAAAAATATATTCTTTGCTTTAAAGCTAAAGAAATATTGCAACAGTAGCAGCAGAGATAGCAGCTCATGGTTGGATAGAAAAAAAAATTCTTAACCCAAGTTGAGTATTTTTTTTAAATTTTATAAAATAATAGTGTGAATCTCACTAGAGGCTCCATATTGTCTGGGCAGTCAACTCTTCATCATTCACTTTAGGAAGCTAAATACAGCACATCTTAAATCAAAAGTCTTTTGGCAGTTGTTCTGTGACATTGGGGAAATACAGGAAAGAGGTTACTATTTTTTACTCTTCTTACTGTCAGTATTTTTTAAACATGTGCGTGTATTGTCTTTCCAAAAAGAGAAGTTATTTTCCTACCAGGAATAGAAAGATGGTGTAAACTGATCCAACAAATTCTCCATCTATTCTAGTTTCCCAAGTATCAGTATAGCTTTGCTTACATCAATGTTTGCTAAGGTCACTTAATACTTTCTTAAAACGAATTTTTTAAAAATTAAATTCAATAGAAAATGGAATTACTATTTACTTAATTACTTGATTTGGTAAAAGACCACCAGTTTCAATTAATATAAATAGAATATTAGTATAAAAATGTATATAGAAAACTATTAAAATTTTAAAGTATTCATCAATGCAGTACCTAAGATCATCTCTTGTTTGGTCTTCTGGGAAACACCATCTAAGCACTATCACCCTGATATTTCTACCACTTTGCAATGAAAACCAAATGAAAAAAACACCAGCTTCCAAATCACCCACATTAGAAGTACTGCTTGCTTTTTGTGCTTTCTTAAAACAAAAAAATTAAATACAGCCACACCAAAAGAAGACGAAATATGCAAAAACAACCCTGGGGACCCATTCTTCTTACATTATATACACATAGGGGCCAGAGCCTGCTGTCTTCCTCAGTACCCATCCTTCCTTTCCTTGTTGGTAGCAATCGTGGCCTGGAATACAACCTCCCCAGCAGCTAGGTGCAGCCACGTGACTAAAATCAGGAAATAAAATGCAAGTAGTGTGGTGAGGGACTTTGAGAAAGGCTGCATTAAAGGAGTGACTCAGCAGGGAGAGGCTCCTTTCTGCCCTTTATCCAGCCAATTCAAAAGTGGTGGCTACAGCTGGCTTAAAAACTCAACATTCAAAAAACTAAAATCATGGCATCTGGTCCCATCACTTCATGGCAAAAAGATGGGGAAGAAATGGAAGCAATGACAGACTTTATTTTCTTGGGCTCCAAAATCACTGCAGATGGTGACTGCAGCCGTGAAATTAAAAGACACTTGCTCCTTAGAAGAAAAGCTATGACAAACCTAGACAGCATATTAAAAAGCAGAGACATCACTTTGCCGACAAAAGTCCATATAATCAAAGCTGTGGCTTTTCCAGTGGTCATGTACAGATGTGAGAATTGGACCATAAAGAAGGCTGAGCACTAAAGAATTGATGCTTCTGAACTGTGGTGCTGGAGAAGACTCTTGAGAGTCCCACGGACTCAAACACCATTCTTACGATCTCATTCTTCCATCAAGAAATGACAGTGTTTGTCTACAGCCAATTATATAAAACCTGGAACACAAATCTATTCACGTCTTCCCATTGCCACCACCTGGGCTACGAGAATTCACTTCCCACAAAAACTACTGCAACAGACTTCTAACTCACTCGCCTGCTCCCTTTCTTATTCCTCTCCACACTGCAACCAAAGTGACTGGTCCGCCGGGCAAACGTGACATCACTTCCCTGCCAAAAACCTGTCAGTGGTCTCCCTGCCCTTAATTCTCTACAAGGTCTTCCAGGAGTTGATCTTACCTCCCACCACTGTCCTCCTACCACCCACTGCCCTGGTCATGCTGAAAATTTTCTAATTCCTACAAAGTTAACATGCTCTCTTTTCACAAATGCGGTTTCCACTACTCCCAAAATTACTTCCACCAGTTTCTCTCTCCCATCCTTAAGGGTTTCACTTGAACGTTTCCTCTCCTTTAGACCTTCCTTGACCTCTTGACCAGCAGGATCTCGTATCTCCCTGGCCCCTTGGTACTCTGTACTTCCCCTACTTGACATTCATCATATAGACTTCATAAAGGTCTAAAGGCTAGCATGCTGCTGCTGCTAAGTCACTTCAGTCATGTCCGACTCTGTGCGACCCCATAGACGGCAGCCCCACAGGCTCCCCCGTCCCTGGGATTCTCCAGGCAAGAATACTGGAGTAGGTTGCCATTTCCTTCTCCAAAAGGCTAGCATAGTGTCTGGCAAAAAGTAGATGATGTTTCACAAGATGAGTGAAATGTGATAAAAGGAGATTACGCCATGATAAAAGATTACAAAGGAAGGACTATCTTCTTGTGACACTCCCTACTGCTTCACCTACTTTTCTTTCCTTTTTTTTTTTTTTTTTTTTTTCAGAAATAATGCCCAATCATCCACTGCACGCAATCCCCAGGACTCTTCAACCCCTCTCATTATCACGGATCAGTGGTCTAAAATAAAATTTAAGAAATGTCACATTCAGAAGTTTAACTTAGTTTATGATGAATCTGTAGACACACATTTTCAAAGGATTCTGAGGGGGTCCTTGAAAAGAGATGATTTTCAGTGCTAGAGAGAACTACTTCACTCAAAATGTGCCAGGGGGGATGTGAACTGAACAGATCCAAAGCAAGATTAGGGGAAGGGGGGGCGGTGATGAATCATTTCAGCATAGTAACGCTCGCCAAATTACCAAAGTTGTGACAGATCTCTGTTCTTGTCATTAAGATTGACTTCTTCAATTAACACTTGATGTTCTCAGACTTCATATTGCTATGAATAAGTAGGTAGTTTTCAACAATACACAGAATAAGGCTACAGGTATCGCCCACCCATAATCCAATGCTCAGGTATCACCCACAATCCGATGGGTTGCAAGAGTCTTTATGATGGCCAGGGGCAGAACTGAAGTAAGAGGAAGAAGGTGGGGGCAGTCTGGAGGAAGGAGATTTTAAAAGGCTTATGTTTTCATATATAAATATAACATCCAAAACCAAATTTGCAAGCCTTTGAGAAGATGGAAACTGACAACTATAAAGAATATCCCAACTTGGCACCCAGAAGTGTCTTGCTTGTTACAGATTATATAAAATACTGGCAGCTGACCAGGGCTCAGCCTCCAGATTTTAGAGAGTCAACAAAAATGCTTCAGTTTGTGTAGGTTAAAAATACTCTACTCTTTTTGTCCTCAACTTGCCAGGAACAGATATTTTTAGTAAGAATCCAATCAACCTTACCAATATCAAACATCAAAAATAGACTAGAGGAACACTGGAAGCAAACGTGCTATTTTTAGCTTCTTCTATTCCCTGCCACTACCCACCCAGTTCTGACTGCAGGGCCCACGCAGAAGAGCTTAGTTATTCTAGGCAGATTCCTTCTCCTGACCCTTACCCACCCTCCCGGACTACCACCTGAACTCAGAGAACACTGGGTTGATTAAAGATTAATACTGCCGCAAACCATGACAGCTGCAGTGCCACTGAGTGCTTTTGGGGGGTGGGGAGAACAGAAAAGGACAGAGAGCTTACATCAGTATTCCTCTTGGGGATCTATTACATGGGAAGAAAATTGCTATTTCAATTCCCTTTTGTTGCTAAAAATAGCAGTCTCAATTGATTCAGGCAAACAGAGAACTGGCTTAGCCAGGGCTGAATTTAGAAACCACTGAAGTCCCAAAGAGCAAATGCAAACGTAGTCTAACACATGCCAGCTCATATTTAACAAAGAACAAAGAGGACAGGCATGCAGCCTGCAAGTTAAGAAAGCAGCAGCAACTTCCTAAATTTTTCATTAAAGAGAAACAGTGAAAGTGATGCAAAATAAGAAAGGACAATTATAACTTGTTCTCCTCATCATATTTTAACAAAAAAAATCTTATAGGAAAAAAAATATCAGATTACACATCAACCGTGATACTGTGGGCATTTCCCCTAATCTCATGGTTTGGGGAAACAGACATCTCTTCTCAAGCACAGTCTATTACTATGGAAGGAAAAGGCCCAGTTTACAAACATGCTATCCCAGGTCTATCCAGGCCCCTCCCCACCTAAGCCCTGTTGGATTCCCTACTGAACAGGTCTGTCTCCTACCTGTCCCTTCTCTTCTCTTGACCCAACCAAATACTGCAGACAGTTATAATTTGCCACTCAAAAAACGAGCAAACAAAACCAAAACAGAACAAAAGACTCCAAGCATCCAGAGGTTCAGAATAGAGAAAACGAAGGAACTGCAAAAAGCAGAATCCACTTAAGTCAGTTAATCCCCTGGGCTGACTTCCAGGCAAGGCCGTCTGATACATTCTGGTAGCACCAAAACCCCAAAATATCTTCTGCGTGATTCTTTCACTTTACTTGGTTAACTGAAAACCTTTGCAGATAATGATTTATTTCAGTTACTGCCACATCTTCAAAAATGCAAACTCGTAGAAGAATTAAAAGAACATCAATCTGTGTGCTTCAGCATGATTTCGTGGATTCAAACTGTTTCCTGGCTTCCTTTGGGAATTCCCAAAACGTGAGGGTGACTGGGAAGGGGCTTCCCGAGTTGCGAGCAGGAATTGGAAACAAAGTGGTGACCACTTGGGAATCATAGGCCTAGTAAGACCCCCACCAAGGAATGCCTGTGGGCTTCTGCCATTCAAGTACAAAGGGCATAAGTGAACGGGCTAAGAGCATGGGTGCTAAAACCAGAGCTGCTGCTGCTGCAGAGTCGCTTCAGTCATGTCCGACTCTGCGACCCCATGGACAGCAGCCCACCAGGTTCATCTGTCCCTGGGATTCTCCAGGCAAGAGCACTGGAGTGGGTTGCCATTGCCTTCTCCAATGCATGAGAGTGAAAAGTGAAAGTGAGGTCGCTCAGTCGTGTTTGACTCTCAGCAACCCCATGGACTGCAGCCCACCAGGCTCCCCCGTCCCTGGGATTCTCAGGCGAGAGCACTGGAGTGGCTGCCATCGCCTTCTCCGAAATCAGAGCAGCAAGGTTCAAGTTGGCCATCTGTCAGAAGCTATCAATGTGTGTGTGTGTTCAGTCGTTCAGTTGTGGCGGGACTCTTTCCGATCCTATGGACTGTAGCTTACCAGGCTCCTTTGCCCATGGGAGTCTCCCTGCAGGAAAACTGGAGAAGGTTGCCATTTCCTCCTCCAGGGGGTCTTCCAGACCCAGGGACTGAACCCGCATCTCCCATGTCTCCTGCATTGCGGTCAGATTCTTTATTGCTGAGCCACCGGGGAAGCCCAAAGCTATCAATAGTTATCCTCTATTGTCTCAGTATCTCTATAAAGTGAAGACAACGTTATCTGCCCCCAGAACATGAACCCACTACACACAGAACACTGACTAACACACGTGGAACTAATTAAAACAGTCACATTTAGCAACAGTGCATGGTTCACACACAAATAGTCCCAAGAGCTTCCACCTCATCAATCTGATGATGCAGAATCCAACTTTATTTTTCATTATTCCTAACCAGCCCCTTAACCCTAGGCAGTTTGTCTGTGTTACCCAAACATAACATGCCAGGGGGTGGACCGCATGTCTTGCCCCAGTCACTTCTCATCTTGAGACGGACATTTCTCTTTATTCCCCATCAGCCACCACCCAATCTTAACTTCTAAGCTTTACAGACCACAACAATCATTAAGTCTGGCTGACTATGTAGCCTCTGGGATGTCAAAGCCCTGATAATCTGTTATTTGAGGCTAAATACTGTTCACAAGTTCAAAATAACTGAAAGCAAAGAAACAGAACTGAAGTTCTCTGACTTTTTATCTGCTTCTAGTACTAACGATTAATTAGATCATAAAATAAGCCAAGGAAGGCAATTTCTTGACAGTCCAGCAGTTAGGACTCCACTCTTTTACTGCTGGGGGTCAGGGTTCAATCCCTGGAAAAGGAACTAAGACCTCACATTCTGCACAAAAATAAGGAAAGAAAAAGAATGAGCTGACAGCAAAGTTACAAGATTCTTATCTCTATTATGTTGTGTAATCCTGGCTCTATTTTCTCCTTCATGTGGAGTAGGCAACATTCAAATGACAACTGTCTTATCTATGTAAGTATTTTACATTCAACATAATCCATAACTTTCCCTCTACGCCTATGTAAGAAACATACATCTTGTAAATGCCTACAATGCTTGAAGTTACTTCAACAAGTTCAAACTGGAACAGTCCTTAACCTCAAAATAAGAAATATTAGTCTTGACATTATCTTATGATTGTACACATTTAGTAATATCTAAAATCAAACATTTTCTTAGTTTATTAGCAGTACACTTGTGGACAATAGTGTCTACTACATGACCTGGCGTGCTGCGATTCATGGGGTTGCAAAGAGTTGGACACGACTGAGTGACTGAACTGAACTGAAGTGAACTGTATAGTCCATGGGCTCACAAAGAGTCGCACACGACTGAGAGACTTTCACTACACTCTGCATTGAACCTAACCATTTTTCAGTTGTTCTTCTGAAATGAGGTGAAGTTTATAAGAAAACATTCCACAAAAAACTAAAAGAATCTGCAGGTAATAAATATCGACGAATGAAATCCTTTCCCATTGTCTGGACACCCTGTATGTTAATCAGTCAGAAAGGAACAATATTTGTAGAGAGACAATATTCATCTCTGAAGTAATACACTTAGTATACAGTAACATAATACTTAGCTTCTTAGTCTAGAAATGTACATTTTGATTAATAGATTTTTCAGGATTTTGCCCAGGGACCAGTGACTAGGAATTTTATTTACATCTGTGAAAAACACAACGCAATCATCTGGTGTTCACAGACAGTGAAGCAATGATTATTTCTACCATTCCCATTTATCTATCTTTATGCCTGTCTTTCTGATTGTCTATTTAATCTTATGTCAGTTAGTCCCAGTATTCAATCAATTACAGATAAAGCATATGAAACGTAATAAACAAACCAAATATAACAATTATAGAATATAGGATTTAATTACCTATCAAAATTATATTTGGGCAAAAATAATGTCAAGTGTTTTTTTGTTTTGGTTTTTTAACCCAGGAACTCTAAGACATAGATTTCTTATATACATATATTACAGTGGACTGTCCCAAATTAGTATGCAATGTGAAAAGTGGATACTGCTTGAAGAATGAGGATTATTAAAATGTGACCTGGGAAGTCCTATCTACTGTATTGCTGTTTAAAAATATTAAACACATAACTGAAATTCAAGGCAATGTAAACAAGCATTTTACCTTGTAAAATAATCTCAGGTATCTCAGTGTTTGCCTGAGAAAAGAAATATTTCTACTAAAATAAAAGCTTGTATTATGAAAACTTATAAAATTATTCTTCTATTTTAGGTACACATAAGATGACTCTATTGCTTTTCAGTTTTAATATTTTGCCTTGAATATATTCTTTGTACTTAACTACAAATTCTTACCATTTAATAATATATAATGTAAGAGCTATGAAATAAATCTCAAAATAAATTTAGAAAATAAATTGCCAACTTATAGATAGCAAGTATACCACTGAAACACATAGACAGTGAGAGTTTAAAATAACTAGATTATATACACTTAACTTATGTTTATCTATATTAGATACATATATTCAGATGGGTGAAATTTCATCTGTTCTCAATATGTTCTAATATTTTAGATTTTTAAATCTAAACTATGAGATTTGGTATTCAAGTCATCTCTATCATCAATAAAATGAAAATCTCTCAATATTGCCCTATAAAACCTGTCCATTTTCTTTTATTGACTTTAAACAGTGTCTTGTTTCTACCTAGGCCCTGCATACTTTGAAAAGACTAGGTAATCTGGTAACGTAGCAAGGAAGACGACCATTCTTCAGTCTGTATTATATAAACGGATACATTTTTAATTATATAGTTATTTAAACATATACATTATACATTGCATATATATGTATAAATGTATACACTGTATAGTTATGTAAACATATACATTAATAGATCATGTTAAATAATAGCATAATGATGGAAAAATATTGTCATTAACCAATAGAACATAATCCATATGATATCATATATTTCTGAATTTACCATGCTCTTTTCTAACTAATTTTATTTACTTATTTAACCAGTAACAACAAATTTAAATTTCTTTTGAGAGAGACTATGATTATTAAAAAACAGTATTCAAACAGAAGATTTCAACTTATTGCTAATTTGTTATAGAGCAAAAATGCATATTTCCCCATTTTTCTCAAACCATGGCTACATAATAGATTCTGTTGTAATGGATTCAAAGTAAGTAAATATTAATTTTATCATTTTGGTAATTTCAATTGTTTAGACTTTTGAAATATCATAGATACAAATCATAAAATATTATAATTTAATGCCAATTATTAGCGTAATGCAAATCAAAACCACAATGAAGCGTCACTTCAGAATGGTCAGGATGGCCACAAATCCAAAAGTTTACAAATCAAATATGCTGCAGAGGGTGAAGGGGAAAAGCCAGCCTCCTATAGTGCTGGGGGTAAATTAAGGCAGCCACTATGGAAGAGAACATAGAAGTGGCTCATTACTGAACTCCTTATTGCGAATGTAGATTTAAATTGAAGAGAGTAGGAAAACCACTAGACCATTCAGGTATGACTTAAATCAACGCCCCTGATGATCCTACGGTGGAAGTGACAAATAGATTCAGGGTTTTAGATCTGATAAGAGGGCCTGAAGAACTACGATGGAGGTTCATAGTACTGTACAAGAGGCTGTGATCAAAACCATTTGTACAGAAAGACAAATTGGTTGTCTTACAAAGCCTTACCAATAGCTGAGAGAAGAAGAGAGCTAAAGGCAAAGGAGAAAAGGAAAGATAAATCTATTTGAATGCAGCTTCCAAAGAATAGCAATGAGAGATAAGAAAGCCATCTTCAGTGACTAATGCACAGAAATAGAGGAAAACAATAGAATGGGAAAGACTAGAGATCTCTTCAAGAAAATTAGGGACACCAAGGGAACATTTCATGCAAAGAAGGTCACAATAAAGGATAGAAATGGTATGGACCTAACAGAAGCAGAAGAGATTAAGAAGACATGGCAAGAATATACAGAAGAACTATACAAAAAGATCTTAACGACCCATGTAACCATGATGGTGTGGTCACTCACCTAGAGCCAGACATCCTGAAACGCAAAGTCAAGCGGGCCTTAGGAAGCATCACTACAAAGATAGTGGAGGTGATGGAATTCCGGTTAACCTATTTCAAATCCTAAAAAAATGATGCTGTTAAAGTGCTGCACTCAATATGCTAGAAAATTTGGAAAACTCAGCAGTGGCCACAGGACTGGAAAAGGTCACTTTTCGTTTCAATCCCAAAGAAAGCAAAGTCAAAGAATATGCAAACTAATGCACAATTTCACTCATCTCACATGCTAGCAAAGTAATGCTCAAAATTCTCTAAGCCAGGCTTCAAGAGTACATGAACCATGAACTTCCAGATGTTCAAGATAGATTTAGAAAAGGCAAAGGAGCCAGAGATCAAATTGACAACATCTGCTGGACCATTGAAAAAGCAAGAGACTTCCAGAAAAATATCTCATTTTGCTTTACTGACTATGCCAAAGCCTTTGAATGTGTGGAATACAACAACCTGTGGAAAAGTCTTCAAGAGATGGGACTACCAGACCACCTGACCTGCCTCCTGTGAAAGCCGTATGCAGGTCAAGAAGCAACAGTTAGAACAGTACATGGAACAACAGACTGGTTCAAAATAGGGAAAGAAGTATGTCGATGTCATATATTATCATCCTGCTTATTTATAAGCAGAGTACATCATGCCAAATTCTGGGATGGATGAAGGACAAGCTAAAAATCAAGATTGCTGGGAGAAATATCAATAACCGCAGATATACAGATGACACCATCCTTATGGCAGAAAGTGAAGATGAACTAAAACGCCTCTTGATGAAAGTGAAAGAGGAGAATGAAAAAGTTGGCTTAAAGCTCAACATTCAGAAAATGAAGATCATGGCATCTGGTCCTATCACTTCATGGGAAATAGATGGGGAAACAGTGGAAACAGTGTCAGTGTTTTTTTGGGGGGGTTCCAAAATCACTGCAGATGGGTGGCTACAGCCTTGAAATTAAAAGATGCTTGCTCTGTGGAAGAAAAGCTACGACCAAACTAGACAGCATATTAAAAAGCAGAGACATTATTTTGCTGACAAAGGTCCGTCTAGTCAACGCTATGATTTTTCCAGTGGTCATGTATGGATGTGAGAGTTGGACTATAAAGAAAACTGAGCACCGAAGAATCGATGTTTTGAGCTGTGGTGTTGGAGAAGACTCTTGAGAGTCCCTTGGACTGCAAGGAGATACAACCAGTCCATTCTAAAGGGGATCAGTCCTGAATATTCATTGGAAAGACTGATGCTGAAGCTGAAACTCTAATACTTTGGCCACCTGATGTGAAGAGCGGACTCAGTTGAAAAGACCTTGATGCTGGGAAAGATTGAAGGCTAGGAGAAGGGGACGACAGAGGATGAGATGGTTGGATGGGATCCCCGACTCAATGAACATGAGTTTGAGCAAACTCCAGGAGTTGGTGATGGACAGGGAGGCCTGGGGTGCTGCTGTCCATGGGATTGCAAACAGTTAGACACGACTGAGTGACTGAACTGAACTGAGCTGATGTTGAGGCTGAAACTCCAATACTTTGGCCATCTGAGGAGAAGAGCTGACTCATTATAAATGACCCTGATGCTGGGGAAGATTGAAGGTGGGAGGAGAATTGGATGACAAAGGATGAGATGGTTGATTGATCACTCTCAAGTATTTTCTCTCTCTTTAGTAAAAATTGAAGGATTAATAAATTAGCCAATAGGCTATCATTTATACCTCAATATCTTGTCTTCTTAGCATACAAGTCTTATTCTATTTAAGGGAGGGCTGAATTCAGCATCATCCATATGAAGCAAAACTCATTTGTTTTAATAAATGCTCTAGTGAGAAGAATACTGGTGTGGATCTGAATAACCACATAATAGGGACTCTTTCCATTAATTTCTCCAGAAAACCATTCTGCTAGATGACATCATCATTTGACTCAAAACTTTAGTGCCTTGCATAGATCTCAAGAATAAACCCTGGCTCACAGAAGCATATGGTGCAACATTCTGTACCAACTTGAAATATCCTAGGGTCATTGGTGATTGCTTTCTCCTCTCCTGTATCAAGACATTACAGAAACCATGTTCAGGATGGTCGGGTGATGATGAAGACGTGGATTATCCTTGTAGAGGGAAGTATATCATGCAGTTGGACTGTGGTACCACGCTGAGAGAAAAACCAAGATAAAAAATGCCAGGAAGCATGGAAACAGCAGGGAGTCGTAAGTACAGTGCCAGTGAAGGGATCCAAAGAGGAAATCAAAACAAGTAGATAAAAGCAGGCATTGGCCTACGGTTTCTAATCAGATGCCAGGAGCAAAACCTTAGCGGGAAAGATAAATCCATGGCCATTTAATGGTATATGGAAATCTATGCATTTGTTCAGGTCAGTGTTTATATTAACTGGTGGAAATCATTGAGTATTCTCTTCTAACCCTGGAAAATGAACCAGCATGTTAGAAAGTGTATCTATTTCATTTGGTAGTATATATTCTCCCAACAAAACAAAAAGATGATAAATAGCAAACTAAAATTTCATATTTAATTACTTCATGTTTTAGATATTTAAATTCCACTCATATTTAGTAATGTTTTTATATTAGATAAAATAAATGCAAAAAGTCACATTTACTGATTAAAGCTTCATTTTTAAGGCTTTACAAAGAAACCTACATTCCACACAGGGCATTAAATGCCAAATTCAAATTGCATAGCAAGAGAGTCCCTGGAGAACACTTCCCCAGATGGAAGGGGCAAGTTAAAACCCTTATTGAATCTCCCGCTATGTATTTCCTTTAAGAAGAAAACAAAGCATAAATTCTCTGTTAGTTGGATGTACAAGAATCTGCCCTCATCATAAGATTTCAAACTTTTTTTTTCTTTCTACTAGAACCAGTTTTTTGAGGGTCTATGTTTTCTACTGTACTTTGACCTGTTTATGTACTGTATCTCTCCTCTCTTGTAAAGTTCCTTTAATCTGTGGTGGTAAATGGAAAACAATAGTTTGAAGTAAATTCTGCCAGTAATTGATCAGATTCTGCCAGTAGGTGATCAGATAATTCAATGGGTTGTCAAACAACTTCAACAACCTATTTGTTAAAAAATAAACAAGTTTCTCATAAAGAAAGGTGGAGTGGAAAAAAGATTAGTAAAGAAGAAAGAATAAAGACTGCACAACGGTTATTTTATAATCTCCTTCTACAGAGAGAATTATGCAGGTCACGTCTATAAAGTATGGAGTAAGGGACTGCAAAGTATATGAAACATAGTTTTAGTGCTTTTATTGGCAAAAGTATAATCTTGACCTTTGATAAACTGTCCAGAGAATAAGCCCTACAGGTTTGAGCAATATGTGAACATTTTCACCATCACCTGCCTACTTTAGCACTTGAAAGAACACAGGTATAGGTAGAAAATTTTGTTTACATTGTCATTTTCTAGCCAGCAACCTAAGTAATCTACAACTCATTTTAAGTATTTGTAAAATAGATGGAAACAGAGACACAAACGTTTTTTTCCTGTTTATAATCTAACTGTTCTGTACATATGGGTAAAGACAATTGAAGGAATTTTCGACACTAACTGTTCGAGTAAACTGTCAGCTGTGCTTGAACATGAAAGAATATACTGAATGATTAGAAGATTGACAAGTGTTGTCAATTTGCAATGATAATTGGACACACTCAACACTAACTATGGGCTTCCCCAGTGGATTAGTAGGTTAAGAATCCACCTGTAATGCAGTAGGCACAGGAGACTCGGGTTTGATCCCCGGGTTGGGAAGATCCCCTGTAGGAGTAAATGGCAACCCGCTCCAGTATTCTTGCCTGGAGTCCCATGGACAGAGGAACCTGGCGGGCTGCAGTGCATGGGGTCGCGAAGAGTCAGACGTGGCTGAGCGACTGGGCACGTGCAGACGCCTGCAACTGTATTGCGCAAAACAAGCGTCTGGGAATCTGTGTTCAGCAAAAGTTCTCTCTGCCACCTTCCATGTAGGCCTAGTCCCATATTAGTTAACTAGCATTTGTTATTTCCTATTTACTTTATGTTAATCGACTCATAAAGATACAGAATGCTTAAAAACAGAAGGCTGGACTCTAAACACCCAGCAAAAATTTGCATACTGAAGTTTTAGAACCTTTTATATGCTGCTTTGTTGTTTAGTTTTCTTTGAAATCCATTTAATATCTTATCAAACCAAAATATGCAATAATTGTTTCTTATGGTCATGCTAACAAATTCATTTCAAATGTGTACCTTTTCTTAATTAGACTAGGAACTACTCAAGTTTTTTCATATTCCAGAATATTAAGCAAGTCCTGGCATATATACAGGACTCAATATACATGCTCTAAATAAATAAATGGTATTTATCTTGTTCTTTTCTGTTATTCTCTCCAATCCCTTTTTTTCTGAGTATTCATACAACTGGTGCTTCCATAATATATTCAGTCGTTTCCATATTGAATTACTCTTGTTCCTTGAATGTGACAAGAACAGTTTCATCATAGGCACTTTTTCAAAAACTTTGCTTGTTCTCGCACTTATCCTCTAGATCTTAAGTTATCAGTATGTCCCAGAAAGTTTTGCCACACTATGTCACTAGGTCACTTCTTTCGGTCTATACTCTCCTCTGTCCTTCAGAATATCTCTCTTGTAGTTATAAATTATTAGTATAATATTTTAAAGAATATTTACTATTGAATATTGAGTCTATTTTTAGTCATATATCTGCCAAGAAGACAATATATACTTCAAAATATGAGTGAAACAGATCAATATAAACCTGATACAATGTGTCTAGATTCTTAGAAAACTTTCTAGTGTATTTTTAGATTGCTCACAAAAATGACTGTCCACCAATGCCCACCTTATTCAAAAATCTTCCTATGGCATTGCTTGTTTGGGATATCCACTTCTTTTTGAGATACCTTTTTTTCTTTTCCTGTGACTGGATTGAATCATCTGACACTGATTCTATGCTGGATATTACAGAATTTCCTAGAATCAGGTCAAATAATGTGAGTATGTGTGAATATGAATATATATGTGTGTGTATATATATATATATATATATATATATATAATCTCTGTAGTAATTCTGATGCCATTGATATAGTACTATGAATATAATTCTAGTATCAGATCCCCTGTTAAGCATCCTTATGTACCAAGAAACCATCATTCTCTATTCCTTAATTTCCTTTTCTAAAATGTAGGAACTATATACTATAGACTATAATCCTACAAAGAAATATATAGTTCTAAAACTTGGCAAAAATAAATGGCTTAAAGACAAAAAAAAAAAAGACTTTTTAGTATGTCATTTGCCCACAAATCAATAAAATAACAAATTGAGCATCCAGATTATTTTTGTTACTTCAACAAGCATATATATCAATATTAATGGCATCATGATTTTCTGTAAAAAGACGGGCATATGCTTCTTGAAACTTGCCTATACAACAGAGGGAAACATTGTAATTTCTTAAAAGAGTAGTGTTCAACTATATGAAGCCAATATAATCTTTTAATAATATCCCAAAGCGTGAAAGTTTATTATAATATCAAACATGTGACAATTTACAACAAAGTAATAAATTCAAACTAAAATATAACTCAAAGTTATTTGGCAGATATTAACACCCAAGGCTAGACATCTGATTCATTTACCAGCTCCCAAGAGAGGAGCACTGACATGTGTGACTTTTCCACCCATCCATAGTCATTAGCTGCAAGTAATAAATATGAATATGCACCAAAGCACATGTCAGAATTAGCAATCAAATTAGTGTCACTTACATTCACAGCAGATTTTTAAGTGCTTTTAATTCTATTAAAAACATAAAGAAGAACATTTCACACTGGTATGAATGTCTCTTTAGGAAGTACAAAACTGAAATGGATTTCCCGTGATGAGGCAGGCTGGAATTTGACTAGATCTGTAGAATTGACACAGGGCTCCACAGAGGGCACTAACGGTAAAGAACCCACCCACCAACGCAGGAGACATAAGGGATGCAGGTCTGATACCTGGGTTGGGAAGATCCCCTATAGGAGGGCATGGAAGCCACTCCAGTATGCTTGTCTGGAGCCTCTCGTGGACAGAGGAGGCTGGCAGGCTACAGTCCACAGGGTCACAAAGAGTCGGACACAACGGAAGCGACTTAGCTTGCACACACAGAACTGACACAAACCATACTGAAATAGGGTTGACCTGTACCCTATAGGAGGGCATGGAAGCCACTCCAGTATGCTTGTCTGGAGCCTCTCGTGGACAGAGGAGGCTGGCAGGCTACAGTCCACAGGGTCACAAAGAGTCGGACACAACGGAAGCGACTTAGCTTGCACACACAGAACTGACACAAACCATACTGAAATAGGGTTGACCTGTGGTTCCTCATACTCTAAATGGTCCTGCTGAGAAAGTGTGAATTCTAGCACTGGGCAGTAATGCACTTTTGACACCAGTGGTTTTAAGGTCAAAGCAAAAAGAAAAAATGCAAAAATGAATTCTGTGTTTTCACATACTTCAAGAGTCAAATGCAATTTTTTTGTGCGAAACAATGTTTTAAGAATATAATTTTTCACTTAATTGACTAAATCCATTTTTTCTAAAGTTAGTCTATCTTAAACCAGGAAATTTTTCTCTGTAGGCATTATGCATTTCTTAAACAAGACCTCTTTCAGTATTTCCAAAAGACTCAGGTAGCAAGTGAAAGTAAGATATGTAGCCATGTCAGCAAACATTTGGGGAAATGTGAGTGAAGGAACTTGAAGCAAGATAAAAGGAGGTGTCCTTCTGTCAAGAACTGTGGAGGGTCTGAATTTTTACCCGACTTACAAGGCAACAAGTTAATCTAGGATAGTTTAACAGGCACTGGCAGAAGGTGCAAGACACCTGGGTTAGAGACAAAAACGGTTTCATTACTCACAGCAATAGCAGAAGTCAGAGTATCAACATTTTCTTGTGCTTTTGCCTCAAGCCCAGATTCCCCAGAGAAATGTAAAGAAGACCAAATGATATCTGTACATGCGATGGATTACCGTGGACAAGCAAGCATGTCTTACTTTATGCTCCAGGGACTATCAAGCAAAGCATCTAGAGAGTGAAATTATGTCTAGAGTTCAAGGATGTGAGCAAGCCTGACCTTTGCTTTAAAGGGTGATGATATCTCTGTCTTCCAAGGCTCTTCCCTATATATCGATTCTTAAAAAAATATTCCAGAACACAGCCTGTGCTTCTGCTAACAAGACATGCAGAAATGCGAGGGGAACAGGGAAAACTGTGCCTCGACACTCCTGAACATACATCCCACTTTGTGTTAGCTAAGCCCCGATGACTGATAAGATAATAGAAGACAGTCTAAAAGAGGGGAGCATAAAAATTACCCCCAGCTTTTAAGGTGCTCTTCATATATAAGCTTACTAGAGTTTCTCTTCCAAATTCTGGGACTCTCAGGTACAAGCCCACAAGGCTGCTTCAGTCTGGGATATTGCTATTGGGCATAAACAACACACTGGCTTCTCTATTGCTTCCTTACAGGTTTGAGAATAGGAACATGTTAAAATGGAAAATACAAGTTTCAGATCATTCCTCTTCACCTCTCCTGTGAGTCTATCAAACATATTTGAATTAAAATGTAATTCACTGTGCATAAAAGTTAATAAATTACAGCTTCTTCACAAACATAGCAATCTGATTGACTGAAGAATAACAGTTGATAATGTACAGTATGGCTCAACCCAGTCAATATATTCAATGTTATCATTAAATCACAAAAAAATCATGTTAGCATTATCCTTTCCTATGTCTAACTCTGAATAGTAAGCTAAATATAAGACTTTTATTTGAATTTCCAAATAAAAGCTATCCAAGAAAAGTATTTAATATTATAAGTAATGTTATCATGGAATGATAACAACTGAAAAATGATTCTAAATTGAATGTATTATGAGAAACCTATGGAGCTCTGAATCACAAGCTTTCATTTGTTATGCTGCCAGAAATTCCACAATTAGCACGCACAGGGTTACTCAAGTCTATCATGTTGCATAGGATAATACTATAACTACCTTCACTAAAAAGGTCTGAAAATGCTCAGCAATTATTATGACATACTTAGACTGTGAAGGAGGCATAAATGGCTATTCAGACTTTTGGTTTTGACATAAGAAAGCATTGTTTTGAATTCTTCTTAGAGATTCCTTTGGTTCAAAATTAGTAGCAAGCAAAATATAAGAAAACCTCAGTTTTCCTTGGGTATTTTATGCCAAAGATTCTTGGTTTTCTGGTCAAATTGGCATGTTTTTATTATTAAAAACTGTGACTATTTATTAAGTTGAGAATATTCCAGCTTTCAGATATTATAAGGTAACACGTGTGCTCGCTAAGTTGTTTCAGCCAGGTCCAGCTTAATGGCACCCCACCCCAGTACTCTTGCCTGGAAAACCCAATGGACGGAGTAGCCTGGTGGGCTGCAGTCCAGGGGGTCGCTAACAGTTGGACAGACTGAGCGACTTCACTTTCACTTTTCTCTTTCAACACACTCCAGTATTCTTGCCTGGAGAATCCCAGGGATGGGGGAGCCTGGTGGGCTGCTGTCTATGGGGTCACACAGAGTCGGACACGACTGAAGTGACTTAGCAGCAGCAGCACGGACTATAGAACTGTAGGACAGGCTCCTCTGTCCGTGAGATTCTCCAGGCAAGAATACTGGAGTGGGTTGCCATGCCCTCCTCCAGGGGATCTTGCCAACTCAAGGACTGAACCCACATCTCCTGCAGCTCCTGCACTGCAGGCAGATTCTGTACTGCTGAGCCACCAGGAAAGCTCATCACCATATAATCAAGTATCACTAAATCAATGAAGGCAAGATTGTACATTTTACAGATGCATATTATCAGTTTTCAAAACAGATACGATGTAAGGACATATTGCCTGTGCATGCTAAAGTGAAGTTGGTAAAATCTGATTTTTTCTAGGGAGGAGCAAAATGCACTTATTTTACTTCTGACTATGTTTACTAAATATTAATTTCATTAGCCAAATTGTTTTATTTTTTTAATGTATGGCATGGAATATTTTTAAAATTTAAGAAAGTGAAAACTTATTTCATAAGGAAAATGGTAAATACAGTGATATGACTAAATTTAGCCTTGTGAAATGTCAAATGCTATAAATTTTAATTGTATCTATTTTAATTCTCTTATATAATGATTATTAAGTGTAGTATAACATATAATGCCAATGTAAGTGTTTGGCAAGCATAGCAATGCCATTTTGTAGGATATCTGCATGTATAAATATGGGACACTGACACATTTTCCTCCTTTCCTCCTTTCTGATACTCCATAGAAATGATTTAAAAGTTATGAAACCACAAAGACACCAAGGAGAGAATATTGCAACTGTTGCTTAGAAGTTGGTCAAATGAAAAACACTTCATAAGCTACGTTTCAGGCTGAAGAACATCGAAGTCTGCCTGTGGCAGGGGAAATACAGAGGTATTCTCCTAACAAGGAAGACAATTAATGTCACAAAACGTCAGACATTCTCAGGAATTTGAGGTCCATGGTATTGCCAAAGGCCATAATATGGTGAAGTGAAAGTGAAAGTTGCTTAGTAGTGTCTGACTCCTTGCGACCCCATGGACTCTACAGTCCATGGAATTCTCCAGGGCAGAATACTGGAGTGGGGTAGCCTTTTCCCTTCTCCAGGGGATCTTCCTGACCCAGGGATCGAACCCAGGTTTCCTGCATTTCAGGAAGATTCTTTACCAGCTTGAGCCACAAGGCCATAATATAGGGGTTGGTTTAACACAGGAAAGTTGGTCGCTTGTGTCAAAGGAAGTAGAGGGGGAGTTAGGGCCCCCCTTTCAGACTCTGTAGGCAGGAAACTGGTCTCCCTCGTTCCCTCAGGTATGGGAAGCAGACCAGAGGGCGGATACTGGGGAGGTTCTGCAAAGATTTGGTGAAAACAGACAAACTGAGAGGTAAGAACCCTAGCCTATTTCTGTTACTCGACTCCGCCAAATTCCAAGAACCAGCTAAATCTGACCCATGCCTCCCACACCAACTCTCACACAGGCAAGAGCCTGCAGGGCTCTCCTCTGTGTAACACGACCTAAGATACAAGACCAGACACAGAGGACTTCTGGCTGCTTCCCAGTGAAGAAACTGGGCATCCTGTGACGCAGCCCCACCAGTGGGAAAGCCCTGAACGTGAACTCATTCATTGTGTGATCACGGGAATAGTTAATAAGCTATTGTTTATTACCTGATTAACACATTAAGAAAAGTAAAAGGAAACTCATAGTACAGATACTGAATATTACACCAACTCATCCTGAAATGAAAACAGTTGAGAGCTTCCATTCCATACTGGCTACTGAAAATAGACAGTTAACTAAAATTGCATGGTAATCATGTAAATTAAGACAAATACAATTCATAGAAATATATGTTTAGTTATTAGAACTTTAAACACTTGATTGAGATTTGAAAAGTTGTTTTTGCTGCTGTTGTTAGTTCTGCCATTTTAATGTTTAGCACATATCCACAGCAGAAGAGGGTACAGACTGGATTATACTCTTTTATCATTATAATATAAAACTGTTAACATTCCTATTTTAGGCAATATATAAAATAAAATGAATTATTATTTAGTAATCATTGACTCTCAGGTAATTTTCCCATAAATAATCCTAATTGGGACAAAAAATAAACAAAGCTAAGCAACCGGATAAGGCTGTATTCTGTTCTACAAAGAGATATTTCTACCAGTCTATGCAATTAATCAGATATGGTTGAAAAGTATTTTCGGTAGTTAACAAACATTGGTCTATACTGTATTAGTATCATGAGAATAGGATTAGAAGAATTCACATCCATTTGCACTCCACATTAATAATGCCTTCATTTGACTGAAACTAGTCCCAAAAATCTGCAATTAAGTGTCATTAGTTGAATTCACTCAAACTGGGTGTTTGTAGAGGCTCTACCAAGATACAAGGTTTCAATGAATATGCTATCATGCCCTGAGTTTAATGTTCAAGTTTTGAATTACTCTGTCAGTTGAAATGCAGTATACTTTGTAGTTGACAAGCTACACATTTTGTCACATTTTCTAAATAAAGAGATAAAATAAACATGAGGATGACTTTGGCCACAAGCAACAGAAATATCTAATCTAGATTAGGTTACAAGTATGGAATGTGAAATATTCTAAAAGGCTTAATTATGGTAGTTCCTATCATAGCTGAACAAAGGTTGCAACAATACCCAGGTATTTCATCCAGAGGGGGAAAAGGGACTAGCTCTTCTAGTTTGCCTGTAGAAGGTCCAGTAGACATATCATTGGGTATCAATGCCCAGAATTTAGCCACGTGCTTAATTAACTCTTGATCAATCACTGAAAAGAGAAATCATATGTTCATGAATAGGCTCAGATTTGTAAGGTTTACCCCTCAGCTGGTATAGGACAGAGGGGAGCCTAGAAACTCTGAGGCAGAGGCTGATGCTGCAGAGTCCTGAGACAGAATCTCTTCTTGCTCAGGGAAACCCCAGTTTTGCTCTGAGATCTCCTTAACTAACAGATTGAGTCTCACCTACATTACTGAGGACAATCTTTCCTGAAAGTCAAGTAATATAGATATTAACCATACTACAGAACACCTCACTGCAATACTTAGATTAGTGCTTGCCCAGGGAAGCTGACATGTAAAACTAACCAGCACAGCTATGTTTTAAGAATTTTTGTTGTTTTCATTTGTCTTTTTTTTTTTTAATTTCTTCACTGAGCCATTGATTGCTTACTAGGCATATTGTTTAGCCTCCATTTGTTTGTGTGTTTGTTTGTTTTGTTTGCATTTTACAAGAAAGTAATTAATTCCCAGTCTCAGCCTGCACTGAAAAATATGCTTGATAAGATTTCAATTTTCTTATATTTACTAAGATTTGTTTTGTAACATAGCATATGAGCTATCCTGGAGAAGGTTCCATGTGAAATTGAAAAGGATGTGTATTATGCTGCTTTTGGATGGGATGCTTCCTGTGTGTATGGAAGCAAATTAAAATTCATCAATAAATGAATGGATAAAGAAGGTGTGATAGAGAGAGAAAAAAGAGAGAGAGAGATCAAGTTAACTCAGCCACAAAAAAGGAATGAAATCTTGCCATATGGAACAACATGGATGGACAAGTGTATTAAGCTAAGTGAAATAAAACAGAGAATGACAAATATTGTATTATTTCACTTACATCTAAAAAACAAGATAAATTAAGAAAGATAAAACAGAAATAGGGTTACAGATACAGAAAACAAACAGGTGACTCTCAGAGGAGAGGGGCCTTGAGAGATGGAGGAAAATAGCAAGTAAAACAAGGGAGAGAGAGAAAGAGGTAAAAATTTACAGCTGCAAAATAAATGAGGCACAGCTATGGAACACACAGCACGGGAAACACAGACAATAACTATGCAACATTTTTTTGGTGACATGTTTTAACTAGACTTAAAGTGATCATTTTGAATTGACAGACATATCAAATCGCTATGTTATATAACAGGGACTAAGTGTTGCATGTCACTTAAACTTCAAAAGCAAATAAACTCATAGAAAAAGGGACCGAATCTGTGGTTGCAAATGAAGTGGGTGGAGGACGGGGTGCCAGATGAAGGCAGTCAAACGACATAAACTTCTGGTTGTAAGACAAGCGCTGAAGATGTGACGTAGGACATGATAGATACAGCTGACNGCAAATAAACTCATAGAAAAAGGGACCGAATCTGTGGTTGCAAATGAAGTGGGTGGAGGACGGGGTGCCAGATGAAGGCAGTCAAACGACATAAACTTCTGGTTGTAAGACAAGCGCTGAAGATGTGACGTAGGACATGATAGATACAGCTGACACTGCTGCGTGTTATATTTGAAACCTGTTAGGAGAGAAAATCCAATGAGCTCTCTTCACAAGGATTGTTTTCTTTATTCACTTAATTTTGTATCTGTATGATACAATATTCACTAAACTTATTGTAATAATCATTCTAAGATGTATGTAAGTCAAAACAATGTAAATCAAATATACGTAAGTCAAAATTAAACTTACAAGTGCTATATGTCAATTGTATGTAAATAAAGCTGGAAGAAAATAAAAGTTTTGATTTGATTTTCAGTTGATGACAGAATGATAATTATCATATATATATGTGTATATATATATATGGAAAAACCATTACATTAAAAAAATAATTTTGGTAAGAAATGTCTGTTCTTTCTACTTAGAAATTGATATTGAAGTTGACTATATTTTTAAAAACTATTTTAACTGTGAAATGCTTCATACATGCAAAATATAATATGCTATAAATTTATGTACATATCACCTCAATTTTTAAATGTTTGTTTTTTAAATGTCTGTATTTTGTTAACTGGTAAATGTAATACTCGTCTTATACCACTTATTTTTAAATATCTAGAGAATTACAGANAATTGATATTGAAGTTGACTATATTTTTAAAAACTATTTTAACTGTGAAATGCTTCATACATGCAAAATATAATATGCTATAAATTTATGTACATATCACCTCAATTTTTAAATGTTTGTTTTTTAAATGTCTGTATTTTGTTAACTGGTAAATGTAATACTCGTCTTATACCACTTATTTTTAAATATCTAGAGAATTACAGATAAAACCTACTCCACCCATCCTTCTTTTCTCCTTTACAAGTGTGCCCTGCTTAATCACTCAGTCGTGTCCGACTCTTTGTGAGCCCATGGACTGTAGCCCACCAGGCTCCTCTGTCCATGGGGATTCTCCAGGCACGAATACTGGAGTGGGTTGCCATGGCGTCCTCCAGGGGATCTTCCCAACCTAGGGATGGAACCCAGGTCTCCCGCATTGCAGGCGGATTCTTTACTGCCTGAGCCACCAGGGAAGCCCTCCTTTGTAAGAGGAAACTATTATATTTAGGCTGCAAGATTTAATACATAGGATATTTTATATGTTACGTAAATAATCACGTACACACACTGGTAGTAGGGTTTGTTTTATTTTAACACAGGGTAAATATTTTCTTAAGGTATTTGAAAATTAACATTTTCCCAAATGGTTAATATATGTAAATGTGGTTTATTCACTTTAAAAGTGGAACAGTATCTCAATTTATGATTGCAGAACGGTTCATTTATCTGACCACATTTTATGAAACTTACAATTTATCAATTGCCAACAAGAATTAGACGCATCCTTTTGCACAAGGTGAGATTTCTTATATCTTGTTAGTCAAAGTATGATTCTCACACTTTGCATGTATGTAGCAGAAACTACACTGGGAAACAAAACATTAAACACAAATAAATTATATTTTATAACCAAAGAATTACATTTTCATACACAGATATTAATATTCAGATTTTTAACTGTGTTCATTCATTCTGAGCTTTTAAGTAGATTGTGCATCTTCTTTTCAGTAATACGGGAAAACATTTACATTTTAAGCACTAACAGTTGGCCGGTTACTCCTACGTTGTGTCCTAATAGTTTTAAAGATTTGCTTTCTGGATTTATTTGTATTGATTCATCTGGAATTTGTTTTGCAGTACTGTATGATGCTGCTGCTCTCAGTCGCTAAGATGTGTTTAACTCTTTGCATCCCCATGGACTGCAGCATGTCAGGCTTCCCTTTTCTTCACTATCTCCCAGAGCTTGCTCAAACTCATGTCCACTGAGTTCATGATGCCATCCAAACATCTTATCCTCTGTCATCTCCTTCTCCTCCTGCACTCAGTCTTTCCTAGCATCAGGGTCTTTTCCTATGAGTCAGCTCTTCATATCAAGTGGACAAAGTATTGGCACTTCAGCTTCAGAAACACTCTTTCCAGTGAGAATTCACAGTTGATTTCCCTTAAGATTGACTGGTGTGATCTCACTGATGTCCAAGGGGCTTCAAGCATCCTCTCCAGTATCACGATTTGAAAGCACCAATACTTCAGCAGTCAGCCTTCTTTATAGTCCAACTGTCACATGACTACTGGAAAAACCATAGCCTTGACTAGATGGCCCTTTGTTGGCAAAGTGATGTCTCTGCTTTTTAACATGCTGTGTAGGTTGGTCACAGCTTTCCTTCCAAGGAACAAGCGTCTTTTAATTTCGTGGCTGCACTCTTTCCACTGTTTCCCCTTCTATTTGCCATGAAGTGATGGGACTGGGTGCCGTGATGTTAGATAGTCATGCTGAGGGTTAAATCTTCAACGTAGAAAATGTAGAGTTACACAATTGATGTATATATACAATGTATACATATATACTTCACAGTATATATATATATATGTATCAAATCACCATGATGTTACACTTGAAATATCTTATAAATTTATATGTCATTTCTACCACAAAAAAGCTGAAAAAAAAAAGAAAGAATGGGGGGGCAGGGAGAGAGACAAACATTCAGTCCATAGTACCAATGGTTGTTTCTTCATTCCTAATAATTTTTACTTAAATTTCTTTTTTCTCACACATAAATACTTTTTCTTCCCCATGGTTTATCTACTGGATTTGTCTTACCATTCTAATATGTTTTCATTTTATAGTTAGGTATTTTCTACTCAATTACTATACTTTATTTTCTCCCATTTTAAATCATCTTTTATTTCTCTCTTTTTTCCCCTCTCTTTTTTCTGGTTTCTTGATTTTAAGTCATAGGTTATTAATTTTTTTTTTCTTTCAAATATTTCATTTAGATGCAAAAATTGGTAACTGTCTCTCTGTGTACTGTTTTTGACATATCTTGTATTTTGTATGCTCTGATACTTTACTGTTCAGATCTAAATAATTATAAATTCAATTATGAAAACCTCTTTTATGGTTTTTAAAGTTTCAAATGAATAGGGTTTTCTTTTTAATGCCTAAAACAAGGTGTCTGTATTCATATAATATTTTCTACATTTTGCTGTTAATTTTCTATTTTATGGTTCATTTTACTGAATGTTTCCTGTGTACTTATTCAACTCTTTATTTTTATCACTTTATTTGGGCATTTTAATCTTTTATTTTATCTTTTAGTCAAATATCATATAGTTGTCATTCCCCAACTAGTCACTTATGTGTATTTGGTTTTACCTTGATTTCTATTTCTTGTTTTCCCATCAGTTTTCCTTATACTCCAGTCTATCCTGAGTTCAATTTTCTTTTGTCTGAAATGTAATTTCTTTGTGTGTGTGAATTCATGGGGTCGCAGAGTCGGACACAACTGAGCGACCGAACTAAACTGAACTGATACGAAAAACTATCTATTTTTCTCTCTTCTGTATTTTCCTCTCTGTCTCTTCCCTTTACTCTGTGCTTAAAATTCTTACGTATCAAAGAAGTTTATGAAATCTTGTTATCTATTAGTTTTGTAAAGAAGTAAAATATTACTTTAAAATAGACTATGAAAGCATTATAAAATGAAAGTTAAATGCAATATTTACTTAATGCAAAGAAAAGGCAAAGCAAGTTCATGTAGCATTGGCCAGTCCTTCTAGGGGTTTACTCTATAGATGATACTGCCCTGGACTCTCCTGTCTTCCACTTTATGTCATCTTTATGAACTTTGTTTTAATTAAAATTAACAAAAGAAAAAATACTGAAAATATGCATACAAGCATATACATTGTAGAAATGACACAATAAAGGTTAGTCTTCAGCACACTAAAATTATGTTATTAGGCTCTTAAATATGACAAAACTTGTGTTATCAACTGGATAAGAAAGGGCACCTGTTTATGGGACCGGTATAAACTATAAGACATCTATTTTTATAAAGAAAAGAAAGAGATTTTCATACATTGACTACTGTAGACTACCGCATTTTCCTTTAGATCAATACTTAGTTGAGTATTTTAGTTTCTATGAGAACTCAGGAGAAGGAAGGAGCAGGGCTCAGCAACCTGTATTTTCTGACAACTGATTCTTTTCCTGTCATTTCTTAAACGTCATCATTTGTTTTGTGGTCTGTGCATGCTCTTCTCCTCTCTAAATATCAGCATAGCAGATCACTCGGATACTGACATAATGTTACAAAAATGGTGTTAGGTGAAATATTTTCAAATTATCGTGGCGCATAGTAAGTACTAACTCAGAATAAGGATCTTTTGCCTGTCATGGTCTCCCCTTCTAGTACACCGACCAGAAGCCTGGGATAACTGCCAGGCGGTGCCAGTGGTAAAGAGCCCGCCTGCCAATGCAAGAGACGGGGGCTCAGTCCCGGGGTCCGGAAGATCCCCTGGAGGAGGGCGTGGCAACCCACTCCAGGATTCTTGCCTGGGGAATCCCACGGACAGAGGACAGAGGAGCCTGGCGGGCCCCAGTTCATAGGGTAGCAAAGAGCCGGACAGAACTAAGGTGACCTGGCACACAGGCATACATTAAACCATGGCAAATTAGATTAAACAAAAATATAATAATGCTATACAGAAATTCCTTCTCAATGAAGTTCTTTTCTAGGTTATTTGTAGCTCCCAAATATGGAATTTTTATTTTCACTAGAATTTTATTTGTAGTGTTTATCATTTGTTGTTACCATTGACTTACTGATATAAGCAATAATAACTATAAAAATCTAAGCAAAAGCTTTGTTTGCAGTGTTGGCTTTCAGAGTCAACATTTTCTTCAGAAAAAGTTATAAGTAAACACCTTACTTTGTTTTTTTTCCCTCTAACTGCTAGCAAGAAATTTAACTTGTTTTTGAGATCTGTCAAATCAAAAACACTAAAACTCTGTGCTTTTCTTAATTTTTTTTTTTAAATTTAAAGGTCAGCTTGACTGTTTAAGCCATGTCTTACTGTATATTCCCCAATGAAAAAATAAGTTGAAAATAATATCAAATGACAGCAAAATACACTGATATTTTACAAAAAAAAAAAAACAAAAAAAAAAAAAAACAAACACAAACATTATAGTTAGGTATTTTCTACTCAATTACTATACTTTATTTTCTCCCATTTTAAATCATCTTTTATTTCTCTCTTTTTTCCCCTCTCTTTTTTCTGGTTTCTTGATTTTAAGTCATAGGTTATTAATTTTTTTTTTCTTTCAAATATTTCATTTAGATGCAAAAATTGGTAACTGTCTCTCTGTGTACTGTTTTTGACATATCTTGCATTTTGTATGCTCTGATACTTTACTGTTCAGATCTAAATAATTATAAATTCAATTATGAAAACCTCTTTTATGGTTTTTAAAGTTTCAAATGAATAGGGTTTTCTTTTTAATGCCTAAAACAAGGTATCTGTATTCATATAATATTTTCTACATTTTGCTGTTAATTTTCTATTTTATGGTTCATTTTACTGAATGTTTCCTGTGTACTTATTCAACTCTTTATTTTTATCACTTTATTTGGGCATTTTAATCTTTTATTTTATCTTTTAGTCAAATATCATATAGTTGTCATTCCCCAACTAGTCACTTATGTGTATTTGGTTTTACCTTGATTTCTATTTCTTGTTTTCCCATCAGTTTTCCTTATACTCCAGTCTATCCTGAGTTCAATTTTCTTTTGTCTGAAATGTAATTTCTTTGTGTGTGTGTGTGTGTGTGTGTGTGTGTGTGTGTGTTTCTTTCTGAGAGTCCTCTGATGGGAACACGTCAGTCAGGATAGTTACAAATAACAACAATGGAGCCGTAAGCCAAACTTAAACTATCAAGGGAAGTTACACCGTAGAAGCAGGTGTAGAACTGATGCAGTCAGTACCTCGATTTTGTTAAAAGGATCTCAGATTCTAGGTTTCTTCATCATACTGCTCTGCTGGTGTAAATGCCATCGTCAGCTGAGACATCTTCCTTCTTTATTGATATTAAGTAGAGGAAATGAAGGATCTCCTCCTCTATCATGCATTTTAGGTTCTTTTTCACCTCATTGTGTTAACTCATAAAACAAAAATATCCAGTATGCAGACAACAGCACTCTTCAGGTGGAAGCTGACTGTAGAGCTGAATTTGTCAAACATTTACTGTAGCAGTTTCACCTTGGTTTCATATGATATCATTTGGGGAGGCTTTAGAATATGCCACTGTCTGGATCTCAACCCAGAGAAATAAACTTTTGTCTGTGTAAGTGGTTGCAATGTACAGAATTCAGGCCATTACAGTATACTTGAAATCCATCTATATAATGGAAAGGAAAATGAAAGAATCAAGCTTTGCTGAACTAACTGTAAAACAGATATTGGTGGGTCAGGCATGTATCCTGATACAAAATTCTTTGTCCTAAAAATGTTTTTATTTTACATTTATTCATGAATGATAGCATTCCACATTGACAAATGTTTCCCCTGAGCACAAATAAAATAGTATTTTATTCCCTTCAGGACACTAGTGTTACAAAAGAGTAGTCTGCTCTTAATCAAATTATTGTTACCCTGCAGATATTCTTTCTCTTTTCTCTGTCCTTGCCTTTAGGATACCGTCTTCCTTTCTATTTTTTTTTTCCTGGAGTTTCACTATAGTTATAGGTTTGGTTACCCTATTCAGTTACAATGTGCATTTTCAATCTAAAGACTAATATCTTTCTGTATCTGTGGAAAACTCTCAAAAGTTACCATTTTACAGAAGTGTTAATCTTCATATCTATCTATGTATCTAGATAAGAGGTGATAGGTAGATAGACTAATAGGTAGATAGACAGATATAGGGCAAGAATTACTGTTTTAATTTGTTTTTAGTCATCTATATTCAATACACACTACTATTTGTTTTTTCATTCTATCTTACTTAAACAACCCTATTTTTTTTAATGGTGATTTTGTATCTAGTTAAAAATAACTGGCTTCTCAGACTGTCTTCCTATAGGGAGTTGCCACTTGATGTAGCTCTGGCTAAGATGAAATAAGTAGATATCGATGGCTGGAGGTTCTAAGGAAGCTTCTAAAAGGAAGAGACCTACAGTTAATAATACTGTACTGTACAACTAAAAACTGTTAAGAAGATAGATCTCATATACTTTTTCTTACCACAATAAAACAGGAATACAAAAATGGAAAACTTTTTTGTTTGACTTTTATCTGCTTTTCTTTCTTAGAAAAAAAATTGCAATGATACTAAGTAAACGAAAAGCTGTATAGTATAAGAGAAGAAAGAAGAAACAAAAATAAACCTATGTCCTTGATTAATTCCCTAAACAATTGCCTTTATCCTTTATTTTTACCTTCACATTTCCTATGAATGAAAATAATCCTCACAATTACTAACAGCATAGTTGTAATTCTAGTTCCTATGCAAAAGGCTTCCCTGGTGGGTCAGAGGTTAAAGCGTCTGCCTGCAATGTGGGAGACCTAGGTTCAATCCCTAGGTTGGGAAGATCCCCTGGGGAAGGAAATGGCAAACCACTCCAGTATTCTTGCCTGGAGAATCTCATGGACGGAGGAGCCTGGTGGGCTATAGTCCACTGGGTCGCAAAGAGTCGGACACGACTGAGCTACTTCACTTTCATGCAAAGTTAACAATAAAATTATTATGTTTTACATTTTAATTATGCCATAAACTGTGTATTATAATTTTCTCAAATTTTTTAACTACCTAAATGCCTATATTGTACACCACTCATCACGTCACGTGGGGCTTCCCAGGTAGGGCTAAAGAAACCACCTGTCAATGCTGGAGGTGAACGCAACATGGGTTCCATCCCTGGGAACCCCATGAACAGAGGAGCCTAAGGGGCTACAGTCCATAGGGTAGCAAAGAGGCAGGCATGACTGAACGATTTAGCACACGTCATGTCTGGATGGTCTAGTGAATGAATTAGCGATATTCCATCAATATGAGTCCATAATAAGGAGATTAGTTTGTACTTTATAAGTTTTCATAACATTTTATAATGCAAAATAAAATAAATTTTAAATTTGTGTTTTATAAGATTCAAATATGCGCAACTATCTTTTTCTGAGTATCTAGTCAAGAGAGTTTCAGCATTTAAGAGCCATGCTTCTGTCTTAAAACCAAAACCTTATATCTGAGAGATTCTTTGGTGAGGGTTGAAAATAGAGATAAAGTCTTTTCAAAACCCTGAATCCTTAAGTGAATCTGGAAACATCTTGCTCTTTCTTCATAACCAAGGCTGTTTGGAGACCAATTTTGTGGTTTCATTTGGGTTCAGTGTCTAATTCTTATGCCGGTTGGTAAGAATGAAAAAATGAACCTTAACCCTAGAGAAGTTTCCAAACCCACAGAGGGTAGGCAAAGAGTAGGGATTTTATTTTGAGTTTCAGGTTTCCTAGGGTTTCAAATGAAAGGACACCAGAGGCAAAACACAGCGAACATGACATTCATGAGCAACAACCATAAAAACAAACCAAAACAATACCAAGTTTGCTCTAATTAACTCAGTGTGGTTGGAGCTGGCTTCATGCTTACTGCAGAGGAGTCTTACTTTCTTCTGCTTTATCTCCTCTCCATAGGACTCAACAGAAATTATCTTCAGTTGTCCATTCTTAAGATTTAGCTCTTAAAACAAAGGTTCTTTTAATTTACTCTCATGTTTATACATCAAAATTTTTAAAATGTTATTAGTTTTCTATACTAATACCTGAGGACTGAGGTTCATGACATGGTACAGGAGACAGGGATCAAGACCATCCCCATGGAAAAGAAATGCAAAAAAGCAAAATGGCTGTCTGAGGAGGCCTTACAAATAGCTGTGAAAAGAAGAGAAGTGAAAAGCAAAGGAGAGAAGGAAAGATATAAGCATCTGAATGCAGAGTTCCAAAGAATAGCAAGAAGAGATAAGAAAGACTTCCTCAGCGATCAATGCAGAGAAATAGAGGAAAACAACAGAATGGGAAAGATTAGAGATCTCTTCAAGAAAATTAGAGATACCAAGGGAACATTTCATGCAAAGATGGGCTCGATAAAGGACAGAAACGGTATGGCCCTAACAGAAGCAGAAGATATTAAGAAGAGATGGCAAGAATACACAAAAGAACTGTACAAGAAAGATCTTCATGACCCAGATAATCACGATGGTGTGATCACTCACCTAGAGCCAGACATCCTGGAATGTGAAGTCAGATGGGCATTAGGAAGCATTACTATGAACAAAGCTAGTGGAGGTGATGGAATTCCAGTTGAGCTATTCAAATCCTGAAAGATGATGCTGTGAAAATGCCACACTCAATATGCCAGCAAATTTGGAAAACTCAGCCATAGCCACAGTACTGGAAAATACCAGTTTTCATTCCAATCCTTAAGAAAGGAAATGCCAAAGAATGCTCAAACTACCGTATAATTGCACTCATCTCACATGCTAATAAAGTAATGCTCAAAATTATCCAAGCCAGGATTCAGCAATATGTGAACCATGAACTTCCAGATGTTCAAGCTGGTTTTAGAAAACACAGAGGAACCAGAGATCAAACTGCCAACATCTGCTGGATCATCGTAAAAGAAGGGAATTCCAGAAAAACATCTATTTCTGCTTTATTGACTATGCCAAAGCCTTTGACTGTGTGGATCACAATAAACTGTGGAAAATTCTGAAAGTGATAGGAATACCAGACCACCTGACCTGCCTCTTGAGAAATCTGTATGCAGGTCAGGAAGCAACAATTAGAACTGGACATGGAACAACAGACTGGTTCCAAATAGAAAAAGGAGTACGTCAAGGCTGTATATATTGTCATCCTGCTTATTTAACTTATATGCAGAGTACATCATGAGAAA